>CM077115.1:100134892-100734892 GCA_039619475.1 Icerya purchasi
TCAGTGATGACGGTAGATTTTATAAAGATGGATTTCACTTCAAATTTTCTCCACTCATTTTCAATTGCTAGCAGATAATTACCATTCGGTGTTCAATGTTTTTCGTTTCTCTTTCAACATCTTAAAGTATCCTGTATGTCAATAATTTCAAGTTTAAAAAAACTGTCCACGAAACTGAAGTGTATTATGGCCGCACCTAGACATGGGGGTGGAGGGGGATTTTCTTTGCATATTTATTTTATAAATAACATTACATTTTTCATCAATATTCATACTATTAATAATTTCCATCATTTTGATTTATATATTAATAATTTACATAAATGAATTACCCCGTATATTAATAAAAATTACATATTGATTATAGTTATAATAAAAAATTTTGCATAAAATTTTAATGAACTATCTAAAAAATGGAATTTCTTTTTCCAGGTAAAAACACCCTAAAAAACCATCAATATTTATTTTAAATTTTTGATTTTTTTCAGATTTTTGTACTTATAATAACTATTTCAGTTCTAATGATGGGGGTTACTTCCCCCCCGTGGACACAGCCTTAGAGTGTATATATATATATATATATATGTTCCTAATATCTCCCTTACATCTAATACATATATATATATATATATATGAATTTTAGTAACTAATAGACTAATAAACTTTATTCAAACCAACTCTAACTGCACAAATGATGAACAACCTTCTCTATACTTTTCTTGTTGCAAATATCAAACTTTTCTACAGGTGACAGGACGTTTTATTCTTGTGTCATGTCAAAACACGAAACAGCCAGAGGTATCATTACATTCTCCAGGGAAGAACGAACGTTACTCAATAAGACAGATAACTAGCGACAAAAAATACTTAAGAAAGAATCGTAAGTTACAAAAATGTTCACGCGGTCCCATACTCCGCGGTACGTAGAATCGTGTGAAATTAGCACATGAACAACTTGGTGTGTAAATTACCTGCCATTAGCGTTCATAAGATACAGTAATTCAGCGGCAGCTACGGGAAACATGATGGCATCGCGCGGAGGCGACTGCTCCGGCAGATCTATAAGATGGACTTTTCTCACCTTCAGGGTGACGGTTAAATCGAAAAATTACGTTCCCAAAGCTTCCTTAAACTTGGCTCGTCCGATTCGCCAGCTACCGGCGAGCCAGCACCAGTCGCAGTGTGTGCCGGGGGTTCTGTGTGGCGCCGAACGGGATGCAGTAATTTACAAAGCGCAGCGCGATACCTTTTAAATTCTTCGATAGCGATAAATAGAACGACGAAAACAAACGGGAAAAAACAAACAAAAAACGATATTAAACTTATATGCACTGGTTAACGAAACAAAACGCACAACGTGCTCGGTACTTTAATTAAGACACTTAACGGCCTGTGCGGCACGATATCTGAGACACTAGAAACAACAACGACGCTGCGAACGGGATATTATCTGGCGCAGCGAGAGATGTGTGTATCGATTTATTATTCGAGCGTATTTTTTCGCATAGGAAAACGAAAATGAAGATAATCAACAGAAAACAGATTGCGGGAAAAAGGATGATAGATAAAAACGATTATTAGTATCACAGAACGAGAAATGGACGTTTAGGCGAATGATGAAGGATGGGGGGGGGGATAGAATACAGAAAAAATATCCGAAAAAGAGTGTCTAGCAGACACACTATTATATCATCTACCAGCGAACTACTAGCACACTACGCTATCCTGTGTAAAAGAAACTGCGGATAGTGTAAACGGGCTGCTGGTGCCAGAGCCGGCGCGACCGAAACACGTACACACACTAGCGAACCGGTAAAACGACAAACTACAACTGACGCTGCTCGCCACGACTCGGCGTTGCTCGACTCAACTCGGCCGTGCCACTAGTCAAGCTGACAACCGAATGCACGGAACGCTGCACCGAAACTCGCTACTGCGCAACTCGCTCGCGACTGCCGCGTTCGGCACCGCGACCCGCTCCGGCCAGGACGCGACCGTCGACGGCCGCGAAAAAATCCCGCCAGCGGCCTCGCACACCGGCACACAGCGGCGCCTGGCGATGAGTAATGCGTGCTGCGCAATGGCGGTGCGCAGGCAGCTCCGACTACGTCACGCGCTCAAAGTCAAAACCAAGCGGCGATAGTGCCGAGTCGCTGCGGCGACCGTTGAACTCGGCTAGAGCAGAGCGCCGGATGTGTATCTGGTCGAATCGTAGCCGACCGGACCAGCGGCGAACCATCGACACAAAGACAGGAGACGCTGAACCTTGCTGCCGAAGTGTGAACGGTCGGTCGGTCAACCAGCATGAGATGGAGAATGCGCTTATAAGGAAGCGACGATGATACTCACTTGTGCGCTAAGAAAGTGCTAGACAAAGAGACCCAGTGGAAGACGACGACGATGAGTGTGTGTGTGTGTTTGGACATGAATTTTGGTATTGCAGCAGCAATGTGGTGGGGGGACACTGACGAAATCGAGGAATAGCAGTTTTTGGCGGTAGAGTGACTAATTAAAACCGTTGAGGAACCTGAATATTTCTCGCGAGAATCTCTCTTCTTCATTTTTATTCTTAATTATTGGTATTGTTTTTTTGGGGGGGGGGGGGGGGGGGTTGTTTTTCTTCTAATAGTGAGAGGGGGTCAATTGGTACATTAAGCGCAAGTAGAAGCGGGTAATTAAAGGGGTTTGTTGTTTCGTCCTATGCCTGGGGATGTACAACTGAGGGAGCTATATGCATTTAATTTCCTAGGGAAACAAACAATGTCTGAATTTTCACGATCGATAATTTGTTTTTGTTATTCCCCGACTAGTAGCAATCTGACGAAATTACAGATGGACGCGCATTTCGAGAATACGATATTTTAGGAAAGCGACGCTCGAAGGTTTTGCATTGTCGATAATTTTCACGATTTCGGGCATACATGATACATACATATACTACGTAACGGAAATAAATGAAAATGTGTGTAAATTTTCTGCGAGGCGGCTAATTAATAAAAAATTATTATCATTACGTTAAAGAGTAAATGAAAATTCGCACAATTCTATTAATTTCCTGCGAGGTTCACATCCATTCGTTCGTCTCCGGTAATGAAGTAGTGGCTAATTCTTTAATTCTTTGGCTTGGTTCGCTTTCTTTCTTAAGAAAAATTCCATCTTCTAACCTCCCTACCGCCATGTAATAAAGATTACAGATTTTAGTCGGACATTTACATTTTCAGTTTTCCCAAAATAATCTAATCCGTGGTTCCTTCTGTTCCTTCGATAGTTCACCACTCGCGGTTATCGTTTTCAGTTTGCCTGCACTTTAGCCTTCTCCGCTACCTTCTCCTGTTTTCACTTTTTATTGGCTTTCTGTCTGACCTCCTCTCCCTTCAAAATCATGTAGTTGTTCGGCAACGCTGATCTCTTTCTGTCGAGAGTTCTGCTCTGTATTCCAATTACGCCTTTGTCATCCTGTGTTTCCCTTCCCCACATGTGTTATTCATGCTGTGCTGATTACTTTTTAACAATCTTTGATATCAGATTAAAATATAACCGACGCTTTTCCTTTTAATTGTTTCCGGGTAAAGGTCTTGTTTGGCGATTTCGAGCAAAAAAAAGTAAATAAATAAATAAATAAACGGAACAATACAACTCTCTGAATAGAAGTTATTGACAATAGTCGCAGTCTAATTAAAACGTTTCACTAAAAGATTAAATTTGCTTCAATACGGATTAAATATTAGCATGGTTAGTCAAACCAAATACTTAGGTATAATAATAGACAATAACTTAAAATTTTATAATCATTTTCACACTATATCACTAAAAAAATAAATACATTTTTAATTATATTTAACAAATTATATAATAATAATAACCGATTAAATTACAAGAAGGGAATAATAACATTATATAAAAGCGTAATATTGCCTAACATACTTTATGGTAGTGTAATATATATAGACATTTTAAAAGTTAAACGATTTCAAGATATATTAAATAGTTTTCAGAGAACTATTGCAATAAAAGTGATTAAAGCTTATAGAACTATCAGCTACATGGCAAGCGCTGTCATTGCAGGTATTAAACCATTAACTGACGAAATACAGAAACATATTAACATATTTTTAATAAAAAATAATATTAAAAATCATGAATTCCATAACGTACAGTATCGTCAACCTTACTTCATACACGAACAAACCTCGTTAACGCTTAAACCAGTTTAAACACTTATATATTAGATAAATATTATAATAATAAATTTCAGCCGCAGTGGGACCAATATAATAACGGTATAGCTAAAAAATGTTTTCCAACCATAGACGATAGACTACATAATAAAGTTTTTACGCCAAATTTTTTTTAATCTACAATTTATTACTGGATACGGTCTATTTAAAGATTATTTACATAAACATAAAATTGCACACTCAAATAACATCGTGTAACGCGTAATTCTTTATTAATAATATCAAGCATATCCTTTCCGGCTGTTATTAATACAGATTTCAGCAATATTAGCCCTGATCAATTAGTGTAACTAAGCTATTTACAATATGTTCAGTAGTTTTACGATAGCCGAAATAAATCAAATCACCGTAAAGTTACACCTGTATTAATATTAATATTTAAGGAATACTAATTATTATTAACATTGTAAAACAGTCTGTCAGGGTTCCATAAACTTAAATGGAAGGGCTCATTACAGACCTGTTATTTATATAAATTTTCTAAATATATTTACCCCATCGTATTACGAATTGGGGACAAAAAAAAAAAAAAAAAAACTATATCGAAGATAAGGCCAAAAATACGAAGGTCGGCATAATGCAGCATCCCAATTAGTCAGCTGGAATATGGGAGCAGCATCGGTGACAAATTAGACTGGCATATTCTCTCTCATCGATCGAACTTCTTCAACCGTTTCCGCAGAAAATTCCAGCTTTTATTAACGTGTTTAACACTTCGCGATATTTTCCCACAGTCTCCGCTTGAATTTTTTTCTTTTTTTTTTACAGTGAGAATATAAAAAAAAGGAAAAAAATCGCGGTGCAATGCATGTTCATCGATCAATAAAACTGGCAAGCGACATCAAAAAATTCCGAAAACTGCTGTAATGATTAAGAATACGAAACATTTTACAAACAACAACATATAGTTTATTTCAAATACAACTTGCCAGAGATTCAATATTGGAAAATGAAAATATCAGAATATATTACGGGAAAGGTATAAAATTGCCGGCAAAAAAGTCACTTACAGTCGGCCACAGATATGATAGTGCTCGATAAAAAAAAAAAAAAATTTAGAATATTAGACATTGCAATACCCCAAGTAGAGTAACAAAGTGTCCAAAAATCAGCGAAAAAAAAAAAAAAAAAGAAGAAATGTAAGCGTTGGCAGAAGTCTTAAAGAGAATGTGGAAGCTAAAATATATTAATTATAAAATTCCTGCAACATCTCTGTAGTATTGAAGAATCTCAGAAATACAAAAGCTAAAGGTTCCAAAAAGCAAAAATAAAAAAAGAAATATATAACAAAAAAAGCAATAATACCAACCTCGCAGAATGTTTTTAATAATTGTATCTAACGTTCAAATACGGAATCTGACATATGTCTTTATAATGGAGTATATCAAAGATGTATAACGGTTAGTTAGCGATAAAAAAGATAAAATGATAATAATAATGGAAACAATAATCGAATAAAATCAAATTTTCTGTTACTTTTTAAAGTTTACGGGCAAAAGTAGGCATATTTAACAACACGTAGTGTGTGCTAGAGATATGTGATAATTGGCATAATGTGTATTGATAACGCGAAGATACAACGGGGTAGATCAAAATGTAATTCCTACAAAATATATGTATGTAGTAGATAATCCAGGATAAAGTATTTTTTTTTTTTTTTTTTTTTTTTTTTTAATACTTCATTATTGATACGTACACTATATATTAAACGGGAAATATTAAAGATAAAACGATTGATCATCGCCCGGTAATATTCCCGAAATTTTCAAAGGAATGAAAATAATTTTAAGGCAGAAATTTACTTTCACCATTAATTTTTAATGCCGCCGCTAAGAAAAAAAATTGTTATATACGTGTGTAACACTGGATTCTCTGAAATGGCTCTAATGATTTTGATGAAATTCGCGAATCAAGGGGTTTTTTCGATATAAATCGATATTGGTCGAAATCTTATCGTCGAGAAAATTCTACGAAACGTGCAATTTTAAATTGAAGGCGACCAATGTTTAAGTGATCATCGTATTTTCAGAGTTTATTAAAAAGCTCAAAATTTACCATTGCTAATTAAAACTAAATAAAAGCGTAACATATCTTTGCTTCGTGATGAACATTTATATTCACGCTTTACACAACGGATTTAAATACTATGTCAATTCAAACATACACACTTGGTCATGATAATTTGTTAGATTTATTTTTTGTAATGCGTGAATAATTCGACATAAAAGTGAATTTTGCAATATACACATATATGCAACGATGTAGTTTTCGCGTTATGTGCAAATTATGTTCAGCTGTTTTTTTGTTGTTTTTTTTCGTTGTTTTTCATTTCATATAATGTATTTATTTGCTAATTACAATGTTTCCATAGCGGTCGATTAATATATCCCGTCCAATTAAGTTTTGGTGACACGGAAGATTAATTCCATTTTATACAATGAAACTTATTCAGTCCGTCGATTGATTTTTCAGAGTAGATCCGAGACGTATTATTAAATGAGTAGTCGTATACTTTATACGTAATTGGGTTTTCCAAAGTGGCTACTGTAAGGATTTTTTGATACAATGCACGAATTAATAAGAAATCGATTGTTCTAGGAAATTGAGACAACGTCATCGTGTCCGTGATCAAACTTTCGTGTTTCGAGTTTAATGATTCGCTTAGCTTAAATAATTCAAAATAGAAAATTGAAATCTAACACGATGAAATAATTTTATTTACGATATATTTATATGGCGCCATTTCGAAGTATTACGCGAACTTGGAAAAATACAAAAATAGGCTAACGTATACACAATAATCGTAATTTTCGTATTACGCGCGGGTCATTGTTGCATTTTTAAACGTTTGTAAAACTCACGAGTACGCTTTTTCATTCATCTGCAAGTTCGAAATATGAATACGAACGAAACTCCTCCTCGGTCACATAATAAAATATTGATACAGAAATGAAAGCAAAATTCATTTATAATATTTAGTACAAAATAGTACGAACCAATGGGTATGGTACATTGCTTCGAAACTTTTAAGCTTACAAAATTCTAATAGGCCATTAAAATTAATTAATAAAGAGGTTCTTCAAGTTGGATGTAGCTTACATAGGTATAACATAAAAATATAACTTCAATTCAGAGTTAAGGCGTGCAATCGAATATGCATGTCTACGTGCGAGAGTAAAATTATTAAACCTATTTTAAAAAAGCAATTGAAGAAGAGAATAATATGTAAAAAATCAAGTACAAATTACGATTTAGAAATCTGGCGATCACTTGTACTATGCTCGTGTAACAATTTATTAAGTGTCCGCATTGTCTCTTTAAAAAATTTTGTAGAAGATTCTCAATTTTTGGAGAAAAATTTTTTTATTTAATAGCACTAAATTAAAGCATGAGAAATTAAGAAAACGCAGTAACAAAAATGACGACACTCATTAGCGCATCTAGCCTTACTTTCCGAATATGAAAATTACTTGGAATATTTGCAATTTGATTAATAATAATAATAGTAATAACTACAATGTGTTGCAAAAATAATTTCATGTTGCTCACGGAATTTAATTATTCTGTCAGAACATTTTAAGAACAATATGAGCTAACTTAAATGAGATACGCTGTAAGATTAAAGAATACATAAAATTATTACAAGTACCACTGCCACACTGTGACCGGTTTTTCGGCAGTACTGTTTGAATATTTCCTTACAAAAAAAATCGAAAAAATCAATTCCTTTTCTTAATTTTCCAGACTGATGAATATTATCCGACACAGATTTATTGATTTTAGATGTAAATTCGTATATTGCTTGTATTTAATTTTAGTTGAATTTTTTTTAAAATTTTACCCTTAACTAGTAGTACTGGATTTTAACGCCAGATCGGAACTTGAAAATTTCAGAGTATATATGCTTAATTATGCTTAAATATGCTTTATAACCAGCAGCTAAACGGGAGTTCAAATGTAGAGAGGAATCGCTAATAAAATAAATCACAAAATATTTTTTTATATAGAGCTAGACATAAAAAATGCTTATACCAGACGAATAAAAAGCGTGTAGATGATTAACAAATTATGAAATTAAAATAGGAAATATATCAACTTTTATCCGTTGTTTCGCTATTTTGAGGGAAGGAGCGCCTTCATTGTACTGACGCCACGCCGTAGAATATATATATACCATATATATACATACTTACATAACACATGTACATTATATATATATATATATAAAAATTATGAATCAATAAGGTTATTTGAGTCTGTTAAAGTTTACAGAAGAGAAACGCCGACTATGATTCATTATTATCTTTCCCGAACGGCAATTGCCGTATTTCCCATCTGTCATCTAGACTTAATAATTCTATACAATTCCTATTTGAATTCTCATCTTTTTCTAATAACCTTCGCCCACCCTCATAATCTGCCATGTTCCGTCTGAAAGGTGCAACCGTTCAATATTTCGAGAGTTTTATCATACTTTCGTTATTACAGACCATCTTCTCCGTCGCATGCGCTTGTTCTTTTTGCAGCTTTCTTAGACTCTTACGGAAGCGGCCAACACAGCTTTCATACTTCCAGTGATTTGGCCAAAGCTGCAATCTTCCGCCATCAAAAGAAAAGAAAAACGAAAATACATCAGGAGAATTCTTACACATAGGTAATCTTTTTTTTTCCAATTTCATTTATGAGATGATTTTTCTTGTTTTCTTTTCCAAATAATAATAGTTTGTTTGACTCGGCGTACAGAGCAACTTTCTAACAGCGTACAAAGTTCTCACGTTCGCTTAGAGTTGCAAAAACGTAATTAGAGCAATTAAAGAATATTTCAAACAAACCGATCCAGTCAACAAATAGGTCGGTACCGAGTCCATTCGGGTGAAGTCCCATGTCTGTCTATAAGCGGTAACTGGTTAAACCAGACTGGCATACCCTTTTCGCTCTGACAAGATAATATTTTAGCCCTTTAGGCACATTTCATTTCAGGGGTTAGATAAAAGAAAACCAACCTTACCGGTGTGTGTGTAGTATACCTCACTCGGTCGAGAGTACAACAATAAAATAAGTACTTTTTCAGGTTCTGTTTGTCTGGAGGATTGTTTCTTTTATTTATAGTGAGACTTCGTTTTTTCTTCCTTCGATAACTCTATGTGCCTTTAGTTGGAAAAAAATTTCACTGCAACACCGTCAACACCATCAATATTATCACAAAAGGACGGACCAGACAGTGCAAAGCAATTACCATACACACATACATACATATATATATATATATATATATACCTCATTTTTTCCTTCCGACGAATCCAGTTTAGCGGAACCAACTAAAAATTAACCCTCTTTTCTGAACTAAACCATATACACCACCCTATATAATATATATACATATATATATATATATATATATATATATATATATATATATATATATATATGTATATATATATGGATGCAATGAATCGGCGAATCAGCTGTTCGCTGGTCGATAATATTTATTGTGTAACACGTTGCGATACACACGAACACGTCGATAGGTGACAACAGCAGTGTAAATGCACCGAGTTAGGCATAGGCGCGCTCCACGGATCGTATAGGTTTGTGGAAAAAAGTGGTTTACTTAAACGGGTACGACTGTTGAGAAGTTAATTCTCAGACTGCGTACGCCGAATATACCTGAGAACCAAACTGCTAACGACAATCGTGCACAGGAAATAACGATCCGGCCTATATGGCTTGCAACTATTTCGAGTAAACGCGTTAGGTCGCGCCAGAAATTCGGCCGAAAATGACATAAGCCGAGAAATACAAAATCTCCAAAAACTACAAGTACAAAAAACAACTTATCATCATACCTCATCTGTGCAAACCGCATATACATCCACATTATTTTTAGCGTGCACTATCGGTAAGTATTAAAATCTAACGACAGATAACTAAAGCAGACAAAGAAATCGGTTAATTTTAGGAACCTTGTTCGAAAATATCACAACACGAAGATTTGAAATGAACTTTATTTTCCGAAAGAGTCGATCGCATTAGTGACATTAACTTTCTCAGACTACAAATCGTAAAAAAAAAAAAAAATCGATACTTTTTGTTACATTACTTGTTTTGTTTAATGTTAGATAATACATCTTTCCAAATAACATTCAAATACCTTAAAAATACAACTGTCTCAAGCATACTTCATTAAGTTCTTTTATTGCATATACACATTAATAATATATCATTAAATATATTTCACATATTTAACGATATAATGAACTTATATCGTTCTAAAATTTTAAGATTTTCTTTTAAATGTCTAATCAAGTTTTTCTCGCGACAAAGCGCTCTGTACGCAAAGAATTAACCGCGATTTTTTCTTGTCACAAAATAGTTTAATGTATACATACATACATATATATATAACTCGGCCATTTTGGCCTCACAAGCTTGACCCCTCTTGCTTTTATTTCTGTCTCTTTCTCTTCTATACTTTGTATAAAATGATCAAAATTTACAACGTAATTCTTACTGGCATCAACACAAAAGGAAAACAAAACATAATCACACACAATCCTATCCTAACATTTAACGTTCATTACATAAAATTAAGATATTGTTTCATTACATTTTTCGTTACATATTTCGTTAAATATAATTGTGACAATTTTTAAATAACAATAACAAAAATCCTATAAAATATAACAAACGTTACATAAATTGGGACATTTTTTCGAAAGGGGGTAGCCTAAGAATTACGTTGTAATTAATATATATATATATATATATATACATCATTAAATACTTTTTTTCATGAAAATTCACACGCATTATATATGTGTGAACCAAGCAATTTCGAACATAAAGGACACACATACATATATGCTCCTCAAAACAACACAATAAAAAAACCTTAATATACACTTTCACAAAGTTGAAAAATATGACCATCTTTTAAAAAATTCAAATTCAATACTAATCGATGAAAATAGATCTCGTTGCCTATACAAAGCTAAAAAAAGTAGCATCACTATAACCTGAACCGAATGTAGCCCGATTTTAATGTACTGCTAATGGAACGAAAAAATTTCGACTGGGCGATTACAGCGCCATCAGTTGGCAATTTAATGATTTCATTTTTAGGGCGATAAAAAATCGTGTTAACTTTTTATTAATCTTACAAAAATATCATATTGCGCATCGTAGACTGCAATATCTATAAGAAAAAATATTCACGCATAAGTACAATTACATCGATTAAATTATATACGTGTAAATAATACTTAGTAACCTTGGAAAGTTTTGAAAATTTCTCAAAAAAAAAAAAAAAACTAATGTATGTACACATTTTTTAATCCAAAATTCGCGAAATGTTTTAGAAACTCTGATAATTGGTATATATTATTATTTATTACTAACTTCTACCGTAATGTAAACATAATTAATTTTTATCACGGCCAACTACTATAGATGGTATTATATTCATGTCTGCGGTGAAATTGCGTTCCATTACTAACCCTGTAAAGTTATACTGAAAATCGGGGAGGGCTATACACATTCGGTTAAACGTCACTGTAGTTTATTTCGGATCGACTCGTGTTTTCCAGGTGTTTGTCGGTTGCATTCATTTATAGCAGATAACAACCGGATTAACGTTTGCATTGTGACGAGCGCGCGAAGGCAGTTATATTATTTTTAGGTCAAACTTTATACGAAATCTGCTCAGTCAATTTTTTTTTTTCGAATTCAAAACACTTAAATGTGTCGGCACAATAGCCAGCTTTTTGTAAAAAATTCATTTATAAATTTAAAAAAAAAAATTTACTTCTAAATTCACCGACTGGTCTAATTCCGAATCAAAGTCTTATATGGTTGGATCGGTAAAATTTAAAATTACACGAGTTTTATTTTTAGAAATACCGCTAAAAATAAATAATTATTTAAAATTTCCAATTTACGTTGTTCTATTAGTGCGATAACGTAAAACATTAACGGCGACACAAAAAAAATTGCGCAATTTAATATTGTACATTTCCCGAAAACGTTGAATATGAGATTTCATTGAAATCGCTATTTCTACGACGCACATTTTTTCTTTTTTTAGTTAATTTTTATCATTCACGCGGTAAGAAGACTCGAGCCTTCGACCGGGAATTTAATATTCTCGTTTTTTCGAAAACTAATTTTAACCATCTCTTATTGAGTGGACTCTAGAAAGAAGAAATGGTGAACATTGCTGGACCGTTTCGATTCTTTATTCGTTTCCTACAGAGAAAAGTAAACTCGTCGACGTTCACTATAAGGCCGTGTCCATGGAGGGGTTTTACGGGTTACCCACCCCATTAGAACTGAAATAGTTATTATAAATGCAGAAAAATCTGAAAAAAATCAAAAATTTAAAATAACTATTGATGATATTTAGAGTATTCTTAAAAAAAGAAAAAAAAAGAAAAATATGCTGCATATTTTTAGGTATTTAAGGATAATATCTTGAGCAAAATTTTTTTATTACGAGTATAATCAATAACATATGTAATTTTTATTAATGTTCATATACGGGGGGTAATGCATTTATGTAAATTATTAATATATAAATCAAAATTATGGAAATTATTAGTAGTATATGAATATTAGTGAAAAATGTATTATTTATTAAATAAATATGCGAAGGAAATTTTCAAAATTCTGGGCACGGCCCTGATTCACTAATATTGACGAACAGAAATTTTGGAATGTATCTCTCGCGCGAATGTTGAAGCTTTCTATACACGTACGTGTATATTAATATTACCGAATCTACGCATCTAGAGAATCAAAATCACCGATCACAATTGTTAACGTTTCATAGCAAATTGTGTAAAAAATTATTCGGCGTGACATCTATAGTACTATTAGAATTTCTGACTTCATCTTTCGATAAGAAACTAAAGTGTATTCCCACTCCTACACATATAAACACGCAGTTTAAGGGGTATTTTTATTGTGTGGCATTTTTAAACTGTATTTCTTGCGTCAATTAAAAAAAAAAAAAAAAGGAAAAGAAAAATATAGGAAAATAAATATTATTAAATTTCCGAAATCATCAAGACGTTTTTTCGTAGTAAAAAAGACATCGATCTACAAATTTTACACGCAAACCAGAAATGAATATAAATCTCGTTTTATTTATCGTATCGACCGGTTTATGAACGTTTCAAATAATTAAAATACCATATTTAAAGCGGGGGCAAGTGACATATTAAAAAAAGTATTTATTTTAGAAACTTCTATCGATGGTCTCTCATTGCATCATTATCGGGAGTCAAAACAACCCCCCTCCCCGTTTTTGTACGAGATTTACTATAAAGTGAACTCTGATACGTGTTAGAGGGGACCGTCACGTTTCGCCGCGAGCACGATTTGTCGAGGACGCTTTTTGCCGCGACACGTTTCGCCGCAGGCGTTGACATCATTACACCGAAAGCTACGGTTTGCTGCTGGCGTTATAATAAACAGATGTTTGCTTTTAAGAGTTGATGTGTATGGGGGGGGGGGGGGATTTTTAACATTTTTCTAATCTCTGTTAATATTACCCTTAATCGGTTCTCATTCGATATTAGTGTTGAACGAATTTACGGGAATTAGAAAACAAAGTATGACGACATTTTATGATAAAATCTCTACTCTGACAGTCAAAATATTTTTAAGCAAAAATTTTAGTTGTTTGTTTTTAGCTTATAAAATCGATTATTCCATCGAATATTAACGAAATCATATTATATAAAAATCTAACAGATTTTAAACAATACTTACCAATTGGAACCGAGGCTCCTCAGTGTACCATGTGCAGTGTTTGCCTCACCATTCACCATATCCTCACCGAATGCCCTTTATGTTCCTTTGAAAAGAAATTATTCAACCTACCTTCTTCTCTTCCCCTCATCCTTAAAGACAACTCCTCTTCATTATCCAGTTTAATCCTTTTCCTTCATAAGTCCGGACTTTACTCACTGATCTAATCCTCCTTCTCCTCCCGTGTCTCTAGCCATAGTTGCTGCACATGGCACGTAAAATTTAATTCAATTAATAATTAATCAAACATTTTCTAAAAAAAAAAAAAAAATACATTTACATGGCGAATTTTACATTTAAATCGCAAAGTTACAAAAATAATTACTAATTACACGAAAAATCCGCCTTTTTTTTATATAGCATCATTTTTTTCACTCAGTCGCATGAACGTTCAAAAGAAAAAGAGTAACAAAAGTAGAAGTAACATTTCAAACGGGCAACTCTCATCTTAAAAGTAAAGTTAAATATATCCTTGGTATCATGGATTGTGAAATTAAGCTTTTCATAATGGTACTAAGCGCAACTGTATTAATGAGAGTAGGGGGACCGGTGAACGCACTAACATCGGGAAATCAACGAAAATCATTACTTTTTCGTTATCGCATTTATAAAAGAGGTTTCCTCCGAGAAAATTGTGGTTTTATTCTCGAAAGGTCTAAATTATCGCTATAAAATACTTTTCATCATTTCATAGACTAGCGCGCGTGTACTTCAATAGATGCCTTTTTTTTAATTTTTTTTTTTTTATCATACTCAGGGAGGACTTGCAGAATACCACTCCGTAAAATACGCTAAATCAAATTTTTCTTTTTTTCTTCCATCAATAATTATTACATCAAATAATCTCAGTCGCGCAAATATAAACGTAGTCCGTTTAAAAGTACACATCTGTGTATATAGTAATATCAATGAAAATTTGGACGTATCCGGAAAACGAAAAAATAAACAGATTCGAAACTGATTGGAATTCATCGGGCATCGAATAAATCATTGGTGCGACACAACAGGTAGTCATTTACGTATCAAGGCCTAAAAGCACGTCAATCGTGTTTGCTTCCGAAACGCTATAAGAAACCGTAATCAAATCTCGAAAAACAACCCGTGTACTGTCTCCAAACTAAAATCTCTTACTACCTATCTCTTTTTGTAAGCCATCGAATTTTTCCCGTTCAACTTAATCTGTCATGCTTACTTACAGAGATTTTCCCGTATTCGATAGAATCGACTCTCTCTGGTTTATCGTCCGTCCGTACCGGGGTTTCTTGTTTTTTCTTTTTTCAATTAATTTCTTTCGTTTAGTCAAAATCTCTTTCAGAGTGTCCTGTCTTCTACAATTTTGATAATATGCGTTACACTAAAAACCTAAACTAAATCTACATTTGCTATATACCAGTCCAATATCGCGTAATAGAGCTGCTGCTGCTGCTACTGTTTTCTTTTGCTTCTGATGCCCAGGGAAAAAACCGAAAACGCCGTTATACTATATCATTTAAGAACGTTGCGAATTATTGATTTTATACGATTATCACGCGTAGTGAAGGGAATATTCTCATTTAGGGCCAGATGCGTTCAATCGGTAGAAGGTAAATATAGTCGCGTAATTAATATCGCATCTACAGGAGAAACCGTGACGTTATATTATTCCCCCAAGTCCCCTTTTGGCTCGTCGTCGACAAAGCACGATGATGTACGCTCGTCGTGTTGTATCGCAGAAGTGGGGCTCAATATGATTAAAAATTAAATTTTTATACATCCGCTATTCGCCGAATAAGAAAATTATCAATAATGCCGCACGATAATAAAAGAGTTAAAATAAACACGCGTATAATTTATTTCGAAAACGTTCTCGCTGATTACTACCCGATCAGTGAACAACTCTTACACTTGTAGTCATTGCATCTGTTCTGTTATAGTTTCCTATTTTCTCGAAAACCGTTATCAAGAATAGCTTTGGCTAATTTATACGGTGATTGTAGTTGTCTTTTTGTTTTTTTTTAAAATCATAATTATAACATAAACAGCATTTATAACAAAAAAGAAAACGAAAGAGTTCTCACCTCATCATTCATTCAGTAGTCGTTGTTGTAATTTGGTTGAGGTATGCAAAGTAGTGTTTATAACCCCCCTCCCACTAACCCAAAATGCAAAATCGATGGAACACGGGGCTGAATCGTATAGCTTCGACTCTGGATCGTTTCTGAACTTTTTTCCAAGTTTCTTTCATAAACTCCAGGACACTAGAACAAATATCGTACTTTTATCGAAACCGATTGTAACAATAAAAATGCGGTCGGTGGCTAACGGCCGGATGTTGTTATTCACGTGGGATTATAAAATATTTCCAGATAAATTTTCGTTTGACTATCGCAAAAAACCGATTGTCGTAAGATACACTTTTAACCTTTTCGAGGAGAGGCAAAGACAAACTAGTGGAAAAATTCTCGTATGCTGTATCGGTGTTCCTCTCGATAATAATTTCTCCAGCTGCGTTTGGTAAATCACATCAGTCTTTAGCCTAACAAAGTTTGTAAAGCACGGTATCGACCAGTTTATATGTTCGGGAATACTTTTCGGGTATAACCAGAGACCGTAAGCTGGGGCAGCGGGTAAATAGTTTCCAGCTAATAAACCTGATTGGGAACTTTGCGCAATTACTACGCTTAATACAAAAGACACAAGGTATGTGTAATAGCGTATTTAATTCAGTAGGAAAACTTTGCACGTGGGGATTATCTTGGTATAGAATGAAATGGTTTTCCTATTGGCGCAGTTCTCGACTATTTTATAGGGTCTCAAAAAAGCGTGTTGTTGACGCATTCGCCGTAGCCGTTTTGCAGAAGAGCCTCATTATGAGACAATTCGGCGTCGACATATTTCTGTGCATTGGAAAATTTCGATTTTACAGAGAATAAAAATAAAACCGCAATTATATTATCTTCGTTTCTAAATAGCGCAAAAGTATAACGATCTTTTTCCCTTTCTTTGATTAATTAAAATGAGATTAAAACAAATTTTTAAACTAACTGATTTAAATTATACTCTTTTGTTTTTTGCTTTTTTTAAAAGTTTTTCATTAACGTGTTTCAAAACTAATCCGATGAGTAATAACAAGCACATGAAAAATCAAAAAGATCTAAAATCGTTAAAGTCTGATGGAATACAAGTATGACAGATTTGTGATAGGGTAGCATTTGCGACACGTTTTCCATTCACTGTAATATATCCACTTTATTCATTACACAGAACATCAACTTTCCTCTTTTTCGCTTATTCTCCTCTTCAAACACAACCCTTCTTAACCTAATTCTATTCCTTTGCGGTCTTTATTCCGTAATTTGATTCTTCCTTCTCCTTTCCAGCCTCTAATCATAACTGCTGCTCATAGAGTATTAATTTAATTTAATAATAATCGTAATAATAATAATAACAATTTCAATTTTAATTTCAATTTCGATTTATTATTATCACTGAAAGCATAAGACAAAAAGAACCACAGATGCAGGTACAAATATAATGCAATTACATAATTACGTAAATAAAACAATCCCAATAATTAAATAAACACAGAAGCCAATTTATAATAAGAAATAATAAAAAAAATACCTAAAATAAAGAAGAAAAGTATTATCTCCTTACTGTGTAACATTCCTGTAAAATGGTACATAACTAAAATTTATAGATAAAGCACATAAAACATACATTTATATCTAAATTATTTGCACTTAAACATACATAATGACTGCATTTACAAATACACGCACATAAGTTAACATAGTGTACACGCTCACACTTCCACACTTCTACAACTTAAGTACACATGCTGTAATACAACATTCTCTAGATATACACACACCTATACAAAATCACTCATACAACATATTGTTCACATCATTTCAATTTCAGCTAATTATAACAGAAAAATAAATAAATAAAACCATTAATGAAATAGAAATTATACATACTGAACAACAGGAGCATAAAATATGAGTATTAATATGTTTTATGGTGCAGTTTTTATATTCTACCAAAAACCTTGAAACATTTTCTCTTTTTTTTTCCCCTTTTTCATTCTATATTCTTCTCTTTTTTTCTCTCTTTACAATTTTCCTTCCTTCGATATTCCTATTACTTCTTCATCTCTTTTGTTACTTCTTTCTATCGCCATTCTTATTCTAATTTTCTCGTTTCATTTCCTTTCTCTTTCATATTTTCTAAATTGAGCTGGTTACGTTGGTAATTAATTGTAATTTTTAGTTTTTTTCTTTCTGTAAATTTGGAAGCAAATTGAATAGAGTACCAGGGTACATATATTCTACTGCGGAATAAATGCGGGCAACTTGGGCCAGTTTGATTGCATCATTCCATTTCTTCAGGATGTATGAAAATAATTTTTACTTTTTAAAACAAAATTTAGACAGTGTACATAAATGTTCTATGATTACACACACCATTTATATTTTTTTCTTAGTATTTGTAAATTTGTTTTTTTTCTCTCTCTCTCTCTCTATATGTGTTTCAGTAATAATAATAATAATAATAAAGGTTATAAACAAGGTCTAGCAAAAAATAGTTTCCACAAAAGTTTTTAATATATTTGCTAATTTTACTATCTAATGTGGATCTATACGGGGCTGTTAGTTCAAATCTCAGACCCGTAAGAGTGAAATTTTTGATTTTATCGATTTTTTAAAAGTTACTTTACTCGGCCGTCCCAAAATTGAGAGGAATTTCCTGTCTCTGCAATGTGCGATATACCGGCAGATGAATTATCCATCAATTTCTAAAGTATTATTAATATAATTACACCAGTTGATATCAGTTAAATTTTAACTTTAGGATCTGCTCAAAATAGAGATGTGCGGATAACAAATGGTAATCTACATGCAGTTAGAACAACAGATATCGCGAAAAATCCAACATTTTTTCGGTTTTTTATGTAATACCCGTATAATTAGTTATTTCGACTCTTACGTATTATGTAGATCATGATTTTTTATCTACGCCTTATTTTGAACAGATTTTATATGAAAAATTTTCTTGATATCAACACTAGTGTAATTACATCATAATGAAAAAAAATTTATTGCAGAACTAGGAAGTTCTCACAATTTTGGGACATACGTAAATTAAATTAACACAAGCGTTAAAATTGAAAATTTTCAATACTCTTATATACTCACACATCGGATAATAAAAATAAAATATAACTTACATGTTTAACGTTTATTATTATTATTATTATCACTATTATTAAAATAACACACTATGTGCAGCAACTATGGCTAAAGGCATGAAAGAAGAAAGGAAAGAAAATGTCAAATACCGAATGTCTTATATAAAGACGGGTATTTAATTTATAGCGAGCGGGAGCGGAAGTAATACTAAAGTGGATTCGAGCACACTGCGCCATTAAATCGAAATGACATATTGGATAAAACTGCAAGAACCACAGTAGGCGATTGTCCGGTAACTAAATTGGTGGGATTTCTTATCGGTAGTTAAAGAACATATTGTTACGAAGTGAAACATCGAGTATCAACATCAAAAAGGGAAAAACTATTTAAGAATACAAAACTATGTTACGAGGGTACTCTCCCTTGGTTCAAGGGAGTTAACAACTTCGAGAGAGACTATACAGTAATAGTAACTCTAGACTAAGAACAGGACACAAGAAAATCCCTCTCCATTTGCCTAAAATTAATACTGTCGTCAATAATGGGGCATGCGGTGATTGTGAATGGAGGGAACGAGAGACCATTTTATTTGGCAGTGGTATAGTGTACAAACAGGGTAAAGACAAACCTAGAACGGAAATACCATCGGAGCTGCATACTTTTTCAGTGATTGTAATTCAGATAGCGGCAGATTCGACGTTAAATCTAGGTTTACTAATATATATATATATATATAAAAAATTAAAAGTAAGAAAGTTTTATGGGTAAATTGAAAGAAAAAACTGGCTAAATGGTGAAGGCTGAGGCAAAAAAAAAAAAAAAAAGTATAAACACCAGAAAAGAATAGGATTAGGTAAATTAAGAGGAGTATCTTTGAAGAGGAGGACGAAGAAGGAAGGTTTATGAATATGTTCTGTGTACGGAAAAAGTGGACATTCGGTAAGGATGTGGTGGATAGAAAGAATAGCGCGTCGCACATGGCACATGGAGGAGCTTCGATACAGTTGACTCGGTACGCATATGTGAACCGTTGCCCGTAGTCAGCTGTTTTTAATCGCTACGGGGTATGAATTTTACCTTTATATGCATATGCCAATAATCCATTAATGAATAAATTTAACGAAAGAAAAAAAAAAAAAAAAAAAAAACTAACATACTTGAAATTAATTCCTTACAGAAAATCGGTTTTGAAAAAGACAAGACAGACGTATTTTCTTATTTTAATAGCGTAGCTAGATGTTAGAGCTACGTTTTTGTTTTTTTGTTTTGTTTTCAAATAGTTTTAAAATAGATTGTATACGCGTTTTACTCCTTCGCATAATAAAAAAAGTACGAATATAAGCTTATTGAGCGACAATTAATCGGAAAAGAATTAAAGAACAAATTTTAATTACTTTTAGGATATTTTTCTAAGTTTCCGACGGGTTTGCTTCAGTGGCGTGACACACGTTATTTTCAGATTAATTTTTTTAGATTCAATTTTAAAAATTAGAAGAAAAAAAGTAGTTCCTCCGCAATGAGGCACACTAATAATAATCGTTTTTATTCTTTCGCTTAAAGAATTATTCCTTTGCGACAGTATGAAATTTATTGATGCGTCTTAATGTAACTTTATGTTTTGTCTTATTTTTAGACAGAGTCTGATTCAGATGTAAAATCTCTTTTTAAATTTTTTTGCAAAGCTTCTAAACATGCAGTTTCGAAATTAATTCAGTCACACAGCTTCTTCTTTTGAGCCGGCAAAAATTTTGATAGTAAGCGTGTTAAGTTTACTCAATAATTTTCGAAAAATCTGATAAAATTTTTAAAACTATTAAATCAGTACTGATTCGCTTAGAAAGAAGAATACAATTAGTAAATCCCTTATCTGGGTAGTAGGCAGATTTAAGATTTTCGTCGCCATTTAAGAAAAAAATCAAATTCGGCTAAGGTATATTTGCCGATTAATCTGACGAGTAAGGATATTTTTAAAAATAAGGCTAGAATATCATCTCGATTTTTACATTTGAAAACGAAAAATATACCCTAATAATACTAGTTCGGATCTACGCTTCCTTTTGAAAAAAAGAAACTTTAATCGTAGGGAGGATATGTTAAATATCAGGCGATCGATATGCACACACACACATATATATATAAAAACTCGGTTATTATGGCCTCGCAAGGGTGGTTATGCCTCTTGACCCCTCTTGCTTACATTTCTGTCTCTTTCTCTTCTATACTTTGTGTAAAATGATTAGAGTTTACAACGTAATTCTAAATCGGTCCATATGAATATAATAACATAATCACAAAAATCCTAAAAATTTTATCATAACATTTAACTTTCATCATACAAAAAATTAGGAAATTTGTTTGTTACATAAAATCGTGACATTTTTCGTTACAAAATCTAATAGGGGCCGGCCTAAAAATTACGTTGTAATTAATATATACATATATGTATATATATATACTAATGGGGGATGGCCTAAGAATGAAGTTGTAATTAATATTTATAAAGTCGGTAAAAATTAAAATCGTTACATAAAATTGGGATCTTTTTTTAGGAAATTTTTTCTGATGGGGAGTAGTCTAAGAATTACGTTGTAATTAATATATATGTAGCGTGGAAGCTTTTAAGGTGGCCTGCTACCAAATCAGAAGTCACGGGTTCGAGATTTGTTTCGTTTCGGATTTTAATCATGCTCGGTCTGGGAAAATAACGATGATCGAGAAAAAGAATCTGATTTCGTCCGCGGCAGCATCCATCATTTCGGTTTTATAATTTCCATTTAATGTTTCTATGAAATAATCCGCGGAATGATGTGAGATATTCCCCATCCAGTGCCTCGAAAAAACTCAGCCTGGTCAAATATTTTTTCTTTCATAAATTATGACATCACACATTCGTTGCACAATTTCACGCATAATATCCCCAGCGCGTGCAAATGACATCATAGTCATTAATGCATAGATTCACGTGTGAGTGTAGCAGCGAACGCCGAGGAAGAAAAAATTGTAAAGGAAAGAAGCCGGCCATCAAAAAATTATACGTTTAAAGCTAATTAAATTTAAATGCAATTACAACACAGTGTTAACGCGCATATTAAAATAAATAAAACGTATGTAAATGGACACGTCTGCTTTCTCTTTACACACCGTGTCTCGTTATAATAAACGGAGAAGCTTGAAAAAAATCTTGTAATTAAAATTATATTATTTTTTAATAATTATAATTCCGTTTAATTGAATAGTTTATATTAAACTGGTTTTTATTCATTCTTGAATAATTGCAAATATCTTCTAAGCAGTACGACGTGGTACTGTTACATAGTTAACTTTGAAAAAAATAATTTTTTATCTAAGCGCAGAGCTTCTTTAGCAACTAAATCGTCCAGTCGTTAAAATAAAGATTTTATTTTCAGATACTCCAACGAAAAACAAAGCTACTACTCTATAGGTAAAAGAGTGCGGTCTGAAAATAATGGCTTTGTGAGAAACCGGTTTCCATGTTTCTTTTTCCCATTGAATTAAATTAAACAAAACAGCAATAAATTTGAATAAGAGCGTTACATAAAATCCGCCAAAATGAAAAAATAACAATAACAATCATGCGAAGATGAATACCCATAATTGCTAAAATTTATAAATATGAAATAAGTAAATTACTTAATAACGAACGCAAATTTTGTACTTTGTGTTGTGTTAGCTAATGATGATATAGGCCGGAAACGTTCCCTTAAATTGAGGTATTTAAATTTACTAAAATTATTTTCTATACTTATTTTCGTTGTTGATAAGGGGGATTTATTTATTCCAAGGGGAGGGAAAATAGAGGAAATCCCCCTCCCGAAATATCCAAAACCTCGAAATTTGTTACACAGAGAAACATAATTTATATACTATAAAAGGTCTCCGTATAAATGTTACAACGTATGGATTTAATTAAAACTAATATTTATATCTAGTAAAATTATTATTGTTACGTTTATATTCTATTTTAAATTTCGCCTTTCTTTTTTATTTTGCAATTTTAATTAAAAATAGTTCAAAGTACATATATTTAAACTCGCTCACGGGGATAAAGGTTTCGGTTCGGATTACGAACAAAAATAAAATAAAGTCTAATAAAAATACCGTCGTTCTATCCTTTCTATAGTAATTTTCTATTCGAATTCTAAACTACCATTTTTTAGGTAGAATTTTGTAATTTCGTTTTAATTTTCAACCCTAAAAATAAAATAAAAATTGTAATAATTATGCGTTTTTAAAAAATTGTTTAAAAATTTCTAAATAGGTATTTGATTTTCTTTATATGTATACACACATCAGCGTTGAAGCGTCAACAAAGTCAATTTTCCGAGTCTTTTTTATTCGACAATTCTAACGGAATTTAGTGTAGAAGTGATCTCTCCGTAGGTTTAAATATAGGAGAGAAAAGAGTTCAGTGTGTTAAACTTGCCATTTTCCTCTTCCACGAATAACGGCGACATTATATACATATATTTTTAATCGTCACCCGAAATTGATACTAAAATTAATCCGGTTCATCTCTGAAATCATTATCACGTCAGATTTTATCTATCGGTTATTGAAATTTTCCACCTGTTTGTATACTTTTAAAAGTAACTTCGTAGTAATAAGAATATATTGAAAATAATGTTTCGACTTTATTTTGAGAAGCTTCACAACTGCAGCTTATTATCGAATATTCGAACACGGGGGCTTAGTAAACACGTATTCCATTGACAGCCGGTGTATGTGTATCGTTTATAGCATTTAGGCGAGAAGCTAGACGCGACAACTACACTATCGCGTGCGTCTATGACTGTCAGCAATGGCTGTTCTCCTCCCCTCAAGTGCCGACGATGTCGTTTAGTCTTTAATCAAAGACCTAATGATTGATTCATTCCTTTTTTATAGCGCATTTTTCATTTGTCTCTCTCTCTCTCTCTCTCTCTCTAAAAATTCGATAATACAAAAGGAGAGAGATATTATGCCGTTTTCGATATCCGATAATTTCCCGATAGTGTGTGTCTGAAATTAAAATACGTTCTCATCATCAGTCATTTCAGGTTTATAAATTTTATATGGTTCGCGAGTTGATTAAATATATCGCAACGACACGTTGAAATTAACTATTTCCTCTAGAAATTAGTGTCTCCAGAAAGAAAGATAAATCTTTATCATTACGAAGTTACTACAAAAGACCAGTGTTGTAAAAGGTCGCACATTTAAATGATAAGTGCGCAATCGGGCATGATAACCGAATAATAATTTTAATATCAGTTTAAGTAACGATCAAATATAAAGGAAAGTTCCAGCGTCCTCCGTATATCACCCCACTTCTGTAATAAATTCAGTTGGAACCGCAGAGTACGGCGACGTTATTGAAATAGTTTACTTCCATAATGATGACGATTTGAAAACATACGCATTTTAAAAGAGTGGCTGGCTGCGAGCAATTTTAATTGACGCTTCATCGGTGACAGAATCAACGTCGAAAGTGAAAATTCTTGCAGAGAATTATTAAACCGGATAATAAAGTCGTAAATCGCCCATTTTGAGAAGAACCGAAATTTAAAAAAAATTCAGCCCGAGGACAACGGTTGGAAATGTCAATTCGAGCAGAAATTTGAATTATCCGACGCACGCGATATACGATCGAGCAGTGATGGGAATTCGCGGGTAGTAATAACTCGAGACGCGGTACAACGCTGCACCGTGCGCACGTGGGCCGAAATGATTAAACGATTAGTGCGAACACAACATTATAGTAAACATTTTTAATTCTCCCGGGATTCTTCTTAAAGAAAGAAAGAAAAAATTTATCAGGAGTTCTTCCCGCGGGATTATCGGCCGCTAAAATTATACATTTCCTCAAAAGTCTCAAATACGTTTAAAACTACGATTATTTAACGGTTAAATTCCAACAGGAAGACAACAAGAATGACGGACGGGACAATAACTCGGGGGATAAGATCTTTTTTTCGAAGGCAATCTTCTACTATTAATACGTCCAGCCCGATAATTTTTTTGACGATGAAAAGTATCGTGCGCAATTTTGAGAAAATTCGTCATTTGTAAATAAAATTGACAGTCGTGTATCACATTAGCGGCCGTTAACCCCGGGCAGAAAATTTTTTTACAATAATGTTACGTATATACATATATATATATATATATATATATATATATATATATATCATGTATAGTTCTTTTTGTTTATTTTGTTTTTTGGGCGTGTCAACTATGGATATTAACCTGGCGCAAGTGAAATGTTTAAAAGTGTCAATGTACGGAAGCGGCGTATTCGAACCGACCGAAACAGTTACCTAACCAACCACGCTGCGGTAGCTGACTGCCACGTATGGTCTTCTAAAGGCAATTTCGCCCATCTAAAACAGGAAAAAAGAAGAAAAGGCATTTTCGAAAAGATTATCAGTGGACTATGTTACAAGTAAAGTCTATATATATACATATACATATACATATACATATAAATATAAATATAAATATATATATATATATATATATACATATACATATACATATAAATATAAATATATATATATATATATATATATACATATACATATACATATACATATATATATATATATATATATAAAAACTCGGCCATTTTGGCCTCGCAAGGGGCTGTTCCCCTTGACCCCTCTTGCTTTCATTTCTGTCTCTTTCTCTTTTATAGTTTGTATAAAATGATCAAAATTTACAATGTAAATCTTACTGGCATGAACACAAAAAAAATAACATAATCACAAAAATCCTATCCTAACATTTAACTTTCATTATATAAAATTAATTCATTTTTTCGTTATATTTTTTGTTACATTTTCGTTACATATTTCGTTACATAATATTGTGACATTTGTAAAATAACAATTACTAAAATTCTATAAAATATAACAAACGTTACATAAAATTGGGAGATTTTTCGCGTTACATAAAATTGTGACATTTTTCTGGGACAATTTTTGGTACATTTTTTCGAATGGGGGGTAGCCTAAGAATTACGTTGTAATTAATATATATATATATATGTATAAAATATTGTACAAAATTATGGCAGCTTTGTTAAACTTTCAAACGGACATTCAAAAGCGAAAATGACCGCTTAACGAAACAAGCTACGTATAACTTTATAGCACCGAAACAATATCATTCGCCGCTACTTCGATTTCATCCTCGCTTTTAGCTTACATTACCGTTTGATTGTATGCGTCACGAAAGGAGAATATCTATGCTTACTTTAGCGAATAATCAATGGAAACCGTCGAGATTTCAGTAATTTTTTCTCTCGCGAATGAATCTTCCAAAAGATGTCTGTATAAGGCTCTTGTTAAATTTTTACATGAACCATGGCCGTGGCAAAAATTAAAAACCCTCCCAGTTGATGATATGAGAAAAACAGAAGAGCTAAAAGAATCTTCAAATTTTCTGTTTCAAAAGTTTCTCGGTAGATGTGCCAGTAGTAAAGTTAATCTGCATATATATTTTTTGGATCAATATAGCTCCTGATAAGGACAGCTGATTTATTTCTCTTACATTCGATTTAATCTAGATAAACAGTTCTTATAATTAGCATAGCAAGTGCAGGGGATAGCCCAATGGCTAAGCTCTATTAATTATATTACTCGGTGACCAACGCAAGTTTGGTTTGAACCACTTAATAAAGAATTTTTTACCATCCTGTTTGTTGATTATAGAATATATTAAGTTATAACAGATACAAATATAGGGTGTGTCAAAAATAAGGTAACACTTTGTGTTACTTAATTATGATACATGTTACCTGACTTTTGACACACCCTGTATAACAAACAAATTTGAGTATAAAATGATTGCTTATTTCACGGTATAACCCATCATCAGCTAAAAACATAACCTAATGTGATCAAAAACAAATTCTAAATCCTGATCACATATATATTGAGTTGTGTTTTTAGCTGATGATGGGTTATACCTTGAAAAAGGTTTCTAAGTAAGCAATGATTTTATACTTAAATTTCTTTGCTATATTTGCATTTGTGTTATAAATTCAATATGAATCATTCAAGTGTCTAGTCCAGATCTGTAGAAAAAAGTGCCAAGCCGTCCCCGGATTCGGATGATAATAATGAAGCCGTTTCTGATGGCAAATCCGCGCGAATATAATATAAAAAAAAGACCGTCTCGTGCCGACATGGAAAATATGTATCGAAAATCGTTATAATTATAAAATGCCATAAAGCTCTGTGATCATCGTCAAAAAAGCAATTTTTGAAAAAAGTGAACGTAAACATTTTTTCAGCAAAAATATATATATATGTAGAAAAACCATGAAATATTTCGGATTGGAAATTATCGAAATGCCACACTCTCTCTGTACATTGTAAACGCGTGCGAATTGTACAAAAAACAAATTAAGATGCAACGTACACACGAGAACTGAAAGGCCTTGGAAGTACTTTTCGAACAATGATAATATAAAATAAGGGGGAGGGATGGCGGATTCATAAGAAAGAGTTAACGCGGGAAAATTATTAATGTCAAAAAGTTCGTAAAAATAAATTGCTAGAGCGAGACGAATCAACTTCGTCCGGCTAAACGTGGCGGACACCATTAAACGATAATAGAGTACATATTAAATCCGCAGCAGAATTTACGTCAGAAATAGCACGAGAGCATCAACAAAATGTACATGTAAAATCGGAAAAGGAATAAAAACAAACAAAGTGCGAGCAATAAAAGATCCTGCGGACCCGTGCGTCTAGAACTACCATTAAAATTACAGCATGACTGTTAAATACACTAATTTTGTAAGATACCCCCCCCCCGCTCCCCTATTATGTTGGGGATGCATTTTGTCCATAAAAATACTCGAAAATCAATTTCCATAAATATTGCTAATAGATTCTCTGAAAGTTCTATGTAAAACGATTACACGGTATTTCTAGTATTACTTAAAAAAAAGTTAAAAAAAAGCCAAAAAATCATTTAGACTAGTGACTGTGGGTAACCTTACAACCCTCGACCATATTTTACTGCGTCGGGGCAACATAATCTCCAGCAACGCAGGTAAAACTGTGTTCGTATTTCGGATAAACGCCGCGGGTACTAGTCAGCTGAAATGAGCCCGGTTTGTTGTCTATTTTCCCCGCGCATAATAATCTCGCACACATTTCTACCGGTTTCGCATTATTTTACACACGGCAAATAGTGATTTTTAAATGTATTACGACACGATAAAGTTTGTTAAATGGCTGCTCTCACCAACAACTGCCTCTTCAAAAGTGTATAATAATCCCTTTGCATTTGTTTTACCGTTGATTTTTTTTTTTTTCGATTTGCCAACTTTTGTCTATCCCCATTTTTCTAAATTCTCCGCACCGTGTACCTCACTAACACGACCATTTATTTTTGACTTAATTAAATATATATTAAAAACTAAATTCTAATAATTGTTTCAGATTGTTCCACCTTCCCTTACCTTTTTTTTTTTTTTAAATGTATAATATACAGAAATTACGAATATTTTCTCTTTGATAATGCTTTTTTTCTTTTTTTTTTCTTTTTTTTTTTTTTTTTTGCTCACGATCCGTCATCGTAGTAATTAATATCTACACTTATCTCATTTAATATCATCGGTACGTTTCGGGAACATGATTTAAGCATAGATTTCTATTTAAACATCATGATCCACATCGCGCTGGCAAAGCAAGTTGGTAATTTTATAAAAATTAACCGACAATTTTAATTACTTTTTTTAATCTTTCGCGCCAGTATTTTCCTTAATTTATATCGATTCACTAGAGAGCTGTTTACGTCGTTCCGAGTGGAATACGTTTAAATAAATACGTTAATGAATTTCTTTCTTATAATTATTTCTTCGGAAGAGCTTTTATAAGTGAAAACTTTTTCTGTTATACTATTCTTTCTTTACGATCAAGTTTGTCGTTTTTTTTTTGTTTTTTTTTTCGAATATTGAAAAAGACAAATTATCGCCCGCATCTAGTTTCAGTTCACTACCCCTACCGTAGAAAAAAAAACAAAAAAAAAACATACAAAAAGTAGTTCTCTGAGGGAGCCGTCTGGCAGCGTACCCCGGAGGAGAAGATACCTCGCTCCGGAGAACGGGAGGTTGTTAAAAGCACAGAGCGAAACTAGTATTAAGCCGTTGCGTTACCTGCTTCCCATAATACTGATTTTTGACACATATGGTACTGGCCTAGCCGGCAACAGCGGGTACTCTACCGGAACAACATAGTTCAGTGTTAATTCGATTCGAACGACGACGAAAAAACCGCGACAATTGCGTTCTGTCATGAAAAATAGTGAACTGTGCGCGCATCTTACCGACTCCTCGAACGACAGTAAAGTCGAACCGAAAAATCACGCGAATTCCGGCGAATGTTGTTCAGAGTCGGCGAAGGGAAGCAGAAACAAACATGTCGCTCGAATACGCTGTCGGCAGCGGGCGCCGCTGAAAAGCTGTTGAAAATGTAAAATCGAAAGTTGAACCGCGCAAACCGCGGCCCTACCGACCAGGGTAGCCGGGAGAGGCGGCGGCGGCGGCGGCGGCCAAGCGGGTTCGTCGTCTGTTGTGTATAAGCGCGTCCGGTCGAACGTGCGGGTGAACGGTTTATTTGAAGGCAGGAAAACCGCGAGCCAACGACGCGCAGTCAGGCCGCAGCGGTTGACAAGCGATGAACGCAGGGCCGAGATTCGGACGAGCGGGCAGATTCGCACGTGCTGCAACGGATGCTGCATGATGCCGAGACGCAGTATAAGAGCGGCAGTCGCCTCCGAGAACGAAGCAGATGAGGAACTGCGTCGGGTCTTTTACGACGTTCGGGCTGCTTTTCCCGGAACACGCCGAACCGATCGTTAAAAAGTACCACAGGCAGACCCCGACTTGAGATTATCAAATATTAACGATTCGCGGAAATCTCGACCGCTAAAAGCGTTCCTCCCTTTTGAACTCCGCTGACGAAAGACGAAGCGTGTGTGTTCGCGGTCAGGGGGGACAATTTCTTATTGAGCGTGGTTCTCTTAAAGCGTGGTTCTCTTAAAGCGTAATTGCCAAAACACACTGTGTCTTTTCACTGTTACGTTTAATTTTCAATAGAGGAATTCGAATTAAACAACATTACTGACGAAATAGTAGATACTATTATAGCGAGAAAAGTGGCGAGTAAGTAAAGTGAGTTCCATACCCTTGAGTTGCGAGACTCGTTAATAAATTCCTCCGGTGACTAATCCGGCTCTACGGTAGAGTATATTTGATTGGGCAGAAGCCGTTTTTTTACTTGTGATTCGCTTCGGATCCGCATGCACCGGTTCGCTCTCTGAGTTAGTTGTAGTGGAAAAGTCGAAAAAGTCGAAATGAGTTTGAGTAACTTTTTACATTATTCGTCCATACGGATATGTTTTTTTTTGAAGAGTGTAATTCTTTTTTTTTGTTATATTCTTTAAAATATATAGATAAAACGAAAGAAAAAGAAAGAAAAAAAAAGGAAGAAAACAATCATGTTAAATAAAACTATCAAATCAAGTTAATGTGTTTAATGCAGATTTTTCGTAGCGGTTATTTTTAATAAAATTTGTATAAATTCATACGTTTTTTTTTCGTTTTAGTAAACGGATTTTAAAATAAAACGAGTATTTCTGAGAAGGGTATAGACACCAAATGTCTATAATATACGTATTAGTTAAATAATCTACACACCGTTGTGCAAAATACGCAATCAGTGCTATTACGACTGATGGTAGAGACAGTGCCGGATTTTTAATTAATTCTTAATGAAATAAATTCGGTAAATTCAACGCCATTACACGATTTTAAAGTTGAAATCAAAGTACTCTGCAGAATAATAAGTTCTTCTAAAATTCCAAAAAGTTTTCGACTAAAATGTATTTAAAGTTCAAAGATATTCTCGTGAATTTTTCCAAAATACACCGCATCTGCAACTTTTAACGGTTTTTTTTTTTTTTTTTATCATTATTAATCGTAGTCTACATGGCCCAAATCTCCGTTCGGCGCGCTGTTTGCGATGCATTTGAACATTTTCCGCTGGTCAAATTTGAACAATTCGCGTTCATCGAAATCGAGCGTCTCTTTTCATGCAAACAGCAGCGGTTCTCGAAAACCGGTACGCTACTTATTTTTGATAAGGTGATTTTCATTATTTACAGAATAGACATATAGTTCAAAATCTCTGTTCTTAAATCTGAATGAGCACCACCAATTGACCCTAACTTAAATTTATCTATATAAAGACACACAGCGAAGTAAGTAAGTCGGAGGAGACGTTTTCGACGAATCAAGACTTCCTAAAACTAAAATAACCTCTTGGAAACGTTTTTGAATTCCATTTTCTTTACCCCTAAAATGTTCACCATCTTCCTCGTTTATCTTGCTTCTTTGTTTTGCAAGTTTTCGTACTCTTTCTGTCGTGTTTCCCGATTGTGTGTCGTCTTCGATCCGGAGACACGATTACATTATCTCTCTTCACTATCGTTTTCCTTTCGTATCCTCCTTCTTGGTATTGTTTTCATTTCAACTCCCTGTGATGTCATTCACGTTGTTCTTATCGTCCTCCTAGAAGCGTTTTTTTTTCTACTCTCAATCCGAAATTTCGCATCATACTTATTCATCTTCTTTCATTTCCCACATCAACATCTTATACAATTAAATGAAAATAAATAATTCCTATAGGTAAGTAATGTTTCTTAGACGACATTCACGACTTTCGGTCATAATCAATTCTCCATTAAAAGCCAGAAGGAGTTCACGAAAGGAAGGCGAACAAGGCTCAATTTAGTGATTACTTAACGAGTTTTAAAAGTACGTCGGTAGATATGTAAGCATTGAGTGCAGAAACTGCATAATGTCATCGTTTCGCAACCTACAGAACCATTTTAAATGTTAATTAAAATGCGCTTCCGGGACTGCTGCAGCTGCTGCTGCTGCACGGATGATGATTTTAATGATGTTTCCGACTTAAAAATACTACTTAATGTGTAGAAACGAATAATGTAATTCATACGAAAAAGAAAAAAAAAAAGTAATTTTCTGTTTCGGACCGCATATCCGCTTGCGCAAAATACTGCAAACGCGCCGAATACTCTTGAACAGGATGTGCATCTCTTTTTGCGCAATATTCGCAGAGGCAATAGAAAGTATCACTTTTGAAATATTTCGGTGTGCCCTTTTTCGGTGTTTGTCACGCAGGCGGGTGACTTTGTTCAGCATTTTTAACCGTTCGCGAAACTCATTAATGCACGCACTGATATCTGCGCACACGTTTAGAATAGATCCGAGCAAAGAGCTTAAAATTAAGCGAAATTTTACTTCGATATTGTACCATTTTCGCGCCATTTTCACGTAATTATTATAAAAATACCAGAATTCACGAATTTTAAAAAATTAGCTAAAATTTAAAAAGTTCTGAAAATAAAAAACACGATACATAAGTATCATCATCCTGTTACATTATGTGAATAATTAATGAAAAATATTAATTACATCAATTATAATGATTTATACATTTGTAGCTGTAAAATTTTTCATTCGAATTGCTCCATTTCTTTCGCATTCGTAACATGTGCGTGTGAGTTTATTATACACTAAATCTCACACAAAATTATTGTCCGCGCAGTATATACACAAGTCGGATATGTTTTCTATATAGATCAATTTTCTGCATGTTTCGCAGTTAGTTTTTGAAAGATGATTTTTTTTTTTTTTTTTTTTTTTTTTTTTGGTCAATCGCATTCGGAACATCTACCGCTACTTTAATTCTTGTGATTTCTTTAATTCCGTTTTTGATACCCCTTGATAAATTTCAATGAACAACAAGAGACGTCTTCTCATATACTCATTACACAGCTTTTTTATCGATAGGTTTTCAAAAAATTTCTTCGTAATATATACCGAATTCATTTGTGTTAAATCTAAAAATTACGTTTATCCCTGCGAGACATTTAAAAGATGAAAAAAACACTCCCATTGGCCAACGATTAGTAATCCGAATGGGCGCTAATTTTTTCATCACCACTGTTGTCCACTGCAGCTTCAGTAGCGTTGTAGAATGAAATAATTTCAGGCTTATTATTCGGTTCTTTTTCATCAGCACCGGCGGTGGGTTAACAATCTTAAATTTTTTTCTTCTTTCCGTTCCATTCAAAAAAAAAAAAAAAAAAAAATTACTGTGAACGAAACAATTTTTACACATATTTTTACGATTCATTGAACACTAGTGCTTTATTCAACAGAAAACTAAATTCGACTGGAAGAAAAATTAAGTACAGCTCCAAACTAAAAAAAAAATAAAAAATAAAATAAAACACGATTTTAACCGATATTGGTTCTCCTTAAACAAGAGACAGTAACTCTCTATTCACAGTATCGTAAAGCATACTAAACGGAGAATAGGAAAAGTTCGAAATTATCCGGTTTTGCTATTCCAGAATTGTTGTATGCAAATTAGCCCACCCGGAGGATTTTAGGTTGGAAATTTTTTGAAAAATAATATGAAATTATTCAGATATCCCATAGTCCCATTGAAGGATAACACACTGACATAAACGAAGGCATATACCTAAAAGTTTTTGGATTGGCCGTTGCCGTCATCGTTGATAAAGGCCGGAGACAAAGACCAGTTTCGAAACAAAATATACCACACTCGCCGAATCCTGAGCAGGCACGAGCCGACAGACAAATCTGCGTGAATTTTAATATTGACTTTGCCAGAGTAAAAAAGAGTTGCCTAGGTATTGTGAAACGCGAACACGAGAGGGAGGGAGATAGATAACACGAATAACTTTCATATGGTAGGATGATAATTGTCGCAAATCAATTTCGGGGTGGGGGGATGACCTTGATTTCCGATGTAAACACTCTCTATTGCGAAAGTTTAATATTCGACGGCACTCCTCACCCGGTTGGTCGGTGTGCCTATCGGCGGAAACCTCAAAAGTAGTGACCCCAGCTGAAATGGCTACACAAGGCACGAGAACGCATCGTTGTCGTGAAAAGCAGACGAAATTAATAAAATTCTAACAACTACCCGACTTGTACAGGCGTGTCAGCACGCAGAATACTCTACACATCTGGCAGGCAGATGGCTTGTCTGTTTGTAATTCTTCATAGAAGGCAACCAGTTCCGGTTTAGATGACGGATAGAATGAAACGGGTCACTCGAACGCTCTCTTCATTCGAAGCCAGAACCAGCTTACTCAAAGAGTCGAACGTGCGAGTAGGTGGGCCACTAGTGATCGGGGGGCACCGCCGCGCCTCGATATACGCACATAATATAATATGCGCACAAGTAACAGACACAAACTTTTGATGAAAACCCTACAAAGAGCCAGAAAAAAACAAAAAAAAAAACAATAAATAAAAAATAGTGAGCCGGAAATATCGACACGTGGCTAAAGAAAGGGGGTATAATACGAAGCAGTTTACACTCTGATAAGTGCACGATGAAGCGCGTGCGATTATTTTCAATTACAACGAAAAAAACGAAAGACATAATAATAATGCATAATGATCAATAATAATAATAAATAATAGTAATAAATAATAATAATAAATAATAATAAAGAAGAAGAAAAAAAGGGGGCGGTTGGCGGATGGGGGGATTGGGTGGGGGGAGGTGCGTAATTATCCGAAGCGATGATGGCAAACCGTTTAAGAAGTGTATCGGCGTAATTAGCGGCTCGGAAAACACTAAAATGCTGAGACATCGATCATCGCCGCGTAATTAGCGGAAAACCGATTTGGGGCAACGTCACGGTGGCGTGTTACGTAAGAGAAAAAATAGCTCGCGCTCTCCAGTGACCGCTACTGCCGGCTCGATCGCGGTCGTTTTTGCAAGGCACGAGGATTTTGCGAAGCCTCCAGGGTCGCATCGTCCTGATAACAAATGTGTTCGTCGAGTAATCCGCAAAAGATAAGAACGCAATATAGGAATGCAGCAGAGTCAATTTAACGTTTGGGGTGATCGGGGGGATGGCGCAGACCGAGATATGTTTATACAAGTTTTGGCGCGCGAAAATACCTATCCGCCACCGCTCTTGCTTAGTTCGGCAAAAATAGCGCAGTAATACCACTTTCTTCGCACCGGAAACCAGCTACCGTTGTTTTCCACTTTAGTACAACGGAGGTTCAACCCACTGTATAATGTCTGGCTGCCGTTTGTTTTCCTCTATTCAGTACACTCAGAAAAAAAAAAGAAAAAAAAAAAAAGATAATAGCGCATGTCGGCAAAGATGGTTTTTCCCAAAACGGTTTAAAAGTTATATCAAACTATAACTTATTAGTCGAATTCTCTAATTCAATATAGTTTACGTGAAGTAACACGTTTAGGAAGTGTTCCATTATCGATGTGTGTTGTTACGAATGTAGAGACAGTTAAAAAAGTGTACCGTATTAAACAAATTTAAACAACAATTTTTTCATAAAAGGTGTGAATTGTTAAATTTTGTTTTTTATACAAAATCGACATGCGTCGATTCGTTTAAATTTAAAATTCAATTTGTATATTTTCGGCAAAATTTACGCATTCAGTTTCAGTTAATATTTTCAGATATTTTCTAGTACGTTTATTTTTGCGATTAAATGTTGAGCAATGAAAAATTGGCAATTTTTAAAGGCTGCGATAATTCCCAAAAAAAAAAGTCTAATATAAAGAATGACGGAAGAAAAGTGAATCTTCTTTCGTTTTAACGGATTTATAAGAATTTAAAATTAGGTTTATTTTAAGAAAAAAAAAAAAGGGAAACTATCGCGAGTAACGACACAAATTGAATAATAAAATGATTTTTTACAAAAAATAAATACCGACTTCGAGGTTTATTATAAAGATTTAATAATAAAAATGCACTAAAAAGTAAAAAGTGTAATTACTCCCGATAAGAAAATATATTTCAGAGTGTGATCTCTTAAAGGTGATATTATCGTAATTCTTATACAACATTAATATACCTTAATTACAGTAGGATTCATATTACATATTAAAATATCTAGGAACAATTTAATGAACGTTTAATGCAGTTATTATTCATTACTATTTTAATATGTAATATGAATCCTATTGTAATTAAGGTATTAATGTTGTATAAGAATTACGATAATATCACCTTTAAGAGATCACACTCTGAAATATATTTTCTTATCGGGAGTAATTACACTTTTTACTTTTTAGTGCATTTTTAAATTTTTATAATAAACCTTGAAGTCGGTATTTACTTTTTTTGTAAAAAAGCATTTTATAAGTCAATAGTATTTTCAGTCAATAAATCTAACCCGACCGTGAAACCAATCGTAAATGAAAAACATCCAAAAAGCTATCTCCCGCATTATTAAGGATAACTCAAAAACTATCGGTAAGACCTTGATCAAATTTAAATGGGACCACATGGGAAGCGCCACCTTTTAAATAAAAAAAGAATCGTCAAAATCGGTTCACCTAGAAGAAAGTTTTGAGGTAACACACATAAAAAAAATACAGTCGAATTGAATACCTCCTCCTTTTTTGAAGTCGGCTAATTAAAAATACGCGTAGAAATAGCCATTTAATAAATAAAAAATATCCATCGTATTTCGGAAATAGGAGACACTGCCATTTCTTTATGCCGCTATTACGAAAAACTTAGATATCTATTAAATATTTTACCGTACTACATTAATTCAGAGTGATATTTTTTACGGTTGCAATTTAAAAATCCGAAGCGATAAATTTCAATATTCATTTTACTAAACCAAGCACGTGCAAACACTCAAAATTTTATATTTTGTGAATATGTGTTAGGTCGTGAAAATCGCAAATGTTAAAAGTCTGTTACATATACAACTATATATCGTTGCAATCTTGCTATTTCCTATGTATGCTGCGTTGGCAGTACGTGTAATTCACAAAAACTTCAAAAAATAAACACCAGCGCGTAACAAAAGCAGGCAGAAGATGCTATATCCTCCTTAATGAAGAACAACATTCACTAACTCACCGATCAAAACAACGACGACAACCGGAAAAACTAACAGAAAATTTCCACGATACTATTATCAGCGAACCCGAATACTTTAATGTGGCTGCGTATAGTAAATTACACATTAACTAAGCATAACAATGAGATATATCAAGTATAGCCCCGCCGTACACATTGCACATTCTTAATATATTACTATCAGCATACATCATCATTAGTTTTTGCCATATACGAACATGAAGAACATCAGCTGATAAAAGGTTACGTAACTCAGCCTGTTATGCTTTATGAAACTCTTAAACTGAGCCGATATCATACAACGATTGCTATTTCCGAATGATTTAGAGATACACTGCCACTTCATTTCTTTTAAACGAGTTTTAGTTTTTCACATTTAACGTATCCGATGATCATCTCTGTATAAATCTGTTCGTTTTGGAAACGTAAATCGTATCAGAAGCCGTATAACGAGAAAAAAAAAAAAGAAAATTATTTTATTCCAATAGAATAAATGTCTACTCTTCGAATAGTTGATTAATTTTTTCGATGTAACCTACCGTTTTTCGCATACGCGAACATTAAGCTTCAACTGTTGGTGCAAGTCTTGAAGTTGCATAGCCCCCACTGCAAACAACATAAACGTGACTAGCGAATAGACAAGCGACTTCTTTAGCTGTTTGAATAAAATGTTCAATTTTATTAATAGTAAAAGGTCATGGTCGTGCGCTATGTTGCCGACATAAAAAAAATTTCAGTCTAATCCTCTTGCAGCACAACCGAGATAGTAAATTTTCAGTTCTCAATTTGGAACCGCCAAATTTTATTATAAAACAAACCGGATCATCGAATAGACAAAAAAAATCATTCGCTTTAAAGATTTTTATAAACTTTACCTTTTTAAAAATGTGTTAGTTACCGAAATACAGTGCCTATCGGCAACCTATTGTTCAAATACTACTATTCTACGGCTATCTGTTTATTACCGGAGGATCGAACTGGAGTTGAAGAAAGTGAGTAATTTTTTCGATTTGATCAAATATGATCCGAATCGTCAACTCCGACACTTATTGTTTAACTTCTTTTATAATGTACGCAACATTCGAAGCTAATAAAAGATCGTAACTTTCTAACCGACTAATCAATTGTTAAACAATAATTACTAATTATTAAAATTATCTCTCCCGGTCGAAAATAAATAAATATTCCGTTAATCAAAAGACAGCGATTTTTTTTTTTTTTTTTTTTGTAACTGCACATTCGAATCCTTTAAATCTTCAAATCTGGAATGAGTTGAACACCTATGCACTTGACCGCGAATCGGCCTTCTTCGTGTAACACGAGATTTCGAATTCTGGTGCATTTTAAGTTTTCGGGGTCACTTTAATACAAATATATCTCTAACAAGTCTGTAATTTTATTTGTTTATAATAAAGAGGATATCAGATTACCTGTAATATATAAGTGTTATCATATTAAGGTATTGTAATAGGAAATATTATTTTAGATGATGGTATAATTTTTAATATAAATGATAAATAATGAGAGTATGGATTTTGTAGTATAGTAATATATAAGTTAACACTTTTTATGCTGTAACAGAAAGTAATACTTAAGTTAAGTTGATATTGTACAAATAAATGATATAAATATGTTGGGAACCCACGGACGGGCTTTGTGGGACCCGCAAATTATTATTTAAAAAAAAAACATAAAATTGGGACATTTATTCTAATGGGAGGTAGCCTAAGAATTACGTTGTAATTAATATATATATATATATAAATACTTAAACCGATATAGGCGTTTCACGTTAAATCAACGGGGCCCTGTGCCTCAGCACAGCCACACCCAAATCAATTTTTTTTTATTTTTTATTCAAGATTCTTTATTACTTTTATAAAAAACTACATTCTTATTTTTCATCACTAAATTAAGTGAATCGCCCGTATTGTCCTAAAAAAGTGAGCATTTTTCGAACTAGCATTTGCAGCGGCAAAGCAGCGGTGGATCCACGGGGAAAGGGGAATAGCCCCCCCCCCCTCCGAACAACCAAAACCTCGAAATTTTTTACAACAGAGAAACATTATACTATATAAGATCCGTATAAATGTTACACAATATGGATTTAATTATAACTAATATTTAATACTGTCTTCTAGTAAAACTATTAATGTTATCTTTTTTATTCTAATTTAAACGCAACTGCAATCGGCCTTTCGCCTTTTTTATTTATTTTTAATTTTAATTAAAAATAGTTCAATAAGAATTATATATATATATATATATATAAATATTTAAACTTGCTCACGGGGACAAAGAAATCGAATCGGATTACTAACAAAAATAAAAAAGAAGTAAAGTCTAATAAAAAAATACTATCATTCTATTCTTTCTATAGTAATTTTCTATTTAAATTCTAAACTACCACATTTTAGGTATAATTTTATAATTTCGTTTCACTTTTCACCCCTAAAAATAAAATAAAAACTGTAATAATTATGTATTTTTAAAATATTTTTAAATTTCTGAATAGGTATTTTATTTTCTTTATGAAACAAGGTGGTATTTCTTAAATATCTACCGTCCACGGTATAAGATAGTACGCAATTATATATAATTTTCCTCCTAAAAAAAAAAAAAACTATCTCTCTGGATCCGACCCTGGGTAAAGAAAGTAAACGTCACAAAGTGATTACAATACAAACTTGCAGAAAAAAAAAAAGGGAAAGGAATAAGATTAATTTTTTTAAAAATAAAAATTTACTACATATAAACACGATATTTTCGATAAGATTGTAAATTTTTTGCTTTTTAAAAGAGTAAATACAAAGTTTTTTTCATCAAAAAAGAAATTATATAATATACTGATTAAAATTAGTTTCGGAGAACTTTTTTATATTTTTCTGCATTTTGAACACAATCGCGGAACCACAATAGTGAGCAGATATACTATATATAAATAATAATGTGCGGCAACATTACTTTTTTTTTTTTTTATTTTTGCAAAGTATACTTAATTGTAGGTAGAGAAAAAGACGAATAGTGCATTTTTAACACTTTTGTCGTATGTTGTGTTTTATTATTTTTTCTTTACCATGTTCTATTTTATCTGGCGGATTAATCTTTAAAATATTTTTGAAAGAGATGTTTAGTGGGTCCTCTTTTTCGGCAGCAACCAAGTTAATATATATATATATATATATATATTAAGTATAGTAGAAAATAATTGTACAAATTTAAGAAAGACAAAGTTTTGAAAAACGATAAGAAGGTTCTTGTGTTTTATTTGTTCGAAATTAAATTTTTCAACGAATTTTTAAGGAACGAGCGAATGAACGAATTCCAAGGAACTGAACACTTAAATGAACTGGAGGCGGGTCGGAACGAATTCCAAAAAAAGATCGATTTTTGTCTGAACTAGAGACGGTCGGAATCAAAGTTGTTCGTTTCTTATCGAATAACAGGTACGCTGGTGAAAAAGGAGTATTATAAGGCTGTTAGTTACTAATGATACTGTGTTTATAAATTAAAAAGTGAACAGAATTATACCCATTAGAAGAAACATACTTTTCAACAAAATCGAAATCTTTTAAAACGAAAACTAGTAATAAATAATTCATTAGTCCGTTGCAAATATTATTACTGTTCTTGAAACATTCGTAAAAAATAACTGTTATTTTACTAGCACGCCGAAATATATTGATTTTCTTTAAAAAATCTGTAATATGTAATTTTTTTAATAGTTGATATTTCATTAATTACACGAAATTATAAGTAGAATCTATTAGCTATAATTAAAGCAGCGAAGAAATGAACAACCTCGATCACGACCATCTCGTTTTTTTCTATCGCCGAGCTACGTTCATTTACGGACTCGTCATAAGTTGCCATAGAGGACGGAACCGTTCATCACGGTACACAGTTCGTTTGGCGCGATCATCTCAACATAAATCAATCGATGCCAGCGAGAAAAATGCCATTTAGAACATTATATGAGACACCTGTGATATGCTATTTAAACTTCGGTTGAACATTATTATAATACACGCCGAATGAAAATTCCTACATCAGTATAATTCTTCAACTATACCAGTAATTTTACGCATAAAATATCGTATTCTTCGCTTTAGAAATTGGTTTATTTAATTTCTTTTTGTTTATTAACAACAATCTGTTTTTAATTAAAGTAACTTACAAAAAACGTATGAAAATGCGTCACGCGGAACATGTGTAAACACAAATATATTAATTACAACGTAATTCTTAGGCTACGGGGGGGATTCGAAAAAATGTCCCAATTTTATGTAACGCAAAATGTCCCAAAAAAATGTCCCAATTTCATGTAACGCAAAATGTTCCAAAAAAATGTCCCAATTTTATGTAACGTAGAATGTCCCAATTTTATGTAACGTTTGTTATATTTTATAGGATTTTTGTTATTGTTATTTAAAAAATGTCACAATTTTATTTAACGAAATATGTAACGAAAAATGTAATGAAACAATATCTTAATTTTATGTAATGAAAGTTAAATATTAGGATAGGATTTTTGTGATTATGTTTTTTCTTTTTGTGTTGATGCCAGTAAGAATTACGATGTAAATTTTGATAATTTTATACAAAGTATAGAAGAGAAAGAGACATAAATAAAAGCAAGAGGGGTCAAGGGGCACAGCCCCTTGCGAGGCCAAAATGGCCGAGTTTATATATATATATATATATATATATATATATGGCCTAACAATTAACTAAATATAAATTCGACCCGAATAACTTCCAGCTAACTAATTGAAATCCGTATAGATGTTTTTCTAATATAATGAAATTGATCATTTATAATTAGCGAGGGCGTTAATATAAACGTTAAAATTTTTTTTGCTTGTTATGTGTCTTATGGCTGGGTGCCTGAGAAAAGTATGCTGAAGACGTTAATTCGCGTGAACGATCCTATTTCACATGAGGTAGACGTTTCTTTCTATGGTAACTAATAGTGATAATATTTTTTGGCTAATTTTTGTTTCCTATCAAAGGACATGCTTTTATAGCTTTTACTAGAAATTCCTCGTATCTCCTGACTTAAAAGACGTTTTGTGAGCCATTACTGCTCCTTTAAACCACCCTCTGATCCTATTGCGCTTCACATTCGTTCCTTAATCTCGCACCTATTTTATTCCTATTCTGTTCGTATTGATCTATTGTAGATTCCTAGCCATTGTGTATGCTACACATGCGAACGAGTTAGTTGACTCTAGTTGGCACGTTCGGCTGCTTCAGACGCTTTATTAGTAATTTTCCAGCCCATAGTTGTCTTCCTCTCTCTTTTAGTTCGCACCGCGACTCTTGATCTGATCTCTATCCTTCTTAATTTTCTAATCCTGGTTCCTTTCATTTAGCCATACAATCCATTCGTCCTCTTTTCCCTTGGTTCCCCATAATTTCCCCAACGTGAGGCGGTTAACTATCTCCTCTATAATTCGACTTCGGTCAAATCATAGCTTGCTTCCTCTTCCGTTTCTCCATTACCACCCGGTCTCCTCTTTGCCCACTTGATCCTTCGGAAGCAAACTTTTCTTGTTTAAATATCCCTTTATTTCTTCAAAACGCGCGATACTGTATTCCGGTCTTTTGCGTCTTGGCCTCCCTTTAGCGCTCGCAGCATCCTTTCTCTTCCTTTTCCCTCGGTTATTCCTTTGTTGGCTCCATTCATATGCTAATATTTCCCCTGTATTAATCTAGCCTTGATGAACCGAGAGACATCTCTCTCTCTCTCTCTCTCTCTCTCTTCGTACATTTGATTTACTATTCCACTTTGTACGCAAGCTTCACTTTTAACGAACCCGTTATTATATCGTGAACATTTTCACAGAGTAAACTGTAATATATATTAATAGATGGCTGAATTTTAAAGAAATTCTATTAAAGGAAAAAAGTTAATATTTGTAACTTCTGCGGATTTACGCGATTTGTTTTAATAATTTGTACGACTCTAATTATAAAATTAATAATAATTTTACGTATTTTTACCGAGCGTAATTTTTCCAAGTGCGAATAAATTAAATCCAACAGGTTTGTAACGCTGCCCATTAGCTTGTATTTTTTTCTTGCTTCCTAAATAGTTATTGCGAAACCGCTATAAACTATAAGTTCCCGCTCACCAGACTCTATTATTTCGTAGTCTAAAGTCGAAATTTAAAAAAAAAAAAAAAACTAATTTTTCAAATATCCCTGATTCTATGCCAAAAAATATAACTGTTTACACTGATGGGGTAATTCGAATCACTTTATCGCCATGAGATATATCATCTGTTAATGGAATTAGTTCAAATTCGCGCGCTTTTATATCATATTAAATTACCCTTATAATAGCATATATTTCATTATATCGTGCATTATGCTCTATTGTCGGATCGTGTAAATGATTGACAAATAATTAGAACTAAAAGTAAATATGTAAACGGATAATGAAGTGAATCGGGTAGGGCATTATTTTCTAAAAACGTTAGCGTTTTCTGCCATTTTTTTTTTTTTTATTATTTTTTTTACTCAAAGTAATAAATAAAATCGCGACGCCCCCGCTTAGTTGCAGGTCTGCTATAGTAATTATTCTTGAACCTTTTTTTAATCAAACCGCGATTATTAAAACAATTTCTTTTTTTGTTAATTCTTCCGTCGGCGTATTATAATAATACACCTGGGGCAAGCTTTACAATTCAAAAGAGCGTACAACGTTAATATCGTTCGGAGTATGGCATCGCAATTAAAAGCTTTCTCTCTGCTGATTACCGCTTGCGTCTAGCAATGAGTCATCAAAGTTATGCGTTTTATAGAACCGACATCCCCCTTTAGTACGATCGAACATGCACAGCGACTGTCCGCGAATCGTAATCGTATCGCCGATAGCTGTTTAAAAAACGCGGTGTCTATGCAGAGCATTACCATCAAACTACCGGTCGATTTCTTTATCGTTCAATACCATTTCATTTTAGAAAATATTTTTCTAGCGCTTTTAATCGAAATTTTAATTCCTCGACTACCCGTCTTTTTGGTAAACAATGAAGAGAGTTTTTGCGCAAAATAAAATCTAAAGCTCAATTCAGGGCCTTGACTATGAGTAAAACAATGTTCAAAAACGACCTCCCCCCCGCTCCAAAAAAAAAAAAAATAGAAATAAAAATGGATATCAAATTATTAATGATTAATACACAATACACCGGCGGATAATTTACGTTTATTACTATTGGTCCTCGAACGACAATTGTAATTACCATCCGAACTGATAAATTCATTATTACATTTAATCGCAATTCTTAGACTATACAATATTCTGCAGTTGGCGGTAACCTCAATTCAAGGAGCATATTCACAATTTTTGACCTGTCTGTCAGTGTTGACTTGGTATGCACATTAAATAACGGCTATGAATTAATTTTTAACCTTGTTCAGACTCGCGGTTGTCGAAACTGATGTTTAAACTACATACATAATAATACCGTAAAAAAAATCTTTCTCTTTTTCTTTTTCTTTTTTTTATTTCTTTCCTTTCCTTTTTTTTTTTTTTTTTTTTTGGTAAAACTTTTAAGTATTTATTCAACCAATTTATAATTTATATTATGTTAAGTTTTTTGTTTTTTTTTCAGAAATAAAATCATTAGGCTGGACGCGTTTAAGTTCCTTTTTATCTTACATTTCATTTAAAGATAATATATCTACATAGAGCCAAACGAAAATTGAATCGTAAATTATCACTCTCTCTCTCAAATTGGATTATTACTGGGCTCTTAAATTCAATAATATAAAACTTTTGTCCCCATCCTGCTTCGTTAAATAAATTAATAATGTAAAATCTAATAACAAACAATTTTTATTAAATATGATACATTCGGAAACGCCTTCGAGATTATACTCCATCATCATAGTCGTCGTTGTCGTCGTCTAATGTGACGAAGTTTTACACATTCTTTTCGTTTCAGTCCTCCATCGAATTTACACACATCCTTTGATGATAGGTCGATGATCCCGAACACGTTTCTACAGATAACACATTCCCTAATTAATTACTTTTAGAATATTGTTGACAAATAATGCAAATTCATTATTTGCGAAAAAAATGCAAAATGGGAGATCATCCAAAAAAGCTTATTTAATAACTGCTGTAGCAAATCTTAAAATAATCGTAAGTTTACGCTTTTACAAGTCGATCTGTAAAAATTCGCGCGCGAAACAAGCGAACTTTCTAAAATGCATAAAAACGTCATTAAACGTTCCAATTCTTAAAAACGCTGCTACGAAGGTGCAAAATAGAGGAGGGGGGAGATCGCGGTTAAAATACGTTATTCAGATAATGGGAGTAAGAGTATTATTGCTATTCTTATTATTTTCTATTACGTGTGTATATTTATGTGCTAAAACAAACAATAAACAAAACAGCGCGACTGCGAAAGAAAATTACACAAAGAGAAAAACTGCCTAGAAGGTAAATTAACTTCTGGTTACATCGCACACATTAATTTTTACATTAATATATATGCTCGATCTCATTAAACCATCTCTAATTAGCAGACGTTTTTAAGTTAAGATTGGTAATTCGAAATCTACCACATTAAAAACCATGTTATAGCTGGAAGGCACAGCGTACCGCGGGCCCGTTTTTATTTTCCGAAAATAGAAAAACATGAAAATTACTACATATATGTACGCGGATGGTATTGCTCTGTTTTGCAGCTTATATCGACCGCAGAAGTTATAGTATAAATATTATATTAAAATCTTTTCTCGCGAAATAGCAGGTAAAAATTACTAGCTGAAAGATTCTTTTCTCGAAGAAGGTCTTTGCTTGCACCGAGTAACGCGATGGTAAAGAATACTGCTATCGATTGGGCTAATTCGGTACTTGGCTGTAAGCACCGGATAAACGTCTAACAACATTTAATAAGCATATTACGGATATGGGTAAGATAGTCGTTATCAATTTGAAATCGTATCTCGGTATAAAAAAAAATTAATGTTTTCTTAATAAGACATTAATATCCAATATGCTTGTATGGTCTTTTATTTTTGCGATGCAATGAATTACTACGATTAATAGGATGTTCCTGAGCAGATGCGCATTAGGTGCTAGTCAAAGTGCGAAAATTATGGAAATGCATTAACACATACTGAAGTACCTGAAGCATTTTTTTCTCGGCGTTATCGTTAATATCGTAACAATATATTTCTGGATCGTAATAATGGACCGGTTGAAACACCTGAGAATTACGATTCAGGGCGACTAGCGTATATACACATATAAATAAATGTTTACATCGTACGCTTACTATCATCGAGTCATACGGTTGTACGGAATCGCGTAAATATCACATTTCGATTGAACATTATTAAATTTTGATCGAATTTAAATTTCGATTAAGTAATAAATTTCAATCATGACCGATCAGGGGGGGGGGATGTTTGTCTATTGTTCATTTCTAAGCAGTTTGCAGTAATTTTATTTCTCCGTTTTCGTTTAAAATATTGGCCTAGCAACTAAAAAAATGTTCTACTCGTCTACGCCGAGCAAATGAAATTTATTTTTACCTATTATATTCCAATCCACGACTATTATTTTCGCATTAAAACACCTTAAGAATTGTCGTAAAATATGTTACAAATATTTAGAAATACACTGTTTCTGTAAAAATACGAAGAAATGCAGAATTTATGCAAAAAAATTAATTTAATTTATTTATCATAATTTTCATTAATAACAGAGAGTTAATAATTGGGAGCTTTACTAACCTGTCGCCAATTTAAAAAAAAAAACAAAAAAACAAAAAAAAAACAATTGCAAATGATCAAACTCTTTTGCTTGAAAAAAATTTCGTCCACGTTATTCAGTGGCGGCTGAAGAATTGAACCTATATGTCGTCAGGCGAAACGAGCACCATTACTTAACTAGGTTACACCGGCGTCAATTAATTGATTTTGCGGTTCAGTTAACACGCTATTTCATTAATTTGTGCGATTAATTGATACCTTAATTCTTTCCTATCGTAGTTTAGTCAGATAAAAATAAATACTATATATATATATATATATATATATATATATATGTGTGTATATATATGTGTATATATATATATATATATATATTCATTCTTATGCTGGAAGTAATAAGAAAACCTTGTTACATTTTTGCGTTTTGTTTTCAGATTATATTCCATAAAACATTTTTTTTTGCTTTGTCAAGATGTAGTCATTGTCGACGATTCTAAAAGTATTATAAACGAACATTTGGAAGTCCCTGGGTTTCGACAGATGTAAAGGCAGGGATCATTTCAACACCGTAAAATGTATCTAATAAACGAACACCGAAAAGATTGTCGCCTTTCTCTTTGTTACGTTCTTTCAGTAGTAATTCCCTTTTCATATAACAAATTTATCAGTAAAATCCGAATTTATACAACGGCAAATGAACCGTTTCCGATTAAGTAATTGGCGTATTAATCGCATTTTGCAATTCGAGGCCGGTATGATTACACACAGTATCACTTGATAACTTCAATAGCGCGAAATTTTTTTCGTTTTTATTTCGGTCTAGTTAATTTTCTAGGTTTAAAAATGTCGCACGAAAAACCTGAAGAAATGGAAAGAGACAGACTAATAATAAAGATTCGTCAGAACAGACGAAAAATTTAATTTCAATAAATTTTACAATAATGTATACACATTACATTCAGAGAAGACGCTAATGGCTGAAGCTAGAACGCCGGAAAAAGTCATTATGATCAGAGGCTGATCTTTTCAAATTTTAATATTTGCAACTCTATTATCAATCTCTGCGCAGCAACAGATGCAAGATGTAAATACTTCTATTTCAGTTAAGATGAAAAATGATTATCACACACATCGAGAAGAACTTTTGCAAAATTATTCGTTATTTTATCTTATCAACTAATTAATTAATACGGAGGATGTGCCGCGATTTTTATCATAACTGTCTTCCGATCGCACTCTCTCTCACGCTTCGGCAGTACGTTTCCGTTGGTTACTTTTGAACAGCTATACGTCAAATTGCTGTCGCGTAAATTTTTCAAATATTTTCCTGTATGTTGATTGACTTGTAGAAAGTACAGACAACTAAAAAAAAAAAAAAAAAAAAAAAAGTGGCAAAATCATTTTCATTTTACGGCGAATGTTGCACGATTTTGTCTCTGAAAAATGGTAGAAAGTAAACAAAATTAGAAAAGAATTCTAACATGACGGCGCAATAATGAATGTAAGCAGCGAGTGCGATGTTATTAGATGTCAGATGTACACCAGCGTCGAACGAACAGCAGCCCCGCGGTTCAATAACCTGAAATTCGAACTTCGTGAGGGGATAATCCGAGTGTCTGCTCTCTCGCACACTAAATGTAACTGGGGTGTAATGCGAGTATATCCCCGCTGACGATAATAACTGTCGTTCAGAGTGGCGCGCGCGTGTTGGCGCGTGCGCATGTGTTTCTGTGTGGACTTGTAGAAGAGAAACGTGAGAATAGAACGAGGAAATGGCGATAAAAAGAATGCGACACGAGGAGGTGCGACGGTGCGGACAATCGGAGGGGAAGTGAAAAACTAACATATAACAGGGTGGAAATATCATGAGGGCTCCGTTGCCGCTATACACGGAATAGCACCCAAATGTGCATCGACGATACACATTACCGAGAGCCGTTCTCCGTTTGCCATGTCGAACCATCGTCACATTCACACGCACCGGCCGCCGCCGCAACAAAACCGATACTCAAATGATGAAGCACAGTGGTTCTCAAAATGACGGACCGAGAAGAACGGTAACCCCGTTTGCAATGCGCCATGATAACACGTCCGCACACCGGATCAGATAAGGTCGTCTGTCCCTACAGCTATTTTGCCCCCCCCCCATCACTCCACCACGCCGCCGCTCCAATCATCCGTCCCACACAACCCAGGTTGCCCCCAAACGGAATCGCAAGCAGCACCTGTGAACAATATATGCGCAAACTTTCGTCATCATGAGATAGGCACGGCGCTAGAAAAAATCGAAATGCGAAAAATCGCAACCGGTTTATTAAAATCGCGAACTGTTTTGGTGTATGTAGAATATCTTTTAAATCTCTCTATACGAACGAGCATACACCTCGATGAATAAAAATATTCTTTATTCATTAATTTCAATTTTAATTTTAATTTTAATTTTAATTTAATTAATTTCCCTGTTCGGGCCCTCGTAGCCATTCTCAGCTGTCGCGTGATGACGATTCACGTTTATTACAAAAAGGCTAATTCAACGGTGCGCAATGCCATAGCAGAAATTATAGTACTTAAATGCCCATTTAATATCGTGATTTTACAAAAAAAAAAACAACAAAAAAACACCCGTTTAAGGCACAGTTTAAACAAGAGATGATTGTCCAACCAAGCACATACGATGATAGCATTTTATTTTTCTGTTTCCGTGTTTAAAAACTGATAGCCTACTTTTATCACGAAAAAGTGGGTATATTTATTGACATAAACACAGCGGACACGTTTTGAAGTTTAAACAGTTTGTTTTTTCCGTTAAAGTTGACGACGAGGAATGTGCGAGCCGATAAAGCATCTACTAAATTTCGGCCCTAGCTTTGCAGACCGCCATCATAAGAAGAGCTATAATAACGCCTTATTAAGTTAATAATACTTCTCGGAATGCACCGTTTGCTGCATCACATGCGGTCTTCAGTTTGAGAGATCGTGCGTGATTGATGATGGCAAACTCCCAATATTGATTTTAACAAAAAGTATGAGAGCTAAGTAGCAATAATAATAATAATAATAATAATAATATGGGAGCCCTACTCCGACTTGGGTTAAAAATTCGAACTACGATCACGCGAAAAAATAATTCCAGAATTACGTTTTTTGTACGTCATCTTTTACCTTTTTGTTACGGGTCGCTGAAATCGAAATCGGTGCCGATCCCCCTAAGAACCTATTAGAGTTTTCTATAATCTTGACTACGTCGTTTCTCGGATAAAAAAAAAAAGACATAAAATAATAAAATAATAAAATAATAGAATAATAAAATAATAAAAGAATAAAAAAAGGTTACAAATAAAACGTTACGGAAACTATCATGGTTACGAAAAAATGTAAGATTTTTTTTCATATTATCTCCGGCATAAAAATAACATAGTCGTTAATATTATATGTATTAATGATTAAGTCATTCTAACGCCAAAACATCCTAATCAAGTAACCTTTTTTTTTTTTTGTGTGTTGCGGAAATTGTAGCAGAAATTGCTAAAATCGTAAGTTTGATTATATATATATATATATATATATATATATATATATATATATATACATCATAAAGCTGCAAGAAAAAAAACCTTACTACAGCCCGTTATATGGTAGCTAGAAGGTTAATTTTTTTTTTTCAATCGACGTATTTCCTTCGTGAGGTCATAAGAAAATTATAAAACCCTCAAAATTTTAAAATTAAAGGGCTCAAATTTTGAAAAATGTGAAAATCAAATTTAAAGAATAAAATTTAAAAAAAATTCCACCTCACGTCAAAAATTGTGTGCACTATGAATACAGACGCAGCTATAGTGTGTGCTGGATGACAAATCTTCTCTTCTATTTTCTATTGAGTATTATAGGCAATGTTGACGCAAAGGTGAAAAGAAAATTCCTTTCCTTATTTTTCCGTGAAGTATTGCACTGCTAACACAGATGCGGCCCTCCTATTGTTGATTGGTGATTCATTTTACTTTCCACTGAGAACGGAGGACTTTCTCTGCAGTAGCAGTTATAAAGATTATTTATTTTTTCTGATTTAAATGAATTCTTTTGTATTATCAGAGTTTATTACCACTTTTCTTTAAACCGTTATATGTATAACTTAAATATTATTCAACAGGTTTATTCTTAAATTATTTTCTGATTAATAAAATCCCCCTCAAAACGATTCCTGCGGTCACGCACAGCTTAAAAATCGATTTATAATATATATAAAATGCTTTTTTACAAAAAATAAATACCGACTTCAGGGTTTATTATAAAAATTTAAAAATGCACTAAAAAGTAAAAAATAATTACTCCCGATAAAATATATATATCAGAGTGATATATAACTTAAGGTGATATCGTAATTCTTATACAACATTAATTTTTTGGAGTTGGAATTAAATTCATGTTAGGAACAATTTAATCAACATTTAATGCAGTTTTTAATTATTCTTTTAATTTGAATTTGATGCCAACTCCAAAAAATTAATGTTGTATAAGAATTACGATATCACCTTAAGTTATATCACTCTGATATATATATATATATTTTATCGGGAGTAATTATTTTTTACTTTTTAGTGCATTTTTAAATTTTTATAATAAACTCTGAAGTCGGTATTTATTTTTTGTAAAAAAGCATTTTATTTTTTACTTTTTAGTGCATTTTTATTCAATTAAATTAAAACATTTATTTCCACGGTAAAAACACCAAAAGCTACATTTCCATGGTAATTTGGAAAATTTATAGTATCTTAAGTCAAAAATCTAATCCGACGGTGAAAACAATCATGAATGAAAAGCATCCAAAAAGCTTCAATCTCCCGCATTATTAAGGATAACTCAAAAACTATCGGTCAGACCTTGATCAAATTTAAATGGGACCACATGACAAACACCACCTTTCAAATAAAAGAAGAATCATCAAAATCGGTTCATCTAGAAGAAAGTTCTGTGGTAACACACATAAAAAAAATAAAAAAAAAATAAAATAAAAAAATACAGTCAAATTGAATACCTCCTCCTTTTTTGAAGTCGGTTAATTAAAAATAGAATAAAAACAAAAACGTCACTATGATAAAATAGAAAAAAATTATTTCCACATCTACGAGTATGTTATTGAAAAAAAATTAAATCCCGTTTTGTAGCAGCTATAGGATTAATTTTTCTTCAACTAGTATGTTTTCCCCGTCATTGGAATATGAAAAAAATAAAAAACCTCCCCAATCGTAAAATTTAAGCGTAAAAATTCTGAAATGATCGGAGTGATGCTGAAAAATGTCTTAATATATATTCTTGCTTAGATTCTAATAAAGAAAACAAATTTCATCATCGCATTTAAAAAAATAAATATTATTGATACTTTATTTAAAAAAAAATTAAATACAATATATTCCTCTCACATACATGTATATTACCCTACTAACGAATTCAGTTTTTCAGATATTTTAATCTAAATTTCGCTTATTTAATTGAATGTATTCGTGTACTTTATTTATTTATTTTTTTTTTAAATAAATACATATATGTGAACGCTACAGTCTCTATGAAAATTTACAAAGTAAAACAATTTAAAATCCGAAGAAACGGACCGCGAAGCGGCAGCGGGGACCAATCCCTTTATATATAAATATACATATATTATATTCATTTTAAAAAAAAGTAATGTAGTCGGTTGAAATTTACTCTTCTGCAAGTAATGAATCGCATTATCTGGGACCATCCACGGGTGATTCGAAGGATCGAGTTTATATAGATGCAGAGCGTGACATAAAACTAGAGATACTTTAGTGTATATTATAGTTCAGGTCTACATCATATATAATTTATAAAAGTCGATCGACGGCATAAGTATAAGAATGAAATGATTTCTTACGTGAAGTCGTGAAAATTACTCCGGAAAAAACCGGTATTAAAAATTTACTAATACAAAAAGGTTGTGAAATATACCGTGAAAAATATTTAAATTAATTTGTCAAATTCAAAAGTTTTTGTTTAGAAATATGAAATATTATTACGAAAAACAGCAAATAAAAACTGTACATATACTTGTCTGCGGGAATCTAGCCTACCATCTCAATTCCCCTCTAAAATTTTAACAGTATCTGGCGAAATCAATAGCTTGAATTCGTTTACCACTTTTGAATTGCTCTGCACGACCCCCGACAGTCGGGTGGCGTTATATCGAAACTGGCCTAGGGATTAAACGAGCGACAAAAAATTATTTTTAAAAATTTATCGTTTCCTCTGCTGCGTACGTAGTTGTGACATACTGCTGAAGCCATATAGATAACGAATGATGATTAATCGTAGTGCTGTAAATGAACGGGAGGGGGATACGGGATCATAAAACGGCACATCAAATTTTCTCCTCGTTTGCTTCTCACTGCACCGTAATAATTTAGAACGTTCGTATATCGGTCAAGGTGTGTGTACCTTCGCACCTGAAAAAAAGCATTTTGCGAATCAAAATGCGAACGCGGCGCTTACCCAGGCGGCTTTAGTCTTTGGCATACAGTAATTACGGATGAAGGTTTAAATCGTGCAGAGTGCGATGATACACATACCGCGAGCAATTTTACGAACCTAGAACCGGGGGCCAATCAGCTGCTGAAATATGTTTCTCGGTACACATATTCTATCTTTGCACTGTATGTTTGAAATCGACTATACGTTTTATCGCCGAGCTGTATAATTGGCGAGTCTGATCCCGGTACGAAATTTCTCTTCTTCCGTACGGCATCTGACGCGAACCATTATGAAAATATTAATTATAAAACACGTTTCCGTTATGCAAAAAATCCACTTCAACTCAACTTTCGATTACTTACCGACAACGACGGCTTATCAATCATTTTATAAATTACGGACAACGTAGACGCGACTTTGGTGTTGCTACAGAATTTTGAATTCGCCATATTCCCCGGAAATTTTTTTTTTTTATCGGGCACTCTGTATATACATTAGCTGCTGCCCATAGCTTTGGTCGCATTTTAATATCTGTTTGAATCTTTATCTGTTTTTTTTTTTTTTTTTTATAATAAACAGCTTAATTTCTGCCGTAGGATTTGCCCTTTTCTTTCTTGCTTCGAAACTTTGAGAGGGATTAGTGAAACAACGAACAAGAACAATTATCATAATATTATTCTACACCGTCAGAGCATTCCTTCTTTATACAGACATGGTAAATAATGGAAAAACGAGAAACATTTTTATTTACCGATAAATCCGAATTGGCGTTTTTTTAAACGATATACATGTAGTAAAAAACGAACACTGTTCGTATTTTTTTTTTTTGAGAATGGTACGATGAATTGAAATCTTCTCCGAAAATAACCCAAATTAACTGGGAAAACTGCGTCAAAATCCGAACAGTAGTTTTCGAGATTACACTGATTTTTACGCATATGTATATAATATCAGAGAGGTGTTACTTCTCATTCTTTTAATTTTGATGTTGCATTCACGTATCACGGGGTAATTAAGTTTTTAAGTTAATATATGTATATTTTCGGAAAATTAAATGAAATATAGATCACGCGCAATTCATCGATTAGATGTGATTCTATTGCTTTTCTCTAAGGCTTTCTCTTTAACGACACTGACGCAGAGTAGTCAGTTAGGAGATATACTGTTGGTTAAAATCCGCAACAAAGTGAAAATATTCACTTTTTCATTATCCAATTTTGGAGCCGAATATCGTACAATTATTATTACGTTTAAAAATTAATCCGCGGAAATTTTCGAGCTGATTGGAGATATTAATATGAAGACAAGATTTTTTTACATCAACGCCGGAAGAGAAATAAAATACATCCATCATATTATACTTTTAAACCTTCCCCTGACCATTTTTATTTAATTGTTTCAATTTTTTACATCAACGCCGGAAGAGAAATAAAATACATCCATCATATTATACTTTTAAACCTCCCCCTGACCATTTTTATTTAATTGTTTCAATTTTTTACGCAATTTTGTAGATTGTAACTGTCGCAATTAGTACAACGCATGTGATATTGGTATTTTGTACTATTAAGATTTGCACGTTTTTCGGTACCCCAGCAGGGTTACTTTCTATTGTTCTTTACGGACAAGGTTCGAACCTAGGTACGCTGCTATTTCTGTTCTTGATAAAATGTAAACGCATCGCGCCTTTATCTTTGTGTATGTAGAGGATATTAAGATGTACAAGATATCCGAAGAAGAAAATTGCGAGAATTTAAACATCTGTAATCCGCGGGGGGGAATAAAATAAATTTTAATAGCAAACAAGTGTGTATATAGTTTACAAGTTAGTGTAACGCTGTATTTTGTAACTGAAAAAAACCTGGAGAATATTTGATATCTAAGCATATTATTAGGTTCAATTCTCCTATTAAGCCAAATCATAACATTATCCGTCACTTATCTTGTTTTGCAACAAGCCAAACTTTATGAACTCCTTTTACTATGTGTGTGTGTGTGCTATGTTAGGTGGCAAATATTCGCTGACTCTGTGTGAAATCCGTTCTTGAAAGTTACCATAGACAAGCTAAAAAAGGTGTAGCAGTTTCGTTAAATATACGCGAATACATTTTACGAGTTTTTTTAAAGATCAAATGAAAAATATTGTACTTTTCCAATGAAACGTTAGCTATAGAGTTTAGCAAAAATACCTCCCCCTCTCCCTCCGGTAACATATGAAACTTTCTTAATTTCAAAAGTCGAGGCAGACCGATTTTTCGATACCCTGAACACAAACACAACACTACGCTGATTTCCACGTTATTTTCTTTCGATTATAATAATAATCAAATTTCTTCCCGGGCGGCGCGATACTCCTTGTGTATTACAAGAAAAAATAATAAAAATTCTTTTCGCGCAACATTAATACGCTATACAGTTAGAAAAAAATTAGTTTGTCTCCCCAAAATCAAAATAAAATAAGAAAATGTATCAACTTGCCTAACCTCCGAAAAAAAGATCAATCATAATTGTATTCGTGAATATACATATATGAATGAAAATAATAAAACTACTACTCATTCGTTAATGCGCCTATACTATCGAAAATTATTAAAATGACTAAGCATGTAAATATTAACGTATTATTTAAAATTCTTATAATCGTCCGTATTAATAATTACCTGCAATTTCGATGAAGTTCGTTTGACATATCTGATTGTTCCTCGGTAATTATTATTATTACGTATATTAATAATAATTAATAAAGTGTAATCGATTACATTAAACATTCGCAATTAATCAGCAAAAGTAATCGATTATGATGCCCAATTCCGATTTGCGAATTGATTATTTATAATCTTGTAACCGTAATTAATAACACAATTTCGTTACCCGGGGAATTGATTAATAACGGTGGGAGACGTAAAATATGAAAATACTTATGCAGTATCTATTAAACGTGCATATGTATAGAAAATCGTAAGAAGAAACGCCCGCAATTATGTTAACTATATTGAAATTTTACGGAAAAAATATAAAATATCGCCCCTTCCAAATTAAAACAATAACATTTTTCAAAAGTAACAGGGGAGGGAGTCTAAGCTCCGCGAGTCCGGTCAATGTGCGTGTAAATGTGAGAAAATAAATTAATATCCTACGCTAAATTCAAACTGCCAATGTAAAAGTAAACTTCAAAATATAGTATACTTCTTTAAATTTTCAAAAAAATGTAGCTTCCCTGGCCGATTTAAAAAGAATATAAAATTAATTCATTTAAATCGATTAAAATAAATTGATTAAATTAAATAAATGAACTCTCCGTATTTCGATAGAAAAATTAACTCGCGTGTATATACTGCTTTCTGTGGACCAGATTGAAAACCATGTGTCGCCAAGTTAAATACCGTTGCAAATCACAGATAGCGCTACTATATGAAAAGCAATAAGTATTTCGTCTTTGAGATATACAATTGTCGCGTTTCTTTTCTTATTATTGGAGCGCTGTAACTGTTTAAAATATATAATCGAACAGCAGTGCACAGGTGCGGGAGGATTACCTTGCAGTACAGTTAAAATGTTTACGCAATATAGTGAAATTAACGATCGCTTCTTTTTCGTGTTTTTTTGTAATTCCGCAGTTAATTGGAAAAACTGTTGAATTAGAAAAAGCGTGTCAAATTAGAAAAAATATTGAAGAAGTAGCGATACTTTTTTTTTCTTTTTCGAAATCCTTTGAAATCTAAGGTGAAATTAGGCCGGCTGTTACCAAATAGTTGTATTTTTTCATTTATTTCGCACAATATTTTTTACCGGAAATTTTGCATTTGTTCAAGATTGTGATAAGGATGCTATAATGTATAAACGATGCTATAAACATATGTTTTCCTTGTAAGGGTCTATTATAAAGGGGCTTTGTTTCTATTTTCTGGCTTAGAAGGAGCTATATTGATTATTCTGGGAGCGGATTATGCTGCATAAGGGTCAAGCGGAGTGTTCGGCATGGCAGGATAAGGCCATTTTAAACTTCAATTAAACTGATCCACACATCTGTCACAGCAGATTGGCCAGTAGGTAGGGATTCCATTGTAGGGCTTTCATGCGATCTACCATGGTAGGATTAAAATTGATTCATACTGAACGGTACGATAAAATTGCTTTCAATGGTTTTTATATGCGCGCGCAAGAATACTGAGGCTTGTGTAATAAAAACCTTTAAAGATATTTTATCGCGTTACATTCTGTGTCAGTGGTATGAGTCGACTTTTAACACAGCTATTGAACGAACTTGATGCGGTATTTAGTTGTTTAGACTTTTGGCCACTCTATCGATATACGTTAGCACATATGTGATCTTCTCTGATGATCGAAGTGATTGTGGTTATACTTTTTCTGCATCAATTTAGGTCGGAAGAAAGCAGTATCTAACGGGTTGTTAACATGCGCAGTCTTTGTTGTACATCTCTATACTGTTGTAAAACACCGATTGATCCATCGTCTTAGACAAAAGAAAAAAAAAGAAGGGAGACTATTCTTGACGCTCTATTGCCCATTCCATAATGACTGTCACTGGGTTTAGGCCTTAGGACAGGTTGTTTCGAAAAACGATCAAAATCGAAAGTAGAAAGGAATTTTAGACATTGGTTGTTCATCGGATTTTCGTGAATTGCCAAAATAACGGATTGTTGATCGACGAAAAGGAACCACGACCAAAAATGCGGAAATCGCGATATTCCTAAATTCAGGAACCCAGTTTATTCGTTGCGCTTATACGTTTCTCAACGGATGAAGAAAGAAAAAAAACATTCCTAAGTACTTTTTTTTGGACACTCACTTAATATTTATTTACTAATATTTAAAATTACCAAACGGGATGTAGGAAATTAATATTTAGAAGTTGATACTGGTTTCAACTGTCTTCGACGTTCGCATAAATGTTGGAAATCGCTTATAAGTTATCCAAAAAATCCTGCCCGGAAAATCATGCCCAGTACTTTTCCCATTTATAGAGATCACTTTAATATTTCAAGTAAATCTCAATAGGGTTTTAAAATTATAAACAATAAACCTTTTCCAATTTCCAACAGTAAATGTTTTGCTTTGACTCTGGTATATGTTTATCTTGGCCGAAAAGCAAGCCAATTTTTTGGAATGTTTACGGGAAAGATGTTTCAGTTGACTACGTAATTCTTATGATAAATTAATTTATTATACCAAAATATTTTCTTTAACCACTAAACATTTATCATTATAAAAATGTAAATTAAAACGTCTTTTTAAAACATAACAGAAAAACGATACGTATTTCATAATGCTTTTTAACGTTATATATTAATTACAACGTAATTCTTAGGCTACCCCCCATTCGAAAAAATGTCCCAAAAAAATGTCCCAGAAAAATGTTCCAATTTTATGTAACGTTTGTTATATTTTGTAGGATTTTTGTTATTGTTATTTAAAAAATGTCACAATTTTATGTAACGAAAAATGTAACGAAAAAATGTCTTAATTTTATATAACGGAGGTTAAATGTTAGAATAGGATTTTTGTGGTTATGTTATTTTTTGTGTGTGTTGATGCCAGTAAGAATTACGTTGTAAATTTTGATCATTTTATACAAAGTATGGAAGAAAAAGAGACAGAAATGAAAGCAAGAGGGGTCAAGGGGCACAGCCCCTTGCGAGGCCAAAATGGCCGAGTTTATATATATACATATAGACATATATATATAGACATATAGATATATAGATATAGATATAAATATGTATGTACAGAAAGGGACAGGGAGAGAGAAAACAATATAATAATTCCAAAAATCTTCGATGAATAATTTGTCACATCGTTATTTTATACAGTTCAGATTTTCTACAAATAGCTTTTTTACTCGGCGTAAAATCAAATTTAAAGAGAGAGAGAGGGGGGGGGGTATGTACGCGAACAGCATTTTGCCATTATGCAAAAAGAGATAATAATAAAATACGTTAATATTAATTGCAAATGTAACGTTTAAAGTTAGCGTAGTCGATGTTAGTTGCGATTTCTGTTGATTAAAATTAATGACAAATAATAACATAAACTTAGTAACGGAAATATACATACTCTAACGTTTACAATACATTAATGATGATAACACATGGCACGAAGCCAGCGAGAAACAGAGGAAAACTGAATAGTGATTCATACGGCCTTCGCATAAACCAGAATAAAACTAAAGTGAACAAATCGGAAAAACAGTATTGCAACAATAAGACAATGAATACAATGTAGCTGACAAATAAATATAATTATCTTGGATCGGTAGTCACGGAGTCTGGTGAACGCAGAACAATATCAAAATGGCGGACAGTTTTATAGCTTTAGCAAAATCTACTATCAGCGGTCTGTATAGGTTTCGGATGGACTCAGCAATTACAAAGAGTACTAAACCGAAATAAGTCAACAGTTTTATATTCTAAATAAATGCTCTAAAACTTGGGATACTAACGAAAACAGACATCAAACGACTTTAAGCGTTCTAAATGTGGACTTATAAAAAGATCCTAAGAATACGGCGGAACTAATTCCGCACAAATAAATCGGTACTACTGGGAAATATAAACAACGATACGAGAACAATCATTAAAAGAAATTGTCGTATATTTTTTGGACATTTAATGCATAGGGCAAGACTCGCTAGAAGTAGACCGCCGACTAGACAGAATTCAATAATACACGGGGGTGGGTACACACCAAAACATTCAGACGGTCCAAGATCGTAAAATAATGAAGAAAAATTGTGCATGCGGAATAACGGGAAATGCTACTACACCTTGTCAGCTGAATGGAATGGGATGTACATGACATTGAGATCCGTAATAATAAAATATACATATCTATATATATATATATATAAATATAGAGGAAACCCAAAAGTATTCACATATGGCTGAAACTGCTAGCTCTATAAAATTGAAAATTCACATGCAGCATAGCATAACGATCTAATGTATATTTACGCCATTCAAAAATACATACAAAAAATTCAAATTTCCCGATGGTGAAAAAAGAGTAGAAGTCGGAAAATCACTTTTTAAAAAACTAACGATCACGCTATGGCCGAAACCATTTATATCAGGCAATTGAAATTTCATATGAATAATACTCATGTACTGTGAAGATGTCAAATAGAAAAGGCTGAAAGTTTAAACTTTAAGGCACGAAAAGGGATTAAAAACTGTTTTCCCAAAAATACATACTTCGTAAAAATTAGATTTATCATAATTTTGCATAAAGACTGTTTATATTGTGTACTAGAAGTCTACAACTTTTTTTTTTAAAACATCAAAATTTTAAGTGTGGAGAAGCATTGTACCCTATTTCAAGCAAAATTTAATATTGCACTACAGCCGGAAGGAATAGTGCTTATAACGGAAAATATTATAATTGGGCTTTCTTTTGTATTAATACTATCAGTGATGAATTCAGGAATCTTTTTTTTTGGGGGGGGGGGGCAAATTTATGTTCTTGTGGGGCAGATTTTTTTTATATTTTTACTGGGAAATTTTTTTTTTGGGGATATTCCTGAATAAATCCAAATATGTAAAACGTGACTTATTACGTAATTTAAAAGTAATGAAAAAACAAGTGTGAACGAAAAATTTCAAGTAAAATAACCGATTATAAACAACAATGTTTTGTCAATTGGTTTTAAAATGATTAATTTTAATTGTAGCATTAAAGAACATATTGTAAAAACATTCTAACCGGTTCATTATCTTTTTATAATAAACGAATACGCCGGGGTATTTTAAATGGACTTTTCTTGGAAATAAAAAAACAAGAAAAAAGCAACAGAAACAAAAATGAAGTTGTCTATAGATCATGTCGCTTTTAAAGAAAAAAGAATAAAGGAAAACCGAAAAGAAACGTTTGAACAATTCATTGATACTATTAATGATAAATGGATCGACGTGAAGCGTGAGAGTTCCCGTTTACGCTGACAAAAAATACCAATTGCAGCGAATAATTTTTCCAGCTCGCGAGTATTGTACATTTTTCGCACATTGGCCAATGAAAGCATATCGGGTTTTTTCATAGAATAACAAGCAAACGTCAAAGTCAAATTTCAAAAGATCATTTTTTTTTTTTTATTGTTATTTTATGAAGTTTCATTTTTCCGTCAAAAATAAATCTCGTAATTTTGAAATTTAAAAATATACGACTAATTGAACCATTTCAAAATGTTTTGGCAGCAATTTTTGACATAACTGTAAACAAAGCCAATAAAAAGAATTTTATTTCCTATGAAATTGCCGCATTCTTAAACAGCTTGTATTAAGTTCGGGGGGGGGGCTTGCCCCCAAAATTCCCACTGGATTCATTCCTGAATACTATACAAGTAGTTCAGAAACTGTGTAACAGTTTAAAATTGAAATAGCCGAGGTAAAGAGAGACACTGATATCTCTAGTTCTAGCAACATCATAGGGGGAGACGACTTTATCTCTGTCAAACAGTTTATATTCTATCTTAAAAAAAAGCGAGAAAACATATGTTTGTCAGAATTTTTTCGGTATGAATATTTGTTTATGTTAGAATGGTATTTTCATTTGATTTTAAAATAGATTTTTTTCCTTTCTCTTGAATAAAAAATACAGGAGCCGTTATGATGGAAGGAAAAGGAAAGTAAAGCATGAAGGATGCGCTATAAAGATTAGGAAGACTCATTAGTTAAAATTATGGGATAAAAGAGAAGATGGAGAAGTATATGATCAGCGCCACATACAAAAAAAAAAGTAGAAGGGCGAAGAGGAAAAAATGGAAAAGATATGCGCGAAAAAATCGTTTCGCTGTATTTACGATTCGTTAATAATTAATGATTAAATGAATGAATGAACGAATGAATTAATAAAAATGTTCTGCCGATATAAATTGGACGAGTTTGTAATAAATGTAGTAAGGGCAGAGGAAAACAGACTGTTCCAAAACCTAGAGGAAGATTGTAGAGAGAGGTGAACGCTGAAAAGGAGCAATGTTGAGAAACTAAGGATAAGGCAGAAGATCCGGCTGAATAGATAGATGGAAGGAGTCATAATTTTTAAATAACAATTTAAACAGTACTAATATACAGACGAACCCAACAGAGGCGATTGCAAAATTAATTTTCAGTGTTAAAATTAAAGACGAAGGGATTATTATTAAATGAAAATAAACGAACACTGACCCAATCAGAAATATATCTTACGATAAGAATTAAACATTTTCATATCTCCTTGTGATAGTATCTTATCCGTAACCAGAATTTTTTTTAATTTCGGGTTTTTCATTTGCGCTGCTAAAGTTCCTACACCTGCATAGTAAATTTCGGTACATCTTCTTTGTTGTTAATTAATAAATAAATAAACATTATAAAGTCTAAAATAACAGACAACTAAAATATATATAGGGGAAAGGGGGGCATAACGGGGACGCGGGGCACGACGGGGCCAGCAACATTTACAAGTAACCGCAGGCACTAGACGTATGTTGTTGTCGCTAATAGGCGACCATTTTGCATCAGTCTGCCGTCTGACAGTGACCGGCGACTAAACTGCTTGCATTTGTTTTTTACGATAAAAAGTTTTTTTCAACGTCATTTCATCTAATTTTGAATGATTACGAAAACGCATATAAGAAGTTAAGTGTTTAGATTACTACTACCGTTTTTTTATTGTGTTTTTCTAGGGACATTACTTATTGATATGTTTTGTACAAAATCACTCTAAATCACTTCGTTTCTTTTTTTATTCATTATTTAAAATAATGTTAGACATGGGGCATAACGGGGACATGGCTATGGGGTACGATGGGGTACCCTATTATGCCCCTGTTATGTAAGTAGTCTGAAAGAATGGTCCATTATATTTATATAATATAATAACTCCCGCAGAAAGAGGATAGACGGTTACGGTTGAGGTATGTTTTAATGCAGCCGGAATTTACATGCCTCCAATGCTAATATTCCCTCGACAGAGAATGAAGCAAGAGTTATTGGATCGAGCTCCTCCAGGGACGACCGCAGAGTGCAACGCTCGAGGCTGGATGACTATAGAAACGTTTATAACCTGGTTCCAACGGTTCGTCAAGTTTTCTGGTGCGTCAATAACTAACCCAGTCTTGCTTCTTCTAGATGGTCATGTAACGCACACACAAAACATAGAGGTTATTGAATATGCACGCAAGAATGGTGTTGTAATGCTTTGCTTTCCCTCGCACTGCACCCACAGGCCCCAACCCATGGATGTTGGCTTTATGAAACCTTTGAGTGTATACTATGACCGAGCCTGCTCTAACTGATTAAGGTCGCACCCGGGGCGAATAATAACTTTTCAAATTAGCCAAATATTTGCACATGCTTATGTTTAAGCTGCAACAATGTTTACAGCAATCAATGCATTCAAAAAATGTGTCATATGGCCATTCAATCAAAATAAATTTACAGATTCAGATTTTTTAGCTGCATGAACAACAGACATACCGCTAACAAATGATGAGCATAAAACAACTTCTTTAACTGCCGAAATCCAGCAACAACTGTCACCTTCCCTTGAAGAGGACCCAATTGAACTATTTTTGCCTGCAACTACGTCACCTTTACATCAGAAAACTTCTATCTCAAAGCCCCAGCCCGGACCATCAATACAAAACGAATATAGCCTAATTCGATCTCCGATTCGAAAAGTATGTCGTAACTTAACAACTTCCTTCGAAAAAGCTTCTCCCAAGGACATTCTCGCGATCCCAACAGTCGAACAAAGAAACCAAACAAGGAAAAAATATCGCAGAGGGAAAACTGTTGTTCCTACTTCAACCCCCTATAAAAACGAGTTAGAAGAACAAGAACGATTTAAACGAACGAAGAAGTGTTTAAATCCATATGCCCAGGTTGAAGAAAAACTCTGAGAAACAGAAGACCCGAAAAGTTCACTCTGACGTAGAAAATGTAGACAAGAATACCTTATGCCTGTATTGCGTTGACGTGAACCACACTTATTTGAAGTCTTCGGAGCATTGGGTGACCTGCCAGCTATGTGGACGTTGGGCTCATACAGTCTGTGCTGGTGTTAACGATAAAAATACAGAAGAAATCCACATCTGCTTTTTCTATGATGAAAAATAATCATGTACCCCATACTGCCCCTACCATGGGGCACGATGGGGTTTTCATGAGAGTTTCGTAAAATTAAAATTAAAACATTATTTGATTAGTTACTTTACCAAATTCTATGCCAAATGACAATTTAATATATAACCAAAGTGTTGTGATTAGTTTTAATTAATAAATATATTCTGTTTATGCTTTTATTGTTTATTTCCCTTAACGTCCCCGTTATGCCCCCCTTTCCCCTACCTATATATGTATATATAATTAGTCTTGGAAACATTGTCGAGAGTTCCGACCATCTTCGGCCAAAGTATTCATCTAATTATTCATTATATTTTAATTATTTGTCATCGAGTTTTCAAATATTTATTAAGTTTGTCGGCACAATTTGACCACTTAACATTAGCGAAAACTTAAATCTGATCATTTCTCATTTTCCTCCTCGATTACATAGACAGTTTCCAGATTATAAAATATTAGCTATAGTTTTATGTCGCTGTTTAAAAACACCGTTGTCAGGTGTGATAATTTACACTAATTCAATAGATGACGTACCGTTATCGGCGAAAATAATTATCCGTACGCTGCTTGCAATATTTTGATCATTCTGTGTCGATTAGTTCGTTTTCGAAACATCGTCATCAGAAACAAAAGTGATAAATTTTCGATCATTACACTATCGACTAGTTCGGCGTCGACATAAATAATAACATTTTTAAGTAGACTGGAAACGGTCGACACTTTCGAACGAATTTAAAAGCAAAGTTCCACTACTAAGCAGAACCGGGCAAATCTCGACACTATAGATATCGATCACGAAACACACAACGTTAACAGCTCGGATGATGACAAGGGTCTCGTAAAACAGTTTTAAGCGGTTCCTTTCGACTATGTTAATCGAGAAAAAGCCTTGAAAAAACAGAATATCGATACAGAAGAGCATTTAAAAACGGGTCAGAAGAGTCGAACAATACACATCGGTCGTAATTTCTGCATTCAAATGCACCCCACCTACTTCCATAATATTATACAGATCGATCGATTTCGGCAATTTAATAAACACGCGCTGATCAATGTCTCGACGTAAGAAAAAAAAAAAAAAAACAAACCTTTAAACACTGATTTTCATTAAGGTCATTTGAACGACTGAGAATATTAATCGACAAGACTTATCAACCGGATGTTAATTTACAAGCAATTATAAAGACGCGACGGAACAAATTAAAAGCAAATCTATTTGAAAATATTAAATTTGAAATTTTAATTTCGAATTTAATGTTTTTTGAATGACAAAGCAATTTTCTTTCTACATCGATTCTTATAATTAATTAATAGGATCCAATCGACAAAGTTTATTTAAATTTCATAATAAATAATTATAATTCTGGTTGTGTTAATTTATTTGAATTCATTATCGAAAGTTTACATCGTCACGCTAATTCTATTTTCTAGTATACAATCTATTTCTTTATCTACATGATATAATTGAAATGGTATTTACATACAAAAGAAAAAAAAATAATATTTCAACGAGAGCTTAAAATATTATCTAATTATTAAACTCGAAAGGTAAATTTTTTGAAGAATTATAATTTCATTTTGACGCTATAAATAAAATATATATTAATTTAATCATTTTACCTTTATACAGATACTCAGTAATCATCGAAAAATGTGAAAATTCTCATTTTTTAATTAGGAACGAAGAGCAATGATCCAGAACTTCAGAAAGTGTTTAAAATGAAAATAAAAGTCATGTTTTAATGTCCGAACAATGGAACTGTATAGAGTATCACAGACGTTGAAATGGCTGCTGAAAGAATTAACAGGTTAATTAACTGGTTCTTTCACAGATATCTACAATCAGATTTTCTACATATCAGGAAACAACAGAAGTCAGGCCACTGCTTTGAAGGATTCTTCGGTTGCTTAAAGAGATAGGCAAGATACTGGTAGTCCTTGGTACTTTGATGTTCTACCGTCTATTCCTAGGCGCCTCATTCGTGGGTATGTTACACGTTGGTTTGTAGATATTGTGTATGGGGCGCTCTTGTGTGGCATTTAATTTTACGAACTCCTCTCGATGCAACAGTAATCACATTATTTTATCTATGACATTAATCACTTGCTGCTCAGCTGCGACAGATACAAACGCAATAGAAAACGGTTTTTCGAAGAATTAATTTCATGTGGATTTTTCCCTCCATATTATATAGTGTTCATTATTTACTCGGTTCTGGCCATGCTGCAATCTTTGCTATAGTCCGCTTTATAATTAATAATAACATACACATATTTGTTTAATATCTAAAGTATGATGGATGGCTGCTAAATGGATAACAGTTTAGGACATAAATAAAATAATAATAATAATAATAATAAGCGCGGAAACCCTAACAAAGGCTGATCCTCGCTCGAAAATATGTCGATCCTATACATCGCATATAAGTTTTACAAAGGTTTTTTCTTTAATTAATTTTTCCTACAATCCCACTGTCTTTAGAACCTTATATGAAACTTGTAATTTAGGATAAAAATAGCAAAATATAATAGATTATTCACCTAAGCTTTTGATTAATTAAGCCGAAATTATTTTAGATTGTAAATATTAAAATGATAAATTGAAAAAAAAAAAAAAATTAAAACATCCATAAATAAAGGAAACTTGGTAACTGATAGATTTTCAGTTGTAAAAGATGGTAAAATCAATTCCTTTTTTAAATATGAAATAACTAATTGCTACACATTTGTACCATAACCTTTTCCCAATAATATTCTTTATAATGAGACTAGTACTAGAGGTTTTCACCAGTTTCGATAAGTTTACAATGAACATTTAACACGTAATTTTAGCAACATAAGTAGAACAAAATATTTTTATTTTTTCGCGTTTTAAATTTATCAGTAAAAATCTTTTGAAGTTAAATTTTATGTTGTCAGAATAAGCGATAATTATTTATCTGCGTACCACATTTTGGTCGTAATAACTGCTTTGCCGTTATAGCCAACGTTGTCATAATCAACAGAGTTTAATGTGCAGTTTCATGAAATTCTGCCAGTTTCAGCAATATTTGTCCCTACGACCGGTACATCGTTAAAACTACAATATATATATATATATATATATATATATATATATATATATGTGTGTGTGTGTGTGTATATATATATTGGAACTAAATTAAATTATTACTTTAAAAAATCATATAGCATATTAAAAAGTTACAAAACTGTTTCTGACTTGATAATCCATTTTCATTCAATATACGATATATGTATATTAGGTTAAAGACAATCTTCAGTTAATATTACTTCCATACTTAAATATAAAATGCAATGAAACCGCTTTCATCGAAATCGGTTAATATCCGAATCTGACTCGGAATTAAATCAATACATTTATGTGATATTTTATTCTGATAATATGAAAATGAAAAAATTTCGTTTAATATATGAAAATTCAATATTTTGCATAACAAAAAAGCAGTTTATATTTTTCTTGCAGACTGATGACTCGGTAATTTTGGTGAATAAACCAATACACTCCTTAAAGTTGACGAAAATATTACGACTGTTGTATTAACTGATAAGAAAATATATGAGAAAATATCTGTAGCAATAATGCGACGATGACGATCAAACGGGCGAATAGGAATATTTGATAATAGATAAGTTTATTAAACGTCGAAGAACCTTTTTTTAATGTTAATAGAAATTTTTCAATTTTTTCGATATTAATTTGGAAGTTAAAATTTTTACCAAAACAATTTAGAACAATTAAAATAATTTGCAAAAAACGAATATTCTTTTCTATTATTTAATGTCGCTCCGGTCAATTAGAGACTATTATTGACGTTGCTAATTTAAATAATCATAGAATTAATTATTTTCCTCCTTAATGTGGCAAAGAAATCATTGAAAGATAATAATATTATATTAAAAAGTTGATATAAAATTAATAACTTAAATAAATAAATTAACAGTTTATTTAAAAAAGGGCTTTATTATCTTACTTAATTTTTAAATACTAAGCAAATCCGTACCAAAGAAACAAAATACTTCAAAATAAGATGCGGTTTATTATAGTATACTTTACTGATTTATACATTTCTTATATAAGTTTTAATTTTCAGTGTTTTTCGCTGAACTGATTAAAGGCTGCCTCAGAAGTTATTGTGTTTTTGATTCATTCTCTATATGCAGGAGAAAGACATATTATGTGACAAATATATTTTGGAGCATGTCGTCGAATGGCTTGCATGCGCATAGGAAATTATTGTGATAATCACGGAGTATCCAATTTCGAAATTATACTTTTACACTTTTCAAATTTTTCTCCGTGTGACATTTAGGACGATTCTTCTGGAGGGGGCAACGAGTTTTCTACGGTGGGCACTGCCCACCTTTGCCCCCCTCTGGCTACGCCGATGGTTTGATACCTGCATTTGCTGTACGAGTGCGAACCGGAATATTTTCAAGCCAGACGAAAGAATGGCTCAGAAATTTTCTATCCTAACCGACCATATTTAAAATTTGAACATTTTCATTTAGCAGTCTTTGTTTTCTTAATTGTTACGAATAGAGTAGATAAAATGTAGATAAAATGTAAAAAAAAAAAAACGGTCATTTGTAAAGAACTGTGCCCGATGATGGCATAACATTGCTGCTCTAATGTTATCCATTAAAATAACCCCATTGAATGTGAGTCAAAAACCCGTTGATGATATTTGTTGTTTGAAACTTGAACATGTTTTGCTACCTTTTTTTTACGTTCAATTTTAATTAATCGAATCTGAAGAATATTTACTGTTTCATTTTTTTATTTTGACGAAAGAGATCTTCCCAATTTCTCTCGTTATCGATTAACGTTCCCCATCACCCGTTAAATTTTAACATTTACGTTGAATAGACTTACGAAGTGGGTACGGATCGGAAATTAAAAAAGATCAAAATAATAATAATAATAATAATAATAAGAAAAAGAAGAAGAAGAAGAAGAATACGAAAAATAAAAGTATACATAGACTGTGTATTCAAGCAAGTTTCACGGGCGCAGAATACATCAACAGTTGTAATTGAAATATTATATACGGGTATATTTTGCGTCATTATTAGGTATATCACAATATTAATATCGACAATACGACTGCGCCTACTAATACTATTAAACAACTATTTAAACTTTATACGTAAAATATTTCAGAACTATATATTTAGCGACGTTTTCAAAAGCTCGATTAGGCGCAAATTAAATTTTTTGTACTCGCATAATCTTTTTTTCGGGTGCAGTTTGTTCTGAAAAAATTTCGCAATTAATAATAATAACTGCCATATTTCTGTAAATTCTGCTATAAATATTACGACATTATCATTTCCGCATTTTATATGTTGATTTTATGATGTGATATTAAAATAGCACAATATAAACATATATCTTTATTATATCGGCTGTTTTGCGTTTTTTTTTGGTTGACCTACTTTTGTAGTTGTAATCAATTTTCATATTTTCTGTATCGATTTATTTATCTTTTTAACAGTATATATATATATATATATATATATATATATATATATATATATATTGCAGAAGTCATAGCTTTTGGAATTATATTTATGTAAAGATGGGGAACATGTTTATTACCGTCCAACAAAAAATAGTACTATACGTGATAATCACGATTCGTTTGAAATGTAGTGTGATTTTTGGTTTTCTCAAAAACGGGGTTTTGTCCTTTTCCCGCTTCAAAATTTTGAGGATTTTAAACAAATTTAGCACACATTTAGTAGACCATATAAGGTATTTTTGTGCGAAATTATAATTCGGTAATCCTATTTGTATCAAAAATATACCGGTTTTTGTGCTTTTTTGCAAAATGGTTTTTAACTTCTTTTCACCCTTTAAAGTTCGAATTTTCGAAAAAACGATCTTATTTAACATTTTCAGTATATACATTATATTCACACGAAATTACACGCGATAATTGCGATTCGTTCGAACTGTAGCGTGATTTTTGGTTTTCTCAGAAATTGTTTTGCCCTTTTCTCCTTTTAAAATTTTGAGATGTGAAAAAAATTTTGCACATATTTAATACACCATATGTGAGGTGTCTTCATGCGGAATTATAAAATTTGATAAACTCATTTGCAACAAAAATATACCGGTTTTTGTATTTTTTTGCAAAATAGTTTTTAACCCCTTTTCACCCCTTAAAGTTCGAATTTTCGAAAAAGCGTTCTTATTCAACATATTCAGTATACACACTATATTCGCATGAAATTACACGTAATAATTGTGATTGGTGTGGACTGTAGCGTGATTTGTCGTTTTCTCAAAAACGGGGTTTTGTCCTTTTCCCGCTTCAAAATTCTGGCGACGTCCTCGTACTTTGGTATATTTATGTACAATGGAATTATAAGAACTTATATAAATGGTATTAGTATCTATAATTATGTAAATTTATATTAAAATTTGATCGGAAACGATAAATCGCATGGTGTAAGTATAAATAAAAATTAAAAATAATGTATAAAAGCAATCGATAATTGTTAAAAAGTAATCAATAATCGGTAATATTAATTTTGTCACGTAAAATAAAAAACATACATTTTTAGAAAAATTAAAAGTTTTAAAAATGTTATAAACTAATTAATATTAAAACATACGTACATGGAATAGCAAAATAAATAAATAAATAAATGGTCATAATACTAGTTAATTGAAAATGATAGTTTAATAACTGTTAGGTATTATAACTAAACTATTTTTTATAAACAAATACAAAGAATTACGTCACGAATAAAAGTAAACTTGTCATAACACATATCAGCATTTATTTATCTATATCGTGATCTGGCAAACATGTTTTTTAATGTTTATTTTATGTTTTCATCGATTATCTTTTAACGAAATCGATTTATTTATTTATTTGTTTGTGCTCGTTTTTTTACACGTCTTTTTAAATTTTCGTTTACAATTACACCGTGATTAATATTTAATTATATTTTTTAATCGTGTTGTTTTTTACATTACTAAATCAGCGATATCGCTTTTAATTTATTATTTTACTTCGGCAGACATACCAGTTTACCCGTAACTTATTCTGTATAACGTTAAGCCGCTACGAAACACTACACACTAGGAGACGAGTTGATAACGAGAAAAAAAAAAAACGCAAAGTAGCAGACAACGTATGTTTAATTATAGATTTAACAATAATCTGCAAAGATTCATGATAATAGTAATTTGCTAGTAGTTCAACATTTTGCTACATCGGTTTAAACATGAGTATTTGTTGCGTGATTCGAATACCGTGAATAGTATATTGGATTTCTTCAGATTCCTATCTTCGGTGTTGTGACAAAATCAGAAAATAGAATAATAACATGATAATAAGTAAATATTAAAATAAACAAAGAACTGCGCACGTGATGAGAGAGAAAATGTAAATATGAGATCCCGTTGTTGGTTAAAGGTGAAATCAATGCTGAAACGCACTCCGTTGTGATTTTTTTTTTTTTTTTTTGGACTCGTCAACCATTGTGATGTTGATCATCATGTTTTTTAATGTTCGGCCTTTCCAGTTGAACAATCGTTATGCTATTTTATTTTTAAAAAACTTGGTTTATAGATTCTCTCTCTTTATTCTTTTTTTTATCTTTCCCGATTGTATTAAGTCTTTTTGTTTCTCCCATATACAAATCCTTTATTCAAAAATATTACACCTTGGCTTCCCTCACCCATGTTGTCCGCACCTTTAATAATGTTCATCTACTAACTTTAAGATATATAATATGACAGCGATTAACATCCCACTTCAATTCACTTTTCTCATTATTAATCTCGTGATCGGCCTGCCCACCTTTCCTTTCCATTTCTGCGCGCTTTAAGGAAGATTATTGTTTTTTTGGCAATCTTCCTGAAAGATCTCAGTCCAACTATTTTCGATATCTATGCTAGTGATATTACTTTGAAATCTTTTCCTTCATACTTTGCTGGCGACATTCTGCTTTTTTATCCTCTTTTCGAAATATCGTAGCAGCTAATGGAACACTTAATTCGCTTCTCATTATGATAAAACATTCTCTTTCTTCAATTAATTTTGCGATTTTTCCTTCCAAGTCTTCGTGCGTTGTATATAAATCCTATTTTTGCCGACATATGTATATCCGGAAAAAATACTTTTCTTTCTCCGGTTAATTTTTATTACTATATAGGTATCTTTTTCGATAGAATCCTGTATTTCTCCTCGCCTTTTATTAAAAGGCTAAACTCGCTGAAAACCCTGTTGCGAATGAGGTGGTGAGCCCTATACACTCACTTTCGCCTCTATAAGTGTGTTTATTATCCATTTTAAATCTGGCTATTATTTTTTTATTTACGGTTGTGTGTCCGTAAGTCGCCGCTCTATAAATTAAATACAATCCAAAATTCTTGTCTTCGACTGTGTATTGCTTAAATCCTCTCTAATTCCATCAGATTTTACTGAATTTAATGCGCCATCCTGTCTCTGATAATGAATAAAGTATATATATATATATGTGTGTGTATATATATATATATATATATATATATATATATGTGTGTGTATATATATATATATTTATATGTGTGTATATATATATATATATATATATATATATATATATATATATATATATATATATATGTATATATATATATATATATATATATATATTAGATTAGATTAAAGTACATATACAAGTGATATTTCATATAAAAAATGTACCAAGTTTTTGACATGGAAAAAAGTGTTGGAAGAGAAAAATGTATTTTTATTTTGTCTGTTGTACACACATAGAGAAGAGGGAACCAGCTTCAAAAACTGTGTCTGTGGCTGCAACACCAGCACCCATAATGCTGACCGAGAAGGTGTAAGGAATTCACCATCTAGCACCGCAGCCGCAACTGCGACAGCCGAGTCCACGTCTTACCGATTAGTTAGTTCAAAGAGAACAACAAATCAATAACGCATCTTGGACAAGATTAAATGTTTCCGCTACTTGTGTGAAAACCTCAACGCGCTCAATGCCGAACACCGCGATCGAAATGCTTTTTTCCACTCTAGGAGAGTTCGCGAAGAATGTGTCCTTTTCCGGAGGAGCGATAATCTGCAAATTACACTTGTCGGCCAGAAAGATGTCGCGCAGAATGTTATGTGCAGACGTTAGAAATTTTTTATTTTACCATTGAATAATAAATCGATTGTTTTTCATATTTAATTTCGCCGCTTGTTTGTAGCCGAAATTAACAGAACAACGCTTGTCCCAAATGTAGATTGAAAGGATCAACATAGATCATACAAGTTGGCAGAGCAATTATAATAGAGGGATAGTAGATTTTTAACTTCGAGAAGAAGGTACCGAAGGAATGGAATACTCTGCCAGTGACGGTAAAATTGTTTCACACTTCTGTTTTCTTATTTTTGTCGATTACTGCAATAATTCGTTGAAAACAACCAAATACAGATATATTATAGACCAGGTGTGGCCAAACTTTTATCTCTTATGGGCGACTTATTCTGTAAAATGTAATCTGCGGGCGACTGTGAATATGGGCAAACAATTTCAGGATTTTTCAAATTTTTCATTGATATTTTAATAAATAACTAACAAGAATTTCAGTTTAAAAATATATTATGTCAAATAAAGCAAACAAATGATTATATTTTTTTATTTTATGAACCACAATAATATTTATAAAATTTAAAAAAAAATTACAATGTAAAGAAATAAGTACACAAAAAATTTTTAACAAATAAAGAAAAAAAATAATAATTGTGTTTTTTTTTTATTTTTTTCGTTATGAAATACTTATTAACTTGGAAAAAATACACCGAAAATAAGAAAATGAATAAAAATGTGACCTTGCATAAGTGCAGCAAATTTCTCAAAATTTGGTTCATATGAACTTAAGGCAATTCTCAAACATGATTCCACATGTTGATCTGTTAATTGCGTTTTTTTTTTGTTTTTTTTTTTACCCCCCTTGGGTTTGCTACTAGAGAGCATTAGCCCAGCAAAATGGAATAGATGCATGGAATAGAATAGAAATTATATTTTTATTTTGTCGACAATGGGATCAAGGAACACCCCTAGAATAGGAACAACTGAGAGAATGGGTAGAGAAAGAACATAAGAGGCATTGAAAGGAGCAGCAAGACCAAGCTTTAAAAGATGATAATAAAGTAACTTGTTTTCATCGCATTCATAAATGAAAATGCGGATTCACATAAATATGTTGATCCAAAGAAGGCATTGAAACGTGTAACAATTGTCCATATATTTGGATATTTATCTTTTTTTATCAGTTTCCAAAAATTACAATCTGAAACCAGTGCCTTAAGATTCATGTCACATTTAATATTTATTATTTCTTCTTCAAAGCTTGTTAAATTTGTTGTTTAGTTTCTGAGCTACACTTTCGACATCGATGTCATTAAATGAGCAAGACAAAAAACTGGCAATATCTTCAAGTTCACTTAATGTTAGAAGTCTTCTTTCAAATTCTTTTAAAAGCAGTGCAATAATATCGGCATATTTATTGTAAAATTTTTTTTTTATTTTTACACTCATCAGCCAGATTTTGATAATGCTTTATAAATCACGATGTTTTAATTGCATTGCAAGCATATTTAGTTTCTCTTTAAATGACTTCAAAATGCTTATCGTATCTATTATTGTTTTACCTTTACCCTCTAGTTGCAGGTTTAATTGGTGTAATTTTTCAATAATATCGCAGAACAAAGAAAAACCAAGAAGCCATTATTGATCATTTAGTTGAAGATATGAATCACCTTTAGTTTTTGTAAATATGAGTGCATATTTGTGGCAGAAGTTCTCTTGGCATAATTTTAAATTAAAACTTATCACATATAAATTTGTCTTCAAACGAACCGTGTGTAATAACCTCATTATTTGCTGTCTGGCACATGATTTTGCGTCATTTTGTGCGATTGCCATTTATATGCGCATGCGTTACGACTATAATTAATTTAAAAGTTAACATTCACTTGCATTGTTCATCGGGATAAATACAAACTGTATGGCTGGCAACGTTGCAGAATAGTCTATTCTGGTAAGAGTAAATTATCGCATTCAGATTTTCAAACATTAATTTAAGTGAAAGCAAATTGTTCAACTTTAGCTTCGCGGGCTACTTTCAAAACCGTTGCGGTCGATCGGTCGACCGCGGTCAACGTGTTGGCCACCCCTGTTATAGACAAAGGCCAAAAGATAGAACGACAACTGATATTACGAGGTCCATAGTTGGCCGAAACGAGAAGAAGAAGAAGACTATAGCTGATCCTAATATTAATTTAAAACATGAAACAGATAGGGTGAAAGTCAGGTCGAAAAAGATAAAAAAAAACAAAATAGCGCTTATCGAAATAACGCTGTTATTATTACATTATACCAAAGGTTTGTCAGGTATTTTACCTGTAGCATTATGTTTAAATTATCATCATTCAAGAAAGGCTTATTGTGTAAACTGGAAAAAGAGCATGTTTAAAATTCGTCCGCTTATAGTCCGCATCTAGGGTCGTTATTTAAGTACGCGGAGAAATTTAAATATCTCTGATTGACTTCGGGTAATGAAATTATAATTCCAACTTTTCCCATATCATAGGGAAGCTTATTTATTTTTTTCCCTTTCCTTATTTTACATGGTAAATGCAGATGTTTTCGCGTTGTTTGGCTAGAGCGCCCTAATCACCAACTTCGCCGCAGTGATGATCAGTAATACTTGAAAAAATGTAGCGAATTAAAAATAAAAAAGCAGTGAACTGCTCCTTTTTTTAACCCTTCAAAGATATGATTCCATTTTTCATCCTGAGTTAGTTACGCTGTTTTACACTTCAATGTTGATTTTATGCACTTGTCTGATTTTTTACATATATACTATTCAGTATAAGCATCAAATTTAAGTATCGCATAAAAGTTTTTTAGTAAATGGGGCTAAATCACACTTCTCTTACTACTTTTAAACTACAATATATATTTTTTTTTTGTTTTTTGTTTTTAATAGGTTTGTTAGCGAGAAGACATTAGCCCAAGAAATGGAAAGGAGGAGAAATTAAATTTATATTCTTATGCGCTTAAGGACGGAGGATAAAAATAATTCAAGGAAATGAATAACCTGAAACAGAGGGAAATGAGAGAATACAAGTAGCATTATAAGGAGTAGAGGTATTAAGTTTTATAAGCAAAGGATGGAAGGACGCCTGCTTAGTAGAGAAGGCTGCACATTCAAATAAAACGTGGTCAGCATCACGAGGAAAGTATATGGATGGTGGATAAAAGGGACAGAATGGAGTAGATATAGATGATAATGGAAAAAGTGATGCAGGAAGTATACTATGGTTAAAGCAAAAGAGACAAACAGCAGTGTGATTGTAGAGCGCTTAAGAGAGGGGAAATCAAGGAACTATGAACACGAAGAGGAAGAGATGGCTGAATAGAGAGGTAAAAGGAGGCAGGATTAAAAAATGAAGAAGAACATGAGTTGAGCTATAATATGGTATGAGCGAAAGAGAAAAGAAAAGCAATATATATATTATGGACTGAGAATACGCCCAAAAATACGCCCCCGAAAATGGAAGAACGGGCGCTAAGGAATCGACCATCTCGTTGCCTTCAACAACCAAATGACCAGGAATATTCGCAAAAGATCGATTTCGATTGAGTGGAATCACGAGTAATGAGAGAGCGTATGAAAAGTATTACGTAATAATCGGATGAGAGAGCAGGGTGAGAGAATGCGATAGCCTGTAAAGCACTTTCAGAAAACGGAAATTATGGACGCTTTATGGAAACTGATTAATGAGGAAACAAAGAGAACAGCGCGTAAAATAGCAACATATTCCGCATAGAAAATTGAACAAAAGGAGGAGAGAAGCTTAAAAGATTCAAAAAATAGTTCAAAGCAGGACAATAAAAGGCAGAACCAACCCCGCTTGGTCCTTTGGAACCACCGTCACTATAGATAAGGGTGTGTGTGTGTGTGTGTGTGTGTGAATAGAGAATCTAAAGCATATTGGAAAATTCAACTTTGACGACATGTTGAGGAATAGATTTAGAACAGAACGATTAATAAAAGACAATTAATAGGATGCAGATAATTAGAAAAAATGGGGAAAAAAATAAGGAAGTTTATGGTAAATATAAATAAAAGGCGAAAATTAAAGAAGGCGATCAGAAATCAAGGATAAAATTGGAGCATTATTAGAAGTAAATCGCCATTTATAAAGGATAGAAGAGTAGGAAGAAACAAGCGAAGAGGAATAAATAGGCAGGCGCTTAATCAAACAGCGACAACCCAAATAAGATCTCTACTAATAAATAGAGGAGGAATATAGAGAATATTCAGTAAGCCTAGCGGTAGATCTCAGGGCACAAAGACAGGGACGAAGACAGGTATTTTGAATGCAATATAATTTTAGAGATTTGGAAGAATTACCATAAATAAGGCAACAGAGTAGTCCAGGACAAATATAAAAGTACATTAAGTACAGTACACTTTGCTAAATTCTGGAAAAAGAAGAAAAACTTTGGACACTCAGAATTCACTCTTTAGCATCGGAGCGCCTCTGTGCATATTGCGAGTTCATATTTTTTCGAGCCAATGCCCTCGCAAAAAAACCTCTCAAGTTAAAATTCGAGCACGAAATGTGGGCTTTTAGTTCTCGCTGCTCCATCCGACGCTAGTAATTGGTACGAATTTAGTAAAGCACGTACCGCTTCGGCTGCTGTTGGTGCACACTAACATACGAGTATGGCTGTGAAGAAAAAAAAATATAATTTCAAATTTGTCGCTACGTGACGTCGTAAGAATACCGAATTACCATTCGGCGACCGTCGATGTAGGTTATGGTGACGTGCGAGACAAAAAAAAACGCGGTAGTAATACCGAAAGGTTTTTTTTGTTTTTGTTTTTTTTTTGTTTTTTGTTTTTTTTTTTGTTTTTTTTTTTTTTTGTTTTTTTAGTTTTAAATCTTTGTTGTCCTTATTACCACCAGTCTTCCAGATATATAGTGCGGCTGCCGTAGCGTCTCGGTGGTACAGCAATTTCTCTTGAATCCCGCGTCATCTTGATGATGTCATGTTAAGTCGCACAACATGTCATAAAGGCGTCTTCATTGTTCTCGGTCGCTTAAATTTAAAATCGCGTATTTCTTTTCGGCGTTTATTATATTCTTAATCCAAATACAAAAAAAAAAAAAAAAAAAAAAAAAAAAGTAAATCGCTGCTTTAGGAACCATCGGCGTGGATGCGACGTTTATTTTTACAAAGCGTTTACGTATGGTACCACCGCTTAAAAGTTTGAAAGTACCTCGCAAAAAAATTGATAATCTGAAAAGTTTAATAAAGACTTTACATTCGTTTGAAAACTTTTTGCGAGTCGCATTTGAGAAATTTTTCGGCGAATACTTCTACGTTAGGCAGTTTGAGAGTTTTGATAATTTTTAGCAGCCACCACTTTGACCTTTTGCAACTTCGCGAGAAATTTACATATCCTAAAAAAAACAAACAACTAACGCTATCATATCAAACTAAAACACATCTAGAATACGTTTTTAAAATTTTGAGCGAATTTTTCATCGAGTTGTTAGGGGGGGGGGGGGGGGGTAGTACTTTTAAAGAAAAAAGTCCTTTTTTTTTTTTTTTTTTTTTCAGAAAATATATCTCATTTGAAATGTAACCAGAAAAAAAATTATTTTTCCAAGAGTTGCACTTTTTAGAAAATTTTTTCCCTCGCTGTTGGAGCGCCGCGTGCGTTTTTAGTTCGCAAAAAATGACGGATATATTTTGTCGCAAGCAGAAACATTTTTTTGACGGAAAAGCATTTTGCACGAACGAGGGACATAATTATTTTATGTTACGCCGAAAGTACACGTATTAATAGAAAAGGGGGAAAAAAAAAGAAACAAAAAACTTCAGCGTTAACCGTAATATCACATTTTAGAGACCGGGTGAAAATGTGGCGCGGACAGTGTTCATATTTTAGCGGTGAATACAGTAAGAAGTTACCTGGTCCGTCCAATTAACAAAGTGAGAGGTCACGGGGTTTTGAAAAAAGTTTATCGAACTCGTGACGACAAATTCCGAAATTTTACATAATCGATACGCACGTTTTAAATGTGTGTTGTCGTCGGGAAATGGTTCAGAAGATAGATACCAAATTTCGCATTGGTCGTATGAAAAAAATGTTAATTAAAAAACGTTAATTAAAAAATGTATAATTTTGTACACAAGTTCGAAAGGCCAGTTCGGTGTAGCTATTCGGCCGATCATCATGTTTCTGTAGGTATAATTCTTTTTTAATTGAAAAAAAGAAAAAAAAAGAACTGTCATCGTGTAATTATGGCAAAAAAATATTATTTACGGCGCTAATGGAAAAGACCCTTAAATATTACGAGATACTAACCGAATAAAATCATCGGGTGCTATTACTTTTCAAAAATACATAACGATGGCCGTGTCAATGTCCCGCTTACTAGCTGGTTAAAAAATACCGATTTAAAGTAAAAATTCGATGTTCAACATGTCGCGCCATGTTTTCATGTTTCCTATAACTGGAATTTACGATTTCTTTCGCTTGCACAATTTTTTCTCTTGCCTTACAGCATCTTAAAAAATTTCGCCTTTTTTTTCTTTTTTATATCCAAAGTGTATTTTACACGTGAAATGTCCATCCCATCCATAAAATCGTTTGCCCGATTTCGAGCGTCATGACCACTTATTATTTTATTGCATTGCTGAAAGTTTGCGCTATACTTCTCTGTTTTACGCGTAAGTTCTTCGACTGTTGGGGCACCGGTTATGTTTTTTAGTAGTTGGTCGATGAATCGCATTGGTGGTCGACCTGCCGAACCCCGTATTTTTCCCTGTACCACCACCTTTTCGGTACTATTGGAACGAATCATCACATGCCCAAAGAATTTTACCATTCTCTTAAATATCATAGAACGTATTCTTTGGTTGGGCTGAATATCTAACTCTTGCAGGATTGAAGCATTTGTCCCGTGACTCGTCCATGGGATTCCTAATATCTTTCTGTAAGCTGTCATTTCTATCGCTTCTAACCTACTTCGCGACGATGACTTATTTAATATCCATAATTACAGTGCAATAGGGAATATTAAAGTTTTTTCTTTGACTTACTTTACGTAATTTAAGACAAATCTCGATCAGTGGCTCCGCTTAAGTGTCCGAAAAAATCGGCAACGTCCCCATTAAAAATTAAAAAGAATATACTTTCATACATGGTGTGTTCCATAAGTTAAGACTGTAGCTATAAAAGACGCAAAAAAATTACAAAATTTTTTTCAACAAACTTTTTATTCGAAATAGTGTCTATATTAGAAGTAAAACAATTGTTGGCACGATCTTTCAACCTTTCGATTGTCCTTATTTTCCTCTATTTTCCTTGCCGAATTCATGGCTATTTTGCAGGCAGTCCTTTTCATATCCCCAGCAAATAACATATCTAGGTTCCTCCTATCCTCAAACTCGAAAAGTGTTTCATTGGCTATCTTCTCTCCCTTTCCTACTCATGTCACTGATACCATTAATTTCCAAGTTCGCTCCTTAAGTTCTAATTTATTTGCATCCCGTTCTATCGTAATCGATTATGGATTGCCGGTCATTGCGGCATTCCTGGCAACGAGTAGGTTGACTCTTGGTTGACTCGTTCTCACGTTCGACTGCGACCAATGGTATATTCATTAGTAGATTTCCTGCTCAAAGTCTCGTTACTGTCTCTCTTATCGTTTCCATTATGATTTCCTGATTTAATCTTTCCCCCTACCTTAGTAGTTCTATTATTTCCTCTATAGTTCGCCGGCGGTTCAATCATAATATTTCCTCCGAACGTGCCACCACCTTTTATTCTAGTCTTCTGCGTCTTGGCCTCCCTACTTCTTATAAAGCCCACGCCATTCTTGCAAATTTACTCAGTATATTTTTCCCTTGTTAGCTTCCTTTATCTTCTCGATTTCTAATTTTTTCCATATATATATATATATATATATATATATGTATATATATAATGTGTAATTCTTTGCATTGGGTAAGTTCGGCTGTTGATGTGCCCAAAAAACAAAAGAACAAAAAAAAAACTGCTGTTTTGAAATACTGTTTAACTTTGTTGTCGCCGCTTCTTGTATCTCTTCTATGGATGCAAAATAGCCTCCCCCTTTAAGTCCATCTCTAATTTGAAGAACAGGAAGTAGTCAGGGGAATTCAAATCGCGCGAGTACCGTGGCTGGTTGAGCACAGGAACCATGGAAGTCATGTGCGTGAGAAATAACTCGTTGCTGTCGCGCTGTTCGGCGGTTAGCGTACGTGTAACGAAACGCGCGTAACCTCCGTTTTTTCAAATCGTTCTTAATAATGCCCCTTGTACGACGGTTTATTCCAGTTAGTTCTTCAATCAACTTATAGCTCGCATTGCGTTGGTCCTTTAACGCAGCTGCGACTTTTGTTTTCGCTATACTTTGTGACGCATGGCCGTCCGCGAGCCCTTCATCGTCTTCAACCGACTCTCTACCCGCCGCAAAAAGGATTTTCCACCGAAAAACACAGTAGCACGAACCGTAACAGATCCGCCATAAGTCACTTTTAACATTTCGAACGTTTTCGTCGAACTTTTATTGGCTTTAAAGTTAAAAATTTAGTTTCGTTATTTTTAATCATCGTGAAATTATAACCGTGACCATTCTGATACTTGCACGCAAACTACCTCTGCACAGTTGCATGCGATCATCAAATGGACTTGAAACTTCCTACGGGGCGAGAGGAAGGTTGTAGTAACTAGTTCGCAAAATTTCACTAGCAGGACCGATTTTATAGGCACCGTCTTACGGACCACAATATGTATAAAAAACTGGTAAAATGAATTTCTAACTTTTTGCTGAATCTTTATTTTGAAAATATTTCATTTAAAAGTAATAAATTGACACCTCTTCAATCGTGTTTAACGAAGAAAAAAAATACATATGTATTACTCGCAAGGCTGGGATTTATATTTTTGATCGAAATTTCGGAGAATTTGTCATCCAGGCCAACGAGTGCATTAACGAAAGCTTCTTATTTTTTGAATATTTTGCATATATGAAAAAATACTATTAGAGAAGTGCTTCCTTTTTTTACAAACCAAATTAATAGAAAAAAAAATATACAGACCTTTAAAAGTTTTTCTCTTCATTTCTAAAGTGTTTTTTTTTTTTTTCTTTAAGCATTTAGTAGAGAAAAATTTTAAAGAAAAAAAAGGCAAATTGTAAGCATCATTCTCTAATGTCAAATTTTTTTCAATTACTACGCGTTATGTACACCTTATTTTAAAATATTTAAATTGCTTCAGCGAAAAGCGCAACAATGAATGTAGAATCTTTTCATTTTTGCTGGTTATAATACATTTTGGGTGTTCGGCGTAGTTTTAACAATTTCTGCAAATACGACTTTGAAAATAGTTTTATATAATAAAAACGAAACCTTAAAAAGCGGGGGAAAGAATTGTAAAACGGCCGGAATTTTTCCTATTAATTACTTATGAAAAAGAATACCTTTTTTTTTTCGTCTAAAAAACGCTTTTTCGCAAAAGGCGAAGTGTTTAAACTACAAAAAACATTTTCCGAAAGAAAAAAAAACGAAGAACAGACACTGGGCTTTAGTATCGAAATACTCCCCTCATAGCTAAATGGAAAATTTTCACGTATAAAAGTCTCGGGCTTAAATTTTCAGTGGCTTTAGCTTTTTCGAAGATATGTAAATTTCTCGCACAGTTGCAAAAGGTCAAAACGTGACTCTTAAAAGTGAACTAAATTCTTGAGCACGTTAAAAACATAGGAGTGAGAGAATACATCATTCAAAAAAAAAAAAAAATATTAAAACGACCATTATTTGAACGAGTGTCATTGAATTCTTTTACGATGCGTCAAAAAATCCTGAGATATCAAACTTTTTAGTTTATCGACTTTTTCGCGGCCCGTACTGAAACTTTTCAGCGTTAGTGTAAAACAGAATAGACAGATATACGTGTATTTATTTAATTTTACATCAGATTAAAAACGGTTTTTGTTCTTTTTTCACATTTGCAGTTTTTCTTATTTATTATTATTTTTAAATATATTTTAAAAGCTGGTCGCGACTGCTATACGTGGGTTGTTCAAAAAAAAAAAAAAACCGAACTTTTGAAATTGCGTTCGAACGGTGTAAAATTTAAATTCGTGCGTCGTGCTACACGACATTCTTCCGAAACAAAATGAGACGCTTACCGCATTACGGTAGTCTGATCAGTTAGCGAATAGAGCGATCAAATGATGCTGTAGTCAACGCTCTGCGAAATAGTGAGAAAGCGGAAATGGACTTTGTGGAGCTGCAACGTTGCAACATTAAATTTTAACATCGGCAAGTCTTTTTCTGAAACATGGGCATTACATCAGCAAGCCCATAAGGGGAGAACTGTATGAGCCGTAAATGATATTACGAGTGGTTTACGTGTTTCAAATCGGGCAGCAGATCATCGACACCAAGGAAAATGAAAGATCAGGACGACCCTCAACGTCAACAAATGATGAAAGGTAAATAGTTAATTTTTTTACTAATGCGTGATAACTTGAGAACCAGCCCGTAATTAACATCATTATCATCTTTTAAAACAACTGCTCGCACGTTTTTAGAACCGAAATTTCTTTTTCGGCATTCCTCGAACTCCGTAAGTATACTCGGAAGTACAGCTACCCCGCTAAGTATGCTAAAGATTTTTCGAATTTTATGATTAAATGAATTTCCGAGACCGGAAGTAGTGGGTTACCATACGGACCTAGTCAATCGGCTCGTCCGCCGCTTACAACGCCAGTAATGGGAATAGAATGCCCTCCCATCAGCTCGACGCCGCCACATTCTGTATGAAATGTTAGATAACGGCAGTGCCGAATTCAGTACCGCAGACGATATTACTAGGTCGTGCAGAACTCAGCTGGTAGCTGTAATAAAGCGTCTACGTAATCGAAACTTTACCGACCTACGACGACGACGATTCTTACAGCGATGATAAAGCTTTTTCTCGCCCGATCATCGCTTGAACCAAGCCTGTTTTTATCCTGCCTGATCGTTTCTGTTGCTGCCGGCTTTAGATAACCGGTAGCGATTACGATGACGCTGAAGATACGCACTGTGCATTCTTTGTCGCAGGCAACGCTATCGAAAGCACAGGCGACTGCAAATTGCAGAACACGCTAATAGCGACAACGACAATTAACCTGAATGATGAGAGATATTATCGGGCGTGTCGCACTCTATCACTGTAATTATCTCGAGCAGAGTGGCCGACCAGAAGCTAAACGTAGAACCCCGATGCCGCAACCAGCGACGGCTACAACCTTCGGCCTAAATACCGGTCCAAAATTTTCCGACACTAATCGACAATTGCTAATTTAGCTAATTCTCCGTTTAACGTGGTCGACAGCCGACACGTACACAACTGCGCTCTCATGATTTCTTCAACAGAACATTACTGAAGAGAACGACAGCGAGCACTGTTAAGAACCGATACTGCAACTAGATTCTGCAAGCGCTTCGACGACACAATACAAAATGCCGACGGATCGCCGCTACCGTGTTTGTAAAAATCCGCCCATTGGCTAATTCCGAAAGCGATAAACTCGTTCTCTGCTTTTATTATTATTATTATTATTATTAGTATTAGTATTAGTATTATTATTATTATTAGTATTAGTATTATTATTATTATTAGTATTAGTATTATTATTATTATTAGTATTAGTATTATTATTGTTGTTATTAATTATTATTTCTTATCAGCACAACAGTTTAACTCATTCGGGAACTCAGCCAAAGATGCCTTAGGACATTCGCTGTGAGTTGTGCAGTTGCCCTTTGTTTAATTAACAACACTCGATTTCACATCGGTCGTAGTCACTTTTCGGCTGCTCACACTTATGCAATGCATCTGGTAGTAGCACAGCTTCACGACATTTTTACTGATGATGTTTTCTCCGGCTTGACCTCTAAAATCACCTCCATTCTTTAATATATGCCGGAGGACGTAGGGGCAGTTGATCAACAGTCGAGAAAACATTAAGTGTATTTGTGTACCATCGTCACAAGAGGTAGATATACGCAGTCTTTTACGATATTAAGAAAGGTTTTTCGATCCACGATGACCATTTATTGGCAAAGCTGATATATGCTCAGAGTGTGGTCCGCCGCTGTTTTATAAGCAACTGCTTAAAAATCGGAATTAAGATCGATTCGTCAGTCCAACAACAACAGAGGATGGGATTCTGCGGAACTAAATTTTTTTCTATCATCTTAAATTATTTCATTCGTATCGATCTCGAATTCCTAGCCACAAGGGACTAGAAAGTAACGAAATGGCAGATTCGTTGGCTCAGGCTGTTGTATCTTCCGTTTCTATTTTCCCAAAATTCCTGCTAACCTGCTTCCTTTTCAATGACACAGATCGCGCCAAAAAATTAAATGCAAAAACAATTTTCGCAATAACATCGAAGAAAACCATACGCGATTGACAGTCTTTCAGCTACAACTGGAAGCGCAGAGAACAGCCGAAGAGACATTATTACCAAGAGAGTTTTATTTATCAGCGCTGCTCGTAATCACTTAGAAAACTAATGCAAAGAATGACTCTGGTGATGACCAGTATGACACTCGCAACAGCCAAAAACAACGCACATAACAAAACATAACAGAAGCCTGAGCAGGGGGAATCGATCGAAAGTAGAATCAAACTCAGCAAAGGCTAAACCTATAAAGAAAAGCCAGGCAACTTAAAAACGTTAATAATGGTGGATGAAAAAAAACGAACAGATCCAAACTTTCACGAATCAGAACGACCTGAGAGGTTTTTTCACTCGGTACTTAAAAAGGTCTAGAGGTTTTTTTTTTTTTTTTGTTTTTTTTTTTTTTTTGGGCTCGTCAACCGGGCCAATAATTAAAGATAAAAAAGATAATCGATTAGAGTTAATCTAAGCGACATAATTAACAGATGGCTGGAATATTACTGTGATCTACTAAATCAGAAATGCCAACAAAGACAAACATAGCTGACTCCTTCCATCGTACGACGAATGTGTTGGATGAAAAAAACGAACAGATCCAAACTTTCACGAATCAGAACGACCTGAGAGGTTTTTTCACTCGGTACTTAAAAAGGTCTAGAGGTTTTTTTTTTTTTTTTGTTTTTTTTTTTTTTTTGGGCTCGTCAACCGGGCCAATAATTAAAGATAAAAAAGATAATCGATTAGAGTTAATCTAAGCGACATAATTAACAGATAGCTGGAATATTACTGTGAGCTACTAAATCAGAAATGCCAACAAAGACAAACATAGCTGACTCCTTCCATCGTACGACGAATGTGTTCGAACATGGATCGTAAGCCAGGTGTATTCGAAATTAAAAAGGCACGTATTAAAAAAAAAAAATGAAAGCATCCGCGAAAGGCAAACCAGCGGAAATCCTGGAAATAGGTGGACTTATTCTTGCGCAGAATATCTGGAAGAAATATTCGAAATGATCCCGGATCAAGAAACTACATATATCCCTTTAGAATACATTTCAAACATATTGTGGAAAAGGAGGATCGTTCAAACTACCGGGGGAATGCTGTTAGTGTCTGCAACAGGTAAATTTGCAAATCAAATTGCAACCAGGCTTCCGCAACAATCGAAGCTGCTGTGACACGATCACACTCGCATTACTTTTATCGTTTATTCCTACAAAATATGTACTATCGATTTTGATAATACTTTTTCTATTAGAATATCTTAATTTGTTAAATTTATATACTCGTATTACAATAGTACAATATACTCTAATTTATACAACCGTGATCGCTCTCTCATTAGCAACTTAAATTTGGAGATAGTGACGAATCTCATGGCAACACGTAGGCAACGTTATTAAAAATCAAAGAAAGGATAAAAAACAAAATCCGGTGAAGTTATTATTATGATTCTTTTTTTGTCTTTGTCATTATTTCTATTATCAAGTACGGGTATATTTTTATTTTTGTCAATATTTTAATATTTAAAGTTTTAACGAACCGTTCAAGTTCAGTAATAACGTTGTCAACTGAAACCGACTCTTCTATAAAAATGACAGAATATTTTGAATGGCCCGGCGGGGTTGATGATATACAGAAGCACGTAAAATTACAGGTCGAATGAGAATAAAACAAGCTTTATTACACTAAATTAGAGTCCTATTCGATACACTTTCATTAGGCTAATGAATTTTGAATAATAATTTTTTCGATTTTTCAAAATCGAACCGGCAATGTTATATAAGAGCTTGCGAAAAAACGCCACGCAAAGCGTTTTCATCAAGAACTCAGCAAAGGAAAATCATAAAAAAATTAAAAAAAACAGCCATAATGTTAGCAATTTCGGTGGTACAGTTTAGAAAGTTTGAAACACACTTTTGTGGCGATTACTCTTTGCTAAGATATTTCATTTGTCGACCGGCAACAGTTTCGTTGTAATATATTCCATCTACTATGCGACCAACGGGCAGCGCAATTTAGGTATATAGTGTAGATCAGTGGCGGATCCACGGGGGGATAGGGTACAATAAATATTGTGGTGCGATGTGCGATGGGTATAAATGTATTTTATTTAAAAATTAGAGGTAGAATAGTAAAAATAGAAGTTAAGTTGCATTAAGTAATTACATATAAGACGAATATCAATTAGACTTAAGATGTATATAATGAATAAACGATATAATTATGTTGGGAACCCACAGACGGGGGCAATTGCCTTGTGGGACCCGCAAATTATTTAAAAAAAAAAAAAAAAAAAAACCAAATCATCGATGAAAAATTTTTTTACAACTAAGAAACTTCATTTATACCATAAAAAAATTGTATAAATGTTACAACGTATGGATTTAATTATAACTATTTAATACTGTTTTCTAGTAAAACTATTAATATTCCAGTTTGCTTAGCCTTGGCCTCCCTACTGCTTACGGTGCTCTCTCTACATTCTCGCTTTTCCATCTCCTTCTGGTGTTTCTTTGTTAGCCGCCTTCATTTCTTCTGTTTCTAATCGTTTCTTCTTCTTCTTCATTTACGTGCCATGAACTGCAACAAAGGCCAGAGGCGCAGAAAGTTAGGATTCTATAGTTGTGATAGGAGCTTAGTGGAGTTGAGATAAGCGAATAATTTCTTTATATTTATTTCATTGTTATTTAGGAGTTCTTTCAAGTTTCTTGATATAACCCATCGTTCTATATGTCTTTCTATTCTTCTAATCTCTTGTGTTGGATAGAGATGTGCCCTGTGCTGCCGTGCCCATAAAATAATAATAATAAAAAAAACAAAAACAAACTATTAATGTTATGTTTTCATTCTGTTTTAAATGCAGCTGTCATCGGCCTTTCGTCTTTTTTATTAATTTTTAATTTTGTAATGTAAACAAAAATAGTTCTTCAATGAGAAATATATATATATATATATATATATATATATTTTACTTGCTCACGAGGACAAAGAATTCGGATCAGGTTACGAAAAAAATAAAAAAGAAGTAAAGTCTAATAAAAAAGTACTGTCGTTCTACTCTTTCTAATAATTTACCATTCAAATTCTAAACTACCATTTTTCAGGTACAATTTAATAATTTCGTTTCATTTTTCACCTAAAAATAAAATAAAAACTGTAATAATTATGTATTTTTAAAGCATTTTTAAATTTCTAAATAGGTGCCGCTATTTGATTTTCTTTATGAAATACGGTATTTACTCAAGTTTACTGTCTACCGTATAAAATATTACGTAATTATATCATCCCCCCTCCCCCAAAATGTCTCTCTGGATCCGCCGCTGGTGTAGATTTATACGAGATTGCCGAAGTAAAACGGCTCTTGTCATGTGAGTAGAGTGAAGTAAGTCCCATGAATATCCTTGATAAAAGGTATCATGGATTGTGAAGTTAAGCTTTCCATAATGGTACTAAGCCCAACAACACGGCTCTGCATTCGCTAATTAACTTTGAACATTCTGCCCTTACGTTGCCGCGTTGTTATTCAGTGCATTGTTGTTCCGATAAAGTAAACTCTCAACATGTAGCGCCCGCCGTCTTCAAACAGATGGAATAGGCTGCTTGGTACGGGTTTTAATTTCTGGCGCCTCAACTGTGGACATTGTATAATTCGGTATAAGTGAAATTTCTAGAAGTTTCAATGTGCGGCAACGGATATTCTAGCCGAATGAAAGACAATTAACTAACCAACTAAGCCACGACGGTAGCTGGCTACGATTTTTATATGGTATTTTTATTGTCATGGAAAGCGGGTTCGTTCGTTGTTGGTCGTAAATGCGATGGCTTCCTAACGTTGCTAAAACACCGTGTGTAATATTTCACTTTTCAATGTAGCGCATACTCTCTATTCGATCAGCCAGTTCAACAATTACGATGCGTCACCGTTACGCTGCCAGCACCACGAAGGAAGAAACCTGGACAAGCGTAGCGCCGACAATGTGTCGAATTAGGGGAAATGTTAAATTTCTTCGGCAGAACAATTAGAAATTCGGAACACGTTCGACTGGGTTTACGGCAACAGATCATACGATTTCTTGCGGATAAAATAATATGCGCTATGATTCCCCTTAAATGTTTATCTTGTTTTTTTGTTTTTTTTTGGTTTTTTTTTTTAGTGAAACAAGAATCCAAAAATTACTTTATGTTTTTGTTTTTCAAAAAAGAAAGAAAGAAGTCAACATGGCTATTAGTATTGTTAGGGGTACAGATCAAAATATCGGAAAAATTAGTCAAATTATACGTTAACAATCTTGTTCGTAACAATTAGAAAAATATCTCGGCCAAAATCTGAAAGACACACGAGAAGAAACAAAAAAAAAGTTTTGAAAAAAGTTGACGAAAATTCAATGCATGATGAACTCTCTTTAGTGCCAGGAATAGCGTCAAACTGAAAATAAATTTTACCTGTCGAATCGAAAGTCGCCTAACTTTTTTTCATGATATTAGAAGGCAACGCCACTTATAAATTCACAAACAAGATTGACCAATTCATTTCTTTCACCTCATCAAACCGGACAATATACAACTTGAAATATACCGTAATTTAATTTTTTTTTTTTTAATTATATACTTTTATTATTAATATCAAATAAAATAAAATTAAATGAAATGTTTATTATCATTATTACTACATACGTCGACTGTTGGCGCATAACTGCGCAAGGCGTAGTCAATTATATCAAACAATAAATGCTTGTAAATTTAAAAGATACCATACTTATAAATACACACAGTGAAGTAATAGAAACAAAGGAAATAAAAACAGGTTCGAAATAAAAAAAAAAAAAGAACTTTTCATTTTTTACCTGTTCCTTCATATTAAAATGCAATAACGATTAACTTGAAACGATTAAACAAACGAAAAATTACATCAATAAAATTACATAAGCCACTGAAAGTCTCTAAGAAATTATTTATGATAAATTATTAATTATTTGGTCCAGCTTTGATATTTTGGCCAGTTTTTCTAAACAACCAGCTTTCGATTATAATAATTTAATATTACTACTAAATTTCAGATAATGTAGCCTAATAATTAAGGTGCTCCCCACTAGTGAACCAGAGGTTATGGGTTTTTGGCCGTTAAGATACGATATCAAAATATCAACTACTAGAGCTACTGCTGACAAGTTCAACGATGAAGTCGATGTTGTTGCGCCAAATTTGCCATTTCCAGTATGTTGATACCTCGTCGACATCTTAGAATTCCGATTGCTCAGTCCCTTTTTTTCGCTGTCGTAAACGTTTCGAATTTTATTCGTCTGCCCCGTCGAAGTTAATCGCAATATCTTAATTCCGTTCGGTTCCTTATTCAGATTATGCGTACATACTTCGCACACACAGAGAAGGTAATTCTTAACACGTTCGTAAAATTGTTTCCAGCTATTGCCCCGGCAATTTAATGCAAACGTTGAGTTGGTTTGGTCACGCTGTAGCATTGAATATTTTCATTTCCAGCAGAATATTACGATCAATATTATGATTTGGTCGTGAGGCTTTGCTCGTCAAGACGAAGCCGGTCCTTAAAATAAAGCGAGTCGATAGCCCAGACAAAGTGTGTGTGTGTGTGTGTGTGTGTGGAACCCGCCTCAAAGCGGAGTTTGTTAAAACCCTAATAAACTTATAGCTTGCGGATAAAATCACCGGAGGGGAGAACCGCGTTCTAACCATCGCGCACTGTCTGCGTGCTAACCTATCTGTATGGAATTAGCCTCTCAAATCCCGTGGTGCCGGTGAAGCTCTTAAGCATGTGTAGTATTTATTTCAACTTACCGATGGCCAGGATGATATTATCGAGTTTAGCGTTATTTACTTTTGCTTAATTTAAAATTTCCGATTTATACAATTGTTTCAGATTTTTTTTTTTTTTCGGTTCTAGAAAAAAAAAAAAAATTTTTACACGGCCAACTACTAACCGTTCCAATTTAACGTCTACCGAAGCAGTTAAGCAACACAGGGATGTGACTTTTCCCTTAGAGGAAAGGCAGATACTTTTTTAGCTGTTGTCGGTAAACAGCTATCTCGAGGTTCTCCAGAGTGGGTAAGATGCTAAATAGTTTTTATCAGTGATATCGATACGCAGCTTTCCGAGTGAGGAAGATACCGAAAAGATTCCCGTTCCGTTTTTAAGAAATTAATTTTTTTTCCGAAAACTGTAGAAAATTTTTCTTCCCAATAAAATAAAAAATAGCGCAATTGCAGGAAACACACGAGTAACGAACGTTTAACATAAATACGAATAGAAATAAAGTTAGGAACATTTTCGGGAATATCCTCCGTTTTCTTGCTGCAAGGGAAAAGAAAACGAAATACAATGTTAATCCGAGCTTCTCAGACCCCGCCCATCTGAGGAGAATGGAAAAAATAAGTAAAAACACAAAAATACGGAGATGGTAGACGTCGTATGTAGCAAATAAAGGTGTCGCGAACTCCGCAGAGACGCGGTCATATTTCGTTTTTAATTATATTTATTTTCTAGTTGCAGCATCTTTGACGTCGCATTTCGCTTTTTGTTATTCGTACTTCATTTCCCGAATATTCCGGAAACTGTTTCCGGTATTATTTTCCATTCTTGTTTATTTAATGTGTACACCGTTGTCCGAGTTTATTAACTTTATTAACGGGGAACATTTCCACGGGTATCGCGAATAATGTACGGAGGAAATTTCACCCTCACTAGCGCGAGCGGTGCATATTTACCGGTCTACTTTACATTTAATCACGTTTCGAATCTTAGTTGACTTTGCGCAGTGGGGAAATGTAGGCCACATTAAAAGGGAACATTCGTATAATTTCTCAACCTTATAAATCTTTAAGGGGGGAAAGCAAGGTGCTACGACAGGGAAAGAATTTTTTCTGGACGACCCGAAGAATTACATGGTCGTATAAGAGATAAATCTAAATGTAGAAAAGAAAAAAAAAAACAAAAAACAACAAAACCAATCGGAAAGTAGTTGGGGAAGGTTAGCGGACATTTCGCACATTGTAAAGTTTCACAAATAGCTCTTAAAACGTTTTGGCAAGCTTGTGATGCTGTTTCAACTTTTTTTTCTTTTTCTGCGCGCGTTAAGATGGAACAAAAAAAATATCGTTTTTTAATGTCATTATTTTAATAAATGATTTTAATGTTGCCTCATTTGACGAAAGAAACACATTAAACTCTAAGAGCGGTTTTGAAAAAGGCGCGAACGATACAAGGAAACATTTGCCGCATTGAAACATTTTTTTTTCCTTTCTTCTTTTTAGAATACCATTAAGGCTTGTTTATTGGCGGAGAGGAGCACGGGCGTTAATTAAGGGCGCGCGTCGGTTTTTACGAGAGTGAATTTAATGAAATGTTACAAAATTTCGGACGTGAAACAGAGGAATTACTTGTACAGCCCGAATTTCAGTTGGCGGTAAAGCCGAATAGAAGTTCAGCAGCTTTGAAAATGTCGTAATTCTCAGCTCATTAGGGAAAAGTAGCGTAAAAAGCTGGTAGGCGATGCAACACCTAAACGACCGAACGTGTCTTTTCGCAGCTTTCAATCCCCTCCTATCGTAATGTGTGTAAGTTTTATGTTCAACGTCGGAATCCATGTTATTTCATTTATTTCTTTTTTTTACCTTCACCATGCACATTTTAACGGGGGCAAATGTATAAAATGCTATCGTTCGTCGTGCAAATTTTAATCTTTACTAGCACACAGTAAAAAAAAAAAAGAACTGTTGATCTGATGAATTATGGTACATTTTGTAATGTAAACGTTTCTTCTACTGGAAAACCCGAACTGACTGTTGAAAAAACTTAAAAATTTAAAACATATTTGCGTTGGTTCATAGCCTTTTTTCCCTTCTAATTTTTTACGTATCGACTTACCTTTAACATTACCGGAGCATAAAACATGGTAAAAATAATAAATTTGTAGCGACATCTTTAAGAGCTCGGAATTTGTATTTTCGAATAAAATGAACTGGATGGGTACCAATAATTTCGAAAAATATTTCAAGAGATGCGGTACAGTCTGCAAGCACTTTTCTTTTTTTTATTTATTTATTTTTTTTTTTTTTTGACTACCATGGGTGATAAGAACTTAAGCGGGGGGCAGCTTCAAAAAGCCGAGAAATTTTATATTTTAAAAATTAACACATTTATTTCCGACAGTGTACTCGTTTAACTCGGTTATCAAGTCAACGACCGTTAGATTCCCTCGCAAGTCGGTTATGTCTCACTCGGGATGATACTTTTGTATAAATTTTTAATCGCGTACATTTCCCGGACGGTGTCATTTAAGCTGGGAGAATATACTTACTTCCCGTTTGCCGTTTACCGTTTGCCGTTTGCCGTCCCATACCAAAAGGCCGGAAGTATCTTTTTTCTCTTTCTATTATGGGTTTTTTTTTTTTTTTGCTCATAACTGACTTATGATGAATAATTCGTATGCAGGGCAGTCTAGTTTATACATCAGCTGATTAAAAGGGAAATGAAAAAGCGGCGTGTCGATTACGCTTTTAAAACCAAATTTAAAATGGCCTCCGCGAAATTTTTAATGACAAAACCGTTATTGTCCTCTAGTACTTCCGCCGGTAATGCGTGGTATTTTTTTTTTTTTTTTTGTCGCACTATACACCATCACACACACACACAAAGATGAAATAGGACGTCGCCGTTACGAGCAAATTTTGCTCAAAGACTACCGTTAAATTATTAACACCGCAGAATTGGGCGGAATCCATGCTCTATTTTCCACGATTTTTACGAAAATAAAACTTTTTGGGAAATAATTATTATTAATATGGATGATTCGGTATTACATCGATACTCGAAGTAAACGAAATAACACTTAAATATAGCAAAATTAGTGAATTTGTTAAATCGTCAACTAATTTCGGATACTTATATCATTTTGAATATAGAATTCGAAACTAGTCGGCGATTTTACAAGTTTACTTAAATGTTATTCGATTTATTACCGACTTCCAAAAAAAAAAAGAAAAGAAGGTTATATACGTTCGTCGTTATTTGGACCGATTTCATTGATACTTTGTCCATTAGAAAGAGTACCCCATTCAACTTAGGTACCATGTGAGAGTAACGATGAAAATCGGTAAAAATAAACTGAGTATTCGTCAAAAGACGCGTGAAAAAATGTGCTCCCTTAGGATAATTTTTAGCGTGGAATATGCTTTAGCCGCGACCTAGCCGGCAGAAAACGTCACACTAAAGTGGAACGCGAGAGGTAAATAAGAATGTAGCTAATTGTCCTAAGTCAGTTGTGTAAGATGTAAAATTGTTGTCGAATGAATGAAAGAAATGTGATTACGTAGAAGTATTGAGAAATAGGGTTTTGATGAAATGTCCGAAATAAAAATAAAACAGAAGAACTTTTTATGAATGAAATAAAGCATTGAAATTACGCAAATCTATATGGAAATGATATTAAGACATGCAGAATATGGCGCGAGGAAGAAGGAGATGACATCAAACGTGTGTGGTTACATTTCGAACAGCCTAAAATTGGAAAATTGTTGAAAAATGTTACGCACGCGTTGCATCTAAGTGAGAATTGAGTACCCATCAGTGAATGATATCCTTCGAAACTCGTTCATTATTGTGGAAACGACTACAATTCTCACTCACTGAAGCATGCGCATCATACACAAGTCGCAGTTACATACGAATACGATAAAAGCCACGGTCACTCGTTTACGTGGCATTGTCGCGAATCACATCTCCCGCGATGGTTTGTTCTTCACGAATAAGAACAAAGATTATAAAAATTTCATCGTGCTTGTGGTAAAGTAAATATCGAGTTGATGAACGAGTTTGATCGTTTGAAAAATCATCGACTTCGCACAATTAGCGACTAGTGCAGAGAATTTTTATACGGTGACGGTCTCAAGGATTTGTCATTACTATTTTCAACTCCGGATAATCTGATGAGATTTGACAAACAATCGTTGATTAATGAATAGAATTAATGCGCTCAGTGAGGAATGCGGGGATATTTGCACCGTCGAAAGCATTTATAAAAACGGTCAACGAGTTCTACTTGTGACTGTTTTTACATTTCACCAGGTATTTCGATTGACAATATTGAAAATTTCTTCGAATTAAATTTATTGGCAAACACACCCAAAGTGTAGTATGAATTGTTAACGTAGTCAAGAAGAGAGAATACAACAATCTATATACAAGGGATATCAACGCCGATCTCAACAAAACCTGAAAATCGACGATTATTTCGGTTCATGGTAGAAACCGTTGGATTAAAACTCAAAACGAATCTACCCCTACCAACTCTACTCGTGGAGGATCGTGTAATTTGATCTTCGCTCGTGTCACATTGATAAAATTGATTCTAAAAATTACATAAGTGTTATTTCAGCTATCATATATTATCCATTAATTCTACGGATCACATGACACAAGAATAAAATTTTTTTTAAATAAAATCGTTAACATTATTATTTTCTTTCGAATTCAAGATGTTCATTACCGTATCTTCAAAATTTGAACATATCGTACAGAAAAAGTTGAAAGTATCAGAGATGATATTAACAGATAGCAAACGTCTGGAAGCATGTGTTCCATGTGTTTTGAATTTTAACCGTAGACTCTAAACAGAGAGCATTAGTCAGAGCGTCTCCAACGCCCAGTGCCGATTTTTTTTTCTTCTTATTTATTATTAGTACAGTGGAATAGAACAAAATGTAAAAGCTCTTTCATAAAATCAAAAAATTACGGTTTAAAAGTTTAATTAAACTCCCTTTTTCGAGCCAAAAATAGCAAAAAAAAAAAAAAAAGGATGTTTACGTAAGCAATATAGTTTGTGTAAAAAAATTGGGGAAACTAAAACGCATCTCAAAAATATGCATAAAGGATCGCTTTAAAACTATTGCCGAGCTTACACCTCTTTTTATTTAGGTCTTTGTAGCGCCGAAATCTCGAAAGTTCCTCACGGATCCCTTCGACACATGCCCTATCCACTTATTCTCATTAAACTTCAAACTTAACGGCTTCGCACTGATCGCGCTTGTTGTTTTTAAAATCGTCAGCAATCTTCTCACCTTTCACACTGTTACATTCTTTCTCGACCGTGAAAATCTTCCTGTTCTCTTTTTAAAAATTAGACTATCCTTAATCGCTACATATGTTTCCTGTTTTTGCGGAAGATGGACCAGTGTCTCTGTGGAAGAATTTAGAGAAAATTTTTCATCAGCACATACAAAAACACGTTCGATATTAGTAAACAACTTTCGTAAATACGAGTTCAATCAAATTAACCAGGCCGTTCTCCTCGGTGGTTGCTAGAAAGCGCTTGCCGAAGACTAAAACGTACCGGACAGTGACATACTAACAGCGTAGTATAGCACAGTTGGTGTAATCCCGTTCGGGGCGAAACAAATTAAGGATAATATCGGGCTTACCACGGTGCATTGGGAACCGTATGTAGATGTCTGCTTTCGTTTGCAGATTTGAACTCGCGAAGAGTTTTTTTTTTTTTTTTCAAATTTCCTGCGAAACCACGCCCAACAAAAAATAGTCGAATGCGGTTTCATGCGTTAGAATGCAAATGGAATTGGCAACGCGCCCGTCACTTAAATTGAATTAACGGAACAGTAATGATAATAAAAACAGATTTCTTTTTCGGAAAGGCTCAATTCGTAGAGCGGAATTTTCAATTCAGATATACACAATAAACAAACGATACTAAAGAAAAAATAGAAAAAAAAAATATATTTTTTTAAAAACACACTTTTCTAAAAAATGTACTCAAAAAAAAAAATTCACTAAAAATAAAATAAAATAAATTCCTTAACATGTATACTGAAACTTAATGGATGGGGCCTGTTGTGAACATTATTGTAATAAGAAAAATTGTAATATTATTAAAAATGAACGGGCTCGTCCAAAGTCTCGGGAACGAGGAAAAAAAAACCACATATAACTTAAAATCATTTTCTCAGCAAGTACAATAATCGCGCGAAAAATTTTCTCATGAAAAATTAAAATGAAAAGTGTGGATGCTGACGTGTCATTCGTTGATACTCTTCATCTTGGTAAACTCTTACAAAGTGTAGTCACATGTTCATGTGTACTAATTGTGTAGCATGCGTAGTAAATTGTATTGTGTTAATATTTTCTTTCGATTGATAAATTCTCTCGATTTGTAGTATAATATTTATCAGAAGGTTAGCATACTCACTATGCAATGTAAATATCGTATGGTGTAGTATGTTAGATTTTCTACACACGAGGTATTTGTTCAGTGTGTACTATGTAATATTTGTCCAAAAATTTTACGACATCGTCCACAATTTTCATTTTAATTTTTCTTGAGAAAATCTTTTCTTTTTTTTTTTTTTTTTTTTCGTGGGCACGCCAGCGGCATTAACTCAATAACAGGAAAACTAAACTAAAAAACTAAATAGCTAGGCGGTCCGAAATGGACGCCGCAACAAAAGACCGCAGTGCGGATACCGCAGAAGATGAAGGAAACGAGAGGATAAAGGAAGAGTTATAGGGAGTAGGGAGACCTAATGACAAAAGCTGACTGTATAAAAGAGTGCGTTCGTTACGAAGAGCAGGACACTCGAAGAAAATGTGATCAGCATTACATGTACGAGGTGGATCACAATCGTGAAGAAAACAATAAGGGGAGATGATGATGGAGCAAATCGAAAGCGAGAGGGGGGGGGAGAATGATTGATCCGGAGAGACGAATTAGGGAGACAATAGAAGAGCGACGACCGAAAGGAATAGAATAGAACTAAGACAGGGAACGAGGAATCGACTGAATAAAACGGTAATGCGAATGGCGATTAGAAAATAGGGAGGGATAAATATCCTGCCAAAGTCTGGCGTGATTGGAGGTGGGGATAAGGAAAGGATATCTGAAGAAGCGAAATGGTTGAGGAATGAATCAAGGCGACCAGCAGAATGAGTCAAAGAATCGGCTGCGTCATTCCCATCAATTCCGGAATGACTTGGGACCCATAAAAAATCAATAAGAATAGAGCGGAATGACTGCCGAGTGGAGGTAAGAGAACGAATTGAGAGAATAATACTAAATCACAATTATTCGCCTTGTTGAGAAAATGGTTTTTAAGTTATACGCGCTAGGGAATTTATTTTATATTTATTTTTAGTGAATTTTTTCGGGGACATTTTTTAGAAAAGTGTGTTTTAAAAAAAAATTAATTTTTTTTTATTTTATACTTTTTAGTTATAAATGAATTTTCCAAAGACAAATAAACAGACAAGAAAGCGAATTAAAGAAAAGTGCATAAAAAAGTAGTAATGGCATCTAGCGTGAGTAGTGCCGATAACAATTAAAATTTGTTTAATATTTTGATCGTATATTTTTTTTGTTTGTTTTTTTTTATTATTATCCAGTAACAGTCATACATACACATACATATATATATAAACTCGGCCCTTCAGGATTCGGAAGGGGGTAAGGCCCCTTCAACCCCAGGCCTAGTTCTTCTACAATTCTTATAGAAAAGTAAACTTTTTCATTGCCTACGCCGTTCGACAAAATTTTTTCGTTACATTTTCGTTACATAAAATTGTGACCTTTTTCTGGGACAAATTTCGTGACAGGACACTTTTCCTGATGACCCCTGGCCTAAAAATGGCGTAGTCATTAATATATATATATAAACTCGGCCATTTTGGCCTCGCAAGGGGCCGTGCCCCTTGACCTCTCTTGCTTTCATTTCTGTCTCTTTCTCTTCTATACTTTGTATAAAATGATCAAAATTTATAATGGAATTCTTACTGGCATCAACACAAAAAAAAATAACATAACCACAAAAGTCCTATTCTAAAATTTAACTTTCATTATATAAAATTAAGATATTTTTTCGTTACATTTTTCGTTACATATTTCATTACATAAAATTGTGACATTTTTTAAATAACAAATGTTACATAAAATTGGGACATTTTTTCGAATAGGAGGTAGCCTAAGAATTACGTTATAATTAATATATATATATATATATATATATATATATGTACATACATATATACGAAGATCTTTGGCCCGATTCCTCGGCGAAGATCTTACTTACCTTACACATCTTGTAAGGCATATAGGTCGAAAATAACCATGGATTATTGTATTGTCATCTAAAACAAAGGTCTATCCAAAATTTTAGAATTTTCCATCGACGGAAAATGTCTTAAATAGAGCTTCTCAGATTTGATTCCAAACAAACAAATAGACGTGAAAGTGAATTAATGAGAAGTGTATAATGTAATAAAAAACAGCTTCACATCTACGACTTCTTCGATCGTACACCACGTTGAGTACAACGGTTCTTGTCAAGCCAGGTTGGTGCTTGGATGGATGATTGTCGTCTGGGAAAATCACCTGACGGTTATGGGTCTTAATGCGTGCTGCTCGTAACACGTTCACGTCGTGCGCCTTGTAATGCTATGCAGCGAATAAAAATTAACCTGTCAGCGAGCTGCGAATTTTACCTCCCGCTAGTATAGGTAATAAAAGAATCGAGAGGTGCTGAGGTGTATATTAACCGCGATTGAATGAGAAAAGTTGTACGGAAATTAAAGGGCTAAAAATGGACTATAAAATGTTGGCTAAAAGGAGAAAGCCAGGTTAGTAAAAAAAAACAAAAAAAAAAAAAAAAAACGAAAAAAAACAATAAAAATTTAGCCGATATTTGTTAATCGACTATCCTAGGCAATAGTTCTGTAGGTTTCAATCGACTTAGAAATTGTGAACGCAGCGGGGAGATGACACAGCGGGAGGAATAATAAAACGGTTTATCGCAATCAAATAAAGTCATATGATTATAAAATATCGTCTTAATTGACAACAATTTATGTCACTTGTTTTTCTTTTTTTTCTTCTGTACAAATATTTACGTCAATTAGTTGAATTGAAAAAAACGAAAGTGGCTGTCAAACGGTAGGAGGGGATAAGCAGGTAATTCTTAGTCGACATTGGCACCGTTATTAATTGTATCCAGATTATGTCCTCTTAATATACAGTAGTACGACTGTTTTATTAGCTTCCCGGATTTAACGAAAGTGCGCGACCCCCAAAACGTTGTACAAATACGGGGCTCAGCCGTAAGAAATCGAAATACCTGCAGCAATAGATTATACTGGACTAATTAATTCGACCAACTCGAGGCAAAAGCCGTTTCCAAAAGAACTGGCGTTGATTATTATTATCGCCATTATTAGAGCATTTTCATTTTTCGAATCGATAATTGGGTCTAGGTCGACAATCATTTCTGTATCATACCACCGGTGTGACATGTTTCTGTAACGAGCGAAGCAGCGACAGAAGACAATATTCAAGGCCAGCGAGGCACTTCGAAGAAAAAAACATGCCAAATGAGATGAACTTTTTCTTAAAAAGGCAATTTTTTTTTTTTTTCTCTGTCCGTTAAACTTCGAAACACGACGAAGCTACACAGCGCATAATTGTCAGCCATTTTACTTTTCGCGAACACTGATGACTAGGGTAGGTCACATGTATGTAATATGCACGAACTTAATAAAGCAGTTTGTGTCGCAAATGCGATTTACGCCGACGTGACACTCCTACGGACTTATCAGATGAAATGTGGTTTTCTCATTAGTGCACGGGGTGATACTGTTTAAATGTCGCCAGTTTCATTTTTATTTCGGGCGGAAGAATCAAATCCGATTTGCATATGTAGGTGCATGTGTACATAACTCGATTTTTTAGGCTTCGCCAAGATGCTGCTAGAGTTGTCTATAATTATTATAATCGGTTTTAACTATGTCATTTTTTCAAAAATTAAATTTTACAAGCACGCGCAAAAACATTGCAGACTACTTCGTTACAGAATTTTCTGGGCATAGCAGACGCCACATCGCAAAATGTTTTCCAAGCGTGAACAGAAACGGCGCAGATTTCATTACCAGATTTTTTCATTACTCCCGGCGTATGACATCGTAATTAATATATACATACACACATACATACATACATACATACATATATACATACATACATATATGTATATATATATATGTATATTAATTACAACGTAATTCTTAGGCTACCCCATTAGAAAAAGTGTTCCAAAAAAATGTCCCAATTTTATGTAACGTTTGTTATATTTTATAGGATTTTTGTGATTATATTATTATATTCATATGGACCGATTTAGAATTACGTGTAAATTTTGATCATTTTATACAAAGTATAGAAGAGAAAGAGGCAGAAATGTAACTAAGAGGCTCCTTGCGAGTCCAAAGTGACCGAGTTTATATATACATATATACACGCACACACACACACACACACATATATATATATATATATATATATATAAACTAGGTCATTTTGGGTTCGCGAGGGGCTGTGCCCCTTGATCTCCCTCTTGCTTACATTTCTGCCCCTTTCTCTTCTATACTTTGTATAAAGTGATCAAAATTTTCAACGTCATTCTTACCGTAAAAAAAAAAAAAAAAAAAAAAACAAAACAAAAAAAAACGTAATCACAAAAATCCTATCCTAACATTTAATTTTTGTTACATAAAATTGGGATATTTTTTGTAATGAAGACCTACCTAAAAATTACGTTGTAATTAATATATATATATATATATATGTATATATGTGTATATGGGGAAAAGAAACATCTCGTAGAACGCGTTTAATATAATATATGTAAAATTTACAAAATTAACATGCAATAATAATTATTTTCATTAGTTATTTCATTCTTATATTTATTCATTTATTTTAGATTTCGTAGTAAAGTAAAGTAAATAGATCGAATGTTCGGATAAAATTATTTAACGATAATTGAACGTAAAAACTGATTGAAGTAGTTCTCCTTACATCATTGATTATGATTTACTTTAGAATAGTGTATTTTAATTTTAACGTATTATATTACAGTAATATAAATGCAAAAGGGAATAGTCTCGCCAAACTTAAATTATTAAGAATTCCCCGTCTTAGCTGGATTAGACGGAAATTGTATAAATTAAATGTCGATTATATTGGAATTAACGTAAATCAATTGCGTATCATCATCGTAGTAGTTGTTTGTTGCTGCTTCAGGGATGTCGAGGGTGGTGAATGTTTTTTTTATTCTTGTTTTTATTCTTGTTTTTAATGATAGTAGTGGAAGTGAAATGTTCGATATGTACTTTAGGAGTAGTGCTTCTTATAAGGTAAATATCTTTGTATGTGGGATACATTGGTGCCATCGGAAACTGCCAGTAAAGACTATTTAGCTGGCCCGAAAAATTTTTGCTTAATGGCTCATATAGTCCCGTAGAAATAGATTCCCCGCCCCCCTGTCATTTTGCTTCATTGAGAAAATATCGATTGTATACACCTAAAACAAATATAATTAAATTTTCAGGAAATTACACGTTGATTTTATATACGTAAATTGCTTTCACGGTTCAACGCGAACGATAGATGTATTTTATTCTGCTATTTCTTTTATCAGTAAAATTTTATTGAAAAGAAAAAAAAAAAAGGAGAAGCTCTAAAAGAGATAAATATTCTTTGATCGTAAGAAGTGGCACCGAAACGTAGAGACCAAAACAACAAATTTCTCACGTAACAAAGGTTCTGTGGAATAAGGATTGTAGATAGATCGTGAGTCCAAAACAAATAGCGTCGGCGACAGAGGGACAAAAGTCTTGACTCGTAACAAATGATGCCCGCTACAGGGACTTTCATAACGGTATATATGTAAAATAAAAAATGGAACCGCATGTGTGACCATGACCATCAACAGCAAACTATTGAACGGGTACTTTTAATGAAATTCTGAACTGACACGAATACGAAATAATTTGAATGTGTCGTTGTGACGTTTCCGCGTCAATTACACCGCAAGAGGGTGAAAGAAGAAGTATGTTATCAGAAATGTTTCGTCCATTTCTAATTACTTTCGGCAGATTTAAATCATTTTATTTCCATTCTCGCTTCGCCGCTGAATTATTAGTTAATAATCGAAAGAAAATAAATAAATAACTAAGATTTTGTATCTTATACTGAAAGAGGAAAAATTTACCACCTCCCTATCATGCAACTATAAATGTTCCGATATATAGGCCAGTTCGCCTTTATGCGGTCGGTGACAGTTGCAAGCCCCCAATTCGAATAATTCAAACCTCCCCGCTGATTTAACAATACCTTACCGTGTTCACAAGCTAATGCTAAAGCCTAACTAGAGCTGTTCAGAAACCTCCGAAGAAGAGGGTTACCGCAATTTTATATGACGCAACTCTTATATAGGTTTCCTGTCTGGCGAAAGATGAACCGCCAAAATGCTACATAGGTATATCTCCGTGCGCACGCGAAACGGGAAAAAATACACTTAAAAAATTTTTTTTTTGACTGTTGATGCAAACACGTGACCGGCTATCTACCTCGGTAGACACCACCATGTTATAAAAATTATTTTATTTTAATGCTCGACGTTTTGGACAGATTACACTGACCATCATCAAAAACGAACTTCCTATAAACTTTAGCGTATTTTTTTTTTTTTTTTTTTTTTTTTTTTTTTGGCCGAAATATAACAAAACTGGTAACGATGTTAACCAAAATCACTTCTGATTTTTATTCATATTTTACAGCAATCCTGGAGCGTGTTGAAAGGATTCCATTATCGATTTTGTACGTTTTAACAAGGACTATTCGATTTTTTGTTATTACCGACTTCCAAAAAGAAGGAAGTTGTATGTTTTTTTTTGGTTTTCTTTTTTTTATGTTTGTTCGCGCATATGTCTATTAGAAGGCACACCATTCATTCATCGGTGGTACCATGTGAGTACAGATGAAAATCGGTGCTCGTCAAACTGATGAGTATTCGTCAAAAAACATGAAAAAATGTGTGGTCCTCCCTTTACATAATTTCGTATTAGTGTGTATAACAGAAGCGATCGACTTAAAATACACTATTATTTGCTAAATTACTATCGAGATGAAGCATATTGAATAAGGAAAAATCGATTATATATTTTGGTGTTTTTACCACCATAGAAATGCAGATTAAAATAAAGAAATCGTTTTCTTTTTGTTTTAAAGCGTAAAATATGAAAAATAATGAGACGAAAAAGTTGATTTTTAACAAAAAAAAAATTCGTGTAAAATTAAGTGTTTTTTTCCTTCCCCAAAAAATTACCGGTACTTGAAGATTTATTATAAAAATTTAATCAAAATGCACTAAAAAAAGTAAAAAGTGTAATTACTACCGATAAGAAAATATATTTCACAGAGTGATATAACTTAATGTGATATTATCGTAATTCTTTTATACAACATTAATATTTAAAAATAGCTTAAAATTTTTGTGGCTTATTGAATTCATTATAAACTTATTTTTTTCCCGGTAAAAACCACGTCGTATTATCAGCTAACGTTTCCAATAGGAATACAATACTCTATTCATCATTAGAGAGAGGTGTTTTTTTAAACTCTGAATGTGGAATAGTTTTACTATTCGAAACGTTGGCTGATAATACGTGTGACGACGTGGTTTTTACCGAATATAATGAAGGGTAGGTACCAAATTCATATTACAATAATAATTAAAAACTATAATATTCATTAAATTTCTAGATACAGTAATTTTAATTTGGTGCCTATTCTAATTAAAGTATCAGTGTTGTATACGAATTACGATAATATAATCTTAATCACTCTGAAGTATTTTTTTTTAATCTAATAATTGTTTTTTACCTTTTTAGTTCGTTTCCATTCAATTTTCATAATAAATCTTCAAATCCCGGTATTTTAAAAAAAAAAAAAAAAATTTTATTCTTAAATATTTCCTTTAAGCTTCTATGACGGTTATTTATTCTTACACTGCTGTATTTTAGTTGTTTTTTTACCCCCCTTGGGTTTGCTACCAAAGAGCATTAGCCCAGCAAAAAGGAATAGATACATGGAATAGAATAGAAATTATATTTTTATTCTGTCGACAATGGAATCAAGGAACACCCCTAGGACAGGAACAACAGAGAGAATAGGTAGAGAAAGAACATAAGAGGCGTTGAAACCAGCAGGAAGACCAAGCTTTAAAACATGATAATAAAGTAACTCACGCTCGCGAAATAAACCGGAGCACTCGAAGAGCACTTGATTCGCATCACAAACATACTGGGAACCTTCAGGATCCAATGAATAATTAGGAGATGCAGCCAAGGAATAGCGATTTAGAGAAGAAGGAAGGAGACTATGCGAGAAACGGAGGCGAGATAATTTAGTAATTATGGACTGGCGCAAACTGGGGAACTCATAAAACCAAGGACACGAGAAGGAGGAACAGGATTAATCAAGAGAGATAAAAGGAATTAGGATTAGCGAAAAGAGAAACATAAACAGAGTGCCTAAGATGGCAGGATTTAGTTGGAAGAAGAACATTGTGTGCTGGAACCGTACTAATAAAATTCCCATTGGAAACAGCAGCTTTAGCAAGGAGGTCGACGGCTACATTTCCATCAATGCCTATTTTAGTTTTTCAAGTACCGGAGTAATTTACAGATTTTAGAATTCCCCTCTATAATCAATTTGATCGATGTTAGCGATTTTCACAGGTGTCAACTGCCGGCAAGCAATAGTTTTAAAGAGCCCCTTGAATTTTAACAGTGGGTTTGATGGCGCTGTTTTGTAGCCGTAGAACGCGGTTCGAATTCACTGCCCCCCCCCCCACCGGCAGAAACTTCAAAACATTATTTATTATTATTTTGATCTCGACCGAAATAATAATAAAAAAAATAAATTAAAAGTCGTTACGTAAATTGGCATATATGAAGAAAAAAATTATACGCCTAGAAAACTAGCTTGGTGCACCTATTTTTAGGTGACTCTTTTAAATACTAATGCGCGATTGAAAAAAAAAAAAATCGAAATAATTTGTAATTATGTAGAAGTAAATATTGTGACCCACTCTCTCGCACCGAAGTAAGTATATATATATATATATATTGTAATGCAGTATTACTGTAGAAATGAAATTTCCCTCTCTATTGTATTATTAACTGGAAGTGTACGAAGCGGAATTTCTTACTGGAAATGAATCGAAATTTCGTAGGAACGGTTGCTAACGATGTTCCTAATTATAGAGAAGAGGAAATGGACTACGAGAGACGGTGATTAAGTTACGATTGCAGAGAATTTTCCGAGTAAATTCTATTAAACTTTGGAAAACTTTTTGTAATAAATCACGAAAAACCAGCACAGAAACTCCTCCCGTTCGCTGTATCATTCGAGAAATCACGTTCTTTTTCTCGGAAGAAGACCGAGCTTATTCGACAAAACCTTTGTCGAAATTTCAAATTCTAAATAGACTATTCGTACTATCTCGTTATCAGTTCGGTTCGGTTCGGTATGTAGGCGAAAATTTTAAATATTTAACTGCGAACAGCTGCTTTGGCGTATCTTTTTATACGTGAAATTTTTTTCTGAAATATTGATATCGTTCTTTTTCTTTTTTGGGATTTTTAAATACATAATACAAGAATATAAATAGAAAAGTAAAATATTTTAATAGGCGAAATATTTAAAACTAAGAACAGTCGAATAGTGTTCGTGATAGTTTAACGTGCGATTGCTATCAAAACAAAAACGTTAAGAAACCCTCTAGGGGGTTAAGCGAAACGAGCAAGGATTATTAAAAAATTGGTGGCAAATGTACCTACATTAATTACAACGTCCCAATTTTATGTAACGCTAAATGTCCCAAAAAAATGTCCCAATTTTATGTAATGCTAAATGTCCCAATTTTATGTAACGTTTGTTATATTTTGTAGGATTTTTGTTATTGTTATTTAAAAAATGTCACAATTTTATGTAATGAAATATGTAACGAAAAATGTAACGAAAAATGTAACGAAAAAATGTCTTAATTTTATACAACGGAAGGTAAATGTTAGAATAGGATTTTTCTGGTTATGTTACTTTTTTTTTGTATTGATGCCAGTAAGAATTACGTTGTAAATTTTGATCATTTTATACAAAGTATAGAAGAGAAAGAGACAGAAATGAAAGCAAGAGGGGTCAAGGGAGGCCAAAATGGCTGAGTTTATATATATATATATATAAATATTTTTAAATTTTTTGGATAATTTTTAATGTTACAAAGAGTAACGACGTGTGGTTGAGAACTAGTGCACAAGGGACAAACCCCCTCAGTGTAACTAACAATAAAATAATAAAATAGTAATAATCGTAATAGCAATAATTTTAAACTTTTTATCTGTTAAATGTAATCATAGTTATGAAAATCAAACGAAATTGGATAAATGAGAAGTTGTTTTACACGCGAAGAGAGTAATTTTATTATAATATAAACGATCTTAGATTGTCTAAGAAAAGAAGAAAATAAATCGAATGTGTAGAGCAGATCATCAACAAACATTAACGGCGCTGAAACTTACAAAGATTCTTATGCATCTGCCTCCAACAGCCGCTCCACTTAATTTTTTTTTTTTTTTTTTTTTTATGAAATACCGTTTTTAACTACTAAGGTTATCACGGTGAGAGCTGCCCAGGCTACCTAAAGACCACCCAACAGTCCGCCATCCTGAATGAACTTCTTCAAGGTATTATATGATTTGTCGCTTAATATTTCTGATAACGTTGTGAAAGTGCTTGGACGGACTGCATTAAAAGTGCGACATTCAATTATGATGTGTTGTACTGACGGGTATTTTAATTCACCACAGTATGGACATGTATTAGGGATAGTTATTCTTTGCAGTATGTGGTCATGACTTTTAGCTGTGTGCCCTATTCTTAGCCGATTGATCGTTGTGTATTCGACACGCGTGCTATCAGTCGGCGGCCACCATGGATCGATCATCGGCTTAATTTGGCGCAATAACGTAGTCTTTGACATCCATTCTTTGCTCCACTGCTCAGTTAGTCTTTCGCGTAGGAAAATATCGAGTGTTGTTGGGCCTCCTGATTTACGCGGCATTGGAGATAACATAGCAGACCGAGCTTCTAGATTCGCGCGCTCATTCCCCGGGATCTGAGTATGTGCAGGGACCCATAGGAACTCAAACCGGAAGCCCTTCTGGTCTAGCAATAGCAGAGTCCCTTGGATTTTTTGCGCGATTGATTCTTCTGCATTATTATTTTGTAGATTTTGTATGGTGGTCAGAGAATCAGTAATTATCAAAATCTTTTTCGGTTGAGGTTTGGAACTGTCATACTCCTGGAGACAGAGCAGAACTGCAAGCATTTCTGCATCCAGTGCCGAACACGCATCATTTAAACGGACCCCTACTAGTACTCCATCAATTTCGTAGGCACACGCTGCTGGTGACAATATACCTGTACACGCCTTAGATCCGTCTGTATACACCTTTGTGAAATCTTCGTATCTGTTAATCACCTCAATTGCCTTCTTTTTGAGATCTTCTATAGCTGTTTGCGAGTTATTGTACTCTAATAGTGATAGATTTATTTTTACTGGGTACTGGTCCCATGGTTAATTAGTTTATTTCCAAACAATCGAAATAATCCAAAATGGGAAAATGATGCCTGAATTTTAAATATATATCATGTTATACTAATTCCCGAAAATAAACCACATACACTCTTTTAAACCAGATTCTGTACTTTTGTTAAAAATGTAGAAAATTTAAAGTGATTGATTGATTTCTTCAAGGAATACTTTTTTTCCTTCGCATTAAGTTTTTTAAAATACCTATCTCTGAGTGAAATTACTATTAAAACACTGTTGGATTCTGGCTTCAGGTAAAAAAAAACGCTTCTCTATTATTTCTCTCTCTTCTCTATCTCTCCGTATATATATTATATATGTTAATTACAACATAATTCTTATAGGCTAACCTCCAATTAAAAAAAATGTCCCAATTTTATGTAACGTTTGTTATATTTTATAGGATTTTTGTGATTGTTATTAAAAAAATGTGACAATTTTACGTAAAGAAAAATGTAACGAAAAAATGTCTTAATTTTATATAATGAAAGTTAAAGGTTAGCATAGGATTTTTGTGATTATGTTACTTTTTTTGTGTTGATGCCAATAAGAATTACGTTGTAAATTTTGATAATTTTATACAAAGTATAAAAGAGAAAGAGACAGATATGAAAGTAAGAGGGGTGCGAGGCCGAAATGGCCGAGTATATTACACATACACACACACATATATATATATTAATAAAATTGTTAAATCGATTGTTTTTGACAAAATTATTTAAATTCGGAAAAGGCAGTGAGAGAATGAAGAAGACGAACAAAAGAGAGAGTTAGCACAAAAGAAGATGCAGCTCTATAGGAACATTAAATTTAAGAAATTACGAATGAAACAAAAGTCACGCTCAGAAAACAGAACAGAGTACGTACTTCAATAGGATATAATGTCAGATATTCTTAATTATCATTTGGAAGTTGCAAAGACCGATAAAGAGAGCCTAAAAGCGAAAAACTGAAGAGATTACGTAGTGTCGTAAAGGGAAAAAGTTACGAAACACCGACTGAGGAGGGAAGAACGGGTAAAATAAAAAGATAAAGGATTAAATAGGAAAAGACAAAAGACATGAGCCTAACTAATGTTTCGATTGAGATATGGAAATAGTTACTGATTTTTTGAAGACACATTTCTTGATGCAAAGCCTCAACCTTCATCAAGTAATCTATCATCTGCTATCGGTACATAAATACTCTTTGCATTACGTCGAAATTATAAAGAAAAAAATTAACGAAATGAACATAAGGAATTTTTTCATCTGTCTATATATCTATATGTATGTATGTATATGTATATATATATATATATATATATATATATATATATATATATATATAATGCGCAGATAGGAAAATTGAATCAAAAATAAATGAAAAGAAATAGAAAATTTTAATAAAAATTGTGCCAACGACAAGGGCAATGCGCGTGTAAATTCATTGTTGAAATAAATGCAAAGTAAGATCAGGTAATCAATCGGGGTCTGATGTAGAGGGCAGTTTAAATGTTTTATTGGAAAATGACTAATTGCTGGCTGGTTGTGTTCTACTTCCGAAATATTCAGAGCTCGGTAATTAGTGGCGATTAAAACCGATTTGCTTTCGCTTATCAGATAATTACCGCTTAACAACGAACCTGACACGACGCTAATACGAAACTGCAGTGAAACTGGTTCCCCTGTATTTTTCTCTTTTTAAATTCTACCAGGTACGTAAAACGGAAATGTGTCTATGTATGGGTTATCTTTTCCTTTTAATAAACGAAAAAAACGGGGGGAAAAAAAGAAGTATAAACAATAATAAAAAGATCATAAACATCGATGTTACGTATCAGGGAACACATTTGTAACATTCGTAAAAGTACTTTTGGTATTTTCTCTCTCCGTTCCAATCTGTTTGTGCCTATCTGATAGTTCTAGCGTTTTTTATTTTTCAATGTTTTCTGTACATAATATTTTTATTCTCTTTCGACAATCTATGGAGTTTCCATTCTCAGACGTTTCGTTTTTTTTTTCAAAATAAAAATAACCCTTCATCGCATCCGGACCGTAGCATCAGATTGCGGATTTAGAGCTTTTCCCGAATACGAAACACGTATAGTTTTATTAATGACTATGTCATTCTTAGGCCGAGGGTAAAAAGAAAATCACGTAACAAAATCTGTAACGTTTTCATTTAATGTTTATAAGATGTATATCTTATTTTGCAAATTTGCAAGTAACTCTTTTATAACAGTTATGAGAGATTAACAGCAAGGGTTCAGGGAGGTCGTCCCGCATGGTGCATTTAAACGGATTGGACACGTATTTTAAGCAGAATCGACTGAAGCCCCGACACCCCGTTAAAAATAATAACTTGTGTCTTTCATCTGAGAAACCAATAGGCAAAGAGGAAACTACACTGAAGCTCACAGATAACCCAAATAATATTCGGACGTTATACTCGACACAGATTGCTGACTTACAAATAGCACTGCAAATCAGTTAAAAGTGAAAACTATGACCAGAAAAAACATAATACATAAAAGCTGATAGGCTTCAGCTGGGGAGCTAACATAAACACTCCCGGAATTTCTTCCTTGGCACTCTATTATTCTACCGATGGATATGTATGCCTAGTGTGGGGCCGCGCTCATCGCACGCTAAAAAGATCGATGTGGCCCTGAACGAGACATGCAGACTGTGATAACTGGATGTCTAAGACCAACTCCACTACCAAAAGAAACTTTACGAACTTAGCAGTATCGTCCCTCAAGAAATTCTTCGACGGGCGATAAAAACGAAAGGTTTAAATCTGCCAATGACAATCGACACCCGTTATACGAATATAAAGGATTGGCTGAAACAAGACTGAAGTTCAGGCATAGAGCTTTCTGCGAAAGGTCGAGAAGCTGTCTTGTTCTGCAGAAAAGAAGAGACTTCGCATATGGAATACAGGAACAAACGGTAGATCAAAGGCGGAAATCACTTAAGTTATAATATAGTCTTCGAAAAACAACCTCGAATAGACTAAAAAGTCGAACTGCGCGCACAAAAGAATACAATCCCTATAAATGGACAATATCTGACAGCGAACGACGTGATTGTGGCGAAGTAATTCAGGACTACCGGCTGATGATAACGATTTAATAAAATTTAAGCATATTAGCTGACTAGTTTATCTTTCGCAAAATGAAATGCTGCAAGTATGACGCAATAACGTTACAGAGATTGCATTATAAGATTTTCTTATTTACCTTAAGCGTAAGAATGAGATGAAATGACTGCAGTTGCTACAATAAACTAACAAGTTATAAAATGATATCTTCAAACATGATTTCGTACGAAATTTTTTTTTTTTTTTTTTTTTTTGAGTGCCGTGTACAGCTGCCGGGGCTATTACGACACTATGGCAATCGGAGAGTTAAATGGTTCGAAATAAGTTAGTTGTATAAAGAAACCGAAATTGATTACACAAATGATGCAATTGAAAAAATAGTAAAAAAAAAAAAATTCCATTCCGAAGTGAACGATCAATAGGGACGAAGACATAGACTCCTCACTAACTCGAATAAACGCTAAAAAGAAGAAAATGCAGAGGAGACAAACCACATGCTAACATCAGAAAGGAAGCTGTAAGAAAAACTAAAAAGAGTTATTAAAGTGTAGCTGGAAAGAGAGATAATTTTATAGGAATATAAATTAAATATTAAATGAATAGGCATTTTGTAAAACAAGTTTTACGGTGTACAACACGGCTAATTAAAGCATTGCTGAAATAAGCTTAAACATTATGCACTAAACATGTTAAACTACTTACCTAACATCATTGACGGTACTGGTTAAACGGATAATGTCAGAACTGAAAAAAATAAAAAAAACACTTAATTATATGATGCGATAAGTTTCGTTAACATGAAAATATATATTCTTATTATTATTATCATATATATATATATATATATATATATATATTAATTACAACGTAATTCTTAGGCTACCCCCCATTAGAAAAAATGTCCCAATTTGATGTAACGCAAAATGTCACAATTTTATGTAACGCAAAATGTCCCAATTTTATGTAACGCCAAAGGTCCCAATTTTATGTAACGCAAAATGTCCCAATTTTATGTAACGTTTGTTATATTTTATAGGATTTCTGTGATTATGTTATTATATTCATATGGTCCGATTTAGAATTACGTTGTAAATTTTGATCATTTTATACAAAGTATAGAAGAGAAAGAGACAGAAAAATAAGCACGAGAGGACACAGCCCCTTGCGAGGCCAAAATGGTCGAGTTATATATATATATATATATATAGATGGGTAGATAGATAGATAGATAGATAAATATTAGCATTATTGGTACAATTCAAGGTTGTAGAGATAAAGAATTTCGGAATCACTAAAAAATACATATTTATAATTTTAAAATACAATTAAAATGATCTATTTCGGAAATAACATCAATGTGTACACTTTTATATATGTTTTGTTTTTTTATCAAAGTAAATAACACAATAGTAAATGATTAGGATCCATCCAATTAAGTTTTATATATATATATATATATATATATATATATATATAATTAAGTTTATCACATCGCATTATTTCTATTTTATAAAAGCTGTGCAATTTATAAGTTAAAACTAAAACATCTGATATAAAAGTATTTTGTTTTCGTGGTACATGATTTTCTTTCTATTGTTAGTTTATTATATTCATCAAGGTTAACATTAGCTAAAACATTTTATGTACACGTTCTGTTAAATTACTTCGCGCAAAGTTCAGAATTTAGTTTTTGACCATACGAAATTAGTATTATCGTTTTTAAAAATTTTGTGATTAAAAAAAAAAGAATGCAAGATATTGTAAAAGATTAATTTGCTTTAAAAATGATTTCAAAAAGGTAAATACTAAACAGTAACGTATTTTAAAATTGGATAGTGTTATTATACATTTACAATTGCAATAATAACAAAGTAAACGTCAACCGAACGGGGGATGGTTTAAAAAATTAGGAAAATAATAATGAAAATATTTGTCGATGATGCTTCTTTTGTTTTTATCTTTTGCATACTTAAGTGTGATTATTACTTAATTTTCGTATCCCTATCGCATCACATCCAGCATTGCTTGAACTAGTTGGCAGTTTTTGGTAAAGGGGGGATGTCAACGAATATAGTTCTCACCCAACTAGCGTCTTGTGTAAACAGGATAAATGGTGATCGGCGTCTAGTAGATGACAGGGCTGAACGATACTACCATCGAGTAAGTTACTAAACCGGACCTCTATATTTCCGGGATACCGGGGGTTGACTCAAGACTTGCAGTCGGACCAACACGAATCCGTTATTAAAAGCACCGTTCAGCTTGACTCTATTGGATTCGTTGAAGTCTCGGCTATAATCCTCGCTCACTTAGAATGCTTGTTGACATGGCTGGTATGGTATTTAAACTAGGTTCTGTTTCCCAAGAGCAGAAAAAAACAACTCTCTTCACAACTTCCTTTCAACCCATACGTCGTTTAGACGCATCTTTCGCTTAACCAATCCCATTAATGTGTGCTAGGAACTTCAGACTATCACCTAAAATCATTTTTGAACCGTCAAAGTCATTTCTGCAGTCAAAATTTCAATTTCTGTAACATTATTCTTAGGTGTTCCCTATTTGAAAAAAATGTGTAGCTACTTATGACCCACCCTGTACATATACATATATACTTGTATATATTTATATAAATATAAATATATATATGTATATAATGACAACGGCATTCTTATCCCGACTTTCACTACTTTTTCTATTATAAAAATTTGTCCTAAAATGTGACATTAAATAAAGATCTATATTTTTTTGTCGCGGAAAAAATGACGTTGTCAATTTTCCTCATTCTATATAAAGTACAGACGTGATAAAGCTGGGGGGTCCGGGGGTGTCCCCAGGCGGGTTTAAGGAGCGGAGCCTTTTGCGATACACGGAGGGAAAGCCGATTTTTTTTTTTATATATATATATATATTAATTACAACGTGATTCTTAGGCTACCCCTATTCGAAAGAATATCCCAAAAAAGTTTCCCAATTTTATGTAACGCTTGTTATATTTTATAGGATTTTTGTTATTGTTATTTAAAAAATGTGACAATTTTATGTAACGAAATATGTAACGAAACAACATCTTAATTTTATATAATGAAAGTTAAATATTAGGATAGCATTTTTGTAATTATGTTATTTTTTTTGTGTTGATGGCAGTAAGAATTACGTTGTAAATTTTGATCATTTTATACAAAGTATAGAAGGGAAAGAAATAGAGATGAAAACTAGAGTGGTCAAGGGGCACAGTCTCTTGCGAGGCCAAAATGGCCGCCGAGTTTATATATATGTATGTATGTATGTATATTATGTCCGTATTTAATATTGTCAAATTGCTTTAGATGGTTTAATTGTATTGGTTTATGGAAAAATAGTGGTTGTGGTCATATTTACACCTTCTTGATTGTCGCAATTCATAAAATCAATACAACAGGATTGGCATACGTTCATTTTAGTCGAAGCGTACATTTTATCGACTCCGCAAAAACACATGATTCATACGATAATCGACGTGTTGGGAGAATTTAGGATAGATGATATATCTAGAAAAGTAACTAGCCTTTTCGTCGCTCGTCAGTTCAACAAATACCTTCGGAATTAGAAAGAAGATAAAGTCTGTTTCAAGAAATGATTTACCTCGTTTGTGGATTAATTAATTTTTGATATTTCAAAGTTTGAAAGAAAAATCGAGTTAAAATTCGTTTTTTTTTTCTACCGTTGATTTGTGAAATAAAACGAAATCCCTAGTTCGTCAGATCAACTAAGGCGGAGTTGCTGATTGGTCATCGGTCCAGCTGCCTTCAAATTATTTTGCCGACGCAGTGATGCGTAGAAGTTTATTTTTATATATTTATCTTTATTATCGGCAACGTCTGTGTATACATGTGTCGCTTTTCAACAGTTGGCCGTTACAAAAATATATAAAAAATCGTAATTATAAAAAAGTAAAAGGAAATAAATTTTGCGCCGACTTCTCAAGTTGTTCGGTGGCATCTGGAAAGCGAAATAAACCAACGTTAAAACTAGAACGTTTCATTAGAATGCGGGCGTATTTATTATTCGACCGCAGTATGCGTGCGTGTTATTTTTATGACGAATATGTGCAAAATGAACATCAATAAAATGTTTAAAAATTTCGACGCAACAATACATTATTGTGCACGGAGCGCGAATAGTACAAATGAATATTAATGTTTGCAGTTCAAGGAAAACTACAAATAAACTTGTAAAATTAACATTTTCATGTTTTGAAAAACGCGACGCAAGTGTATGTTATACCGATGATGTTTAAGCGACTGTTTTTCTATGGCGTTTGCGAGCAGCGTAAGAACTATGAAAAACCGCACATTACCACCGTATCAGTTGTTACATGTTAAAAAATGGTTCTTGTTAAAACCCGTTTCCAATATTTATAAAGCGATCCCTAAAATTTTGTAAGATAACAAAAACCAATGTACTCTATACCAGTTATTATACAGAAATTGCTGTCTAGTTGTTGATATTAAGTAAGGGGATACTGAAAGAAAACAGAAAGATATGGATCACTATGTCTGCCAGTTATTCCTATAAATACCGGCGTGGGTGCGAATCCGTTCCCGATCTCTACTATTAATTTTACAACTTGTTTGGTTACTAAATATTATGTTGATATCACGACTAATCTTGACGTTAATAAGTCTGAAATCGCCATTGACGACGGTTGATGTAATTTGAAGCTCATCATCAGGAATCAAACGAAAAATCGGATTATAATTCTGCGGATAAAGTAGAAAATAATCCCGGAAGTGAATAATGTCTTTGACAGCAGAGCGGCCAGAAAATACCTGTGTTTTCCGCGTGCGAGTGGTTCTAAATTTTCCGCCAGTACCGTTTCATTTACGATTAGCATAGCAATCGGTAATTATTACGCTAAGCTGAAAAACTTATATACATATATATATATATATATATATATATTGGTGATTCTAGTTTTTCCATGTCGTGGACAAAATTTAAAATGTTTTTTTTTTTTAATTTTTTATATTTTTTAATTTTCATTTTCAGATATTAATCCTAGTTAGATGGTTCAGAAACGACAAAAATATCGAATTAAAATATGCAACAATTCGTGAACGGTTTGACTTATTAGTTCCGAAATTGCACCATAAATTACAATTAAAAAATTTCCTTTAAAACCATATCTCGTATAACATTAGGCTAAAACCTAGGTTGACCCCCCGCCCCCTCCAAAAAACCCCATTAGGAATATATTAAAAGGAATTTTAAACGAACTCAAAAAACACCCTTACAAAATTCATAATTCTTTAAAAGTGAAATTCAAAATACAAAAACAAAACGCAGAAGCTGTTTCATAAAATCAGAAGATTACGGCTAAAAAATTATTTAAACCGCCTTTTTTGGACTAAGAAAACAGCAAAAAAAAAAATAAAAAAAAAAATAGGATGTTCACGTAAGCAATAGCTCGATATAAAAAAGTTGGGGAAACTAAAACGTATGCATAGGGGGCCGCTTTATAGGAAAACTATAGCCGAGCTTAGAGGGCACCGAAAGCTTTAAATTTTTAAAAAAATATATTTTTTTTTCATCGATTTGCCGGGAACGAAATCGCATTTTTCATTTCCATTAAGGAAAATTTTGATGTTGACGAAAAGTTCACAAAGTCATGAAAAATGATATGTGGCCCCTCACCTCCACACTTTGCGATTTAATTATTATAGTTGAAAATTTGAAATAAGGTTAAAAATACGCGCGCATCTTCGTATATTTCTTTAGTTCAGGGCACCTGGGTTTCCAGCTTTAAAATTAGACCCCAAAATAATTCTTTTAAATGGATTTTTTTTTTTTCTTTCAAATTTAAAATAATAACCAATACTTACCGACGAGTCTATACGGGGGACTATCACTGACCGGTACAGTTACTAATAAATGAGACGTACCGTTGTAGTCAGTCCGTATGTAAAGAGGGAAATTTCCGTCGTCAGTGGTAAGAAATCACGTTTTGGGAGTTACAATTTTCTTCGTTCAAATTTATTTTTATTCGTGGCAGTTAACATTGATAATATTTTAAGTTACTCGCATTCATCGCTATTTAATTTTAAAAATTTTAGCCTATAAATTTTAAAATTTTGGGAGTTTGTATTTTTCCTCCTATATGGTTAACGTCAAAAAAAATAATTAAAACAAAAAAAAACCTTTTTAAAAAATATATGCTAAAGAACGGGCTCCAGCCAAAAAAAGAAAAATCCTTATCCAATTTTGAATTTTCTTTTCATTCGATTAAGTATGGCAGTACTTTACAAGTGAAAAAGAATACTACCAATTCAGTATTACAATATTTTGAAATCTTACTTACGAGACAGATATTTCATAGTAAACGGACCGGAATCATCCATACATAAAATTGAGTGTATCCCTCAGAGTAGAGTATTTGATCCTCTCCTGTATTTATTGTTTACTTATGATATGTCAGAAACAGATGATGCACTATTAGAAACTTTCGCTGACGACATGGCAATCATGGCAACGCACGAGAACCCAGAAAAATCTACAGAAAATTTACAAGGTGTGCTAAATAAAATCATCGATTGGCTGAATATATGAAAAATAGTAATAAATGAAAATAAAAGTAACTACATTATTTTTAGAAAAATTGTACGTAACAAATATCACATATACCTGTAAATAACAAGCAAGTGAAAACATATTCACCCGTAAAATATCTTGAAGTACACCTAGATTAAACACTTACGTGGCTTCATTTACATCAAGATAAAAATAACGGAACTTACATTTAAAAATAAGGCAACTTCATTGGTTGCTTGGACCGCGTTCTCAATTACATTTGCAAATAAAACATTGCTACATCACATGGTACTAAAGCCGATATGGTTGTGTGCAGCTGAATTATGGGGATGCGCATTCAAAAGTAATGTGAACAGAATACAATATCGAAATAAGTTGCTACGATCCAATGAGCACCATGGTATGTATTCAAGCAAACACTAGGTCAAGATATATTACAAGTGAAATATGTTACGGAAGAAATAAAAATGGCAGTTAAAAATCACTTGTCGAGGTTGAAAAAGCTCTTGCAATGAATTTATTACAATAACAACCAGCACAAGTTGCAACAGGTTGAAAAGAAGTAACGTTATTGACCTAGCGTGATTAATCGATAAATAAATTCGGGATCCGGCTGATGGGTAGATCTTGAAATTCGCGGTCTTATTAACATTAAAATCTAGTAAATTACTATCTAGTCAGTTCTAGATGTGAAGGAGAAAAATTTATATTTATCCGTAATAAATAAGACTTTCTAAGCGTCAGCGGCGATTTTTATTTTAATAAAAATTCTAAAAGGACTACCCCCTTTTTTTAATGTTTATTTTGACTACCTACCGATACAAATCGATATATAGCATAACCAATGAAGACCGGTACGCTTTTGAATAAACAAAGAATCATTCAAATCGGTCCACAAATTCGCGAATAAATAAATAAGTAAAAATAAATAAACAAATAATCATAAATAAATAAGTGAAATAGAAAAGGAAACATTAAGTATAAAAATTGGAAGCTGAACGTGGTATCCAGTTGATGCGCTGTCCATCAGCATAACATAATGTCTATAGGAATTTTAACAGCTGCGCTCGGTCGGTAGCAAAACTTTTTTTGATGCAGTCGGTGCTGTGCGCAATCGATACTATGACGCAAGTAATTCTACAATTGTTCACATTCTACATATTAATTGCTATTATTATCAAGATGCGCCATTAACCTGCTAATATTTGTATATATATATATATATATATATATATATATATATATGTGCGTGTGTGGATATAGATATTGTGGTGAACCCTGATTATGACGGCGATAAGTATCTATTTTAATGTGTTCGAACGTCATATTCCGACATAGGGGGGCTAACTAGTGTAAAATCCTATGCGCTCGGGCTGGTTTTGCATTAGATTGGTGATTTCGCTGGTTGGTCGATTTTTAGGTAATCTCAGGCCGTCGCCCGCGGCCACGTTTGCTTAATTAGAGAGAATTTTGCGTTTAGCGTATCGCTGCTAGTCATTCTTACTCGTGTATTATAATTTGTTACTTAATTATTATTATCGAAATCTCTGTAAGTTCTGCCTAGCCGCGCGGTGTAGAGGAAAAAGGAAATGAATTGTGTTTTTGTGCTATTAATTTCGTCTATCTGTTAAATACTTGAATCCGGCTTTCGCGTGCGAATGTCCCTCATATAGGCATCGAAAAGCATCATAACGAAGTGCAGCGAACGCGCGGACGTTACAACAATATAGATATGTACTTGATCCTTCGGACTCGTACATACGCCCTCTAGTAGAACCCAAAATAATAATGGTCTCCTATAATTCTTATAGAAGATTCGCTTTTTACTGACTTTGTAATTTTCTTGGTTAAGTCTTAGGACGCATTATGACACACAACTCGTCGATTTCATTGATAGTTTTTATCAACTTCCGTAACGCAGAAACGTAGCAGGATTTCTAAATAGCACAAAAATGTTATCAGATTTTCATATTACCCTCGATGTATATATGTATATTATGTGTGTTTGTGTGTGTGAGTGGGTGATGTATGTATGTGCATACGGGGGTGAATCGGAAAGTTTTGAGCCCGAACAGAAAGAACGCGATTCTAATGCACGTACCTTTTAAAACATTTGCTGAAAATGCTGGCCGTTTGAACGCTCAGTTGTTGTACGATAAGTTCTTTTTATTTCGATAAAAATGAAAAAAACTCGTAATAACCGTGATTGATAATTTTTACATTTAAAAATCAGATTAAAGCAGAGTTGAACGCTATTTACTCTATTTCATCAATATCAGCTGAATATAAACATGGGGTCGTACCAACGTGGCTGACGGTGAATAGTCTATATATATATACTATACAGTTTTAAACTATGGCGTTTTAGAACCGGTTTCTGAAATGTGTCCTTTATTCTTATGTCAATAAATCACGTACTAGTTGAAGACGGCCGCGTTCGTGTAAATGATTTTTTTCCATCAATAATATGACAAACGGTTTTTATAAAATTTCTCGCAGTGTGACAGTATTTCGTAAAATTCAACACCTCCGGATTCGAAATTTTCCATATTTTAAGAAAGCATATTTCGTTTTCTCCGTTTATAAGAAAAATAGAAAAAAATCAAGCGAGTTTTTTCGGAGAGTTGCAACGATTTTGCTACATTACATCTATTATAAGCGTGTTGTGACGTGCGTTGAATAATTATGTATTCGGTACCGATTGCGATAAAAATAAACCAAAAAAAAAAAAACAAAAAAACTCTAGAAGTCACACATAAAAAAGTAAGTAAATAAATAAAATCTTCCGCAGGAAAACGTTCATTTATTCAGAACACAGCCTTTTGGCTCTGTGTCTAGGGTCTATGAAATATACACCAGCTCACGTAGTTAATGCTGAATCCGCAGAACTTCCGGGTAAAAACATTCCACGGAGACAAATTTTACATAAAAATTTAAGAGCTTTCATGCAATAGAAATATTCCTATATGCTAGACAACTAAAAAAACTCGTTATTACACTGGAAGTTCACCACTACTCCCCCAATACTAACCACCTTTAACAACTGCTCCGAGGAGTTAAGGATTTATAAAAATATTAAACCGGCGCCGTATTGGATGGATTTTCAGGAATGCTACAAATTGAGATACTAACGAATATATGTGTTGTTAAAACTAAGCATCAATTTCTGAAAAACAGCAGCAGTTTGAGGTAATAAATGGCGCATATACTATAATCTCGCTTCAATGATTACAAAATCCTCCGTACCGATAGATCGTTCGATTTGGGACAAAATAGATACTACACAGTACACATCATTTCATTATCCAAAGACGAGAATTTTTTAAAACTTTTCGATTGACGTATGCTGGATTTTATTTTAAAATTGGAATTATTTGCTCTATATTAAAAAGTCTGGAATATCCTAGAACGTTTATCAATCAAAAAATACTATAATTCTAACGAACTCTCTTTTGCTGTATTGCATAATCTCTATCACGCGGGCGAACTGGCAAGAAAATTTCAAATACCGAATACCTCATAAGAAAACAGATATTTAATTTACAACAAGCGCGGAGTATAACACTACAATGGATTTCATCGCACTGCAATATTGAAGGACATGGGATAGTGGATAGAATTGCTAGAACGGCAATAGGCAGAACAATTGTCCAGAAATTAAATTGGCGGGATTTCTTACCGGTAGCTAGAGAACATACCGTTACGAAGTGGAATGTCGCGAGTACAGACAAAATAGTAATCAAAAAGAGAAAAATTACTTAAGGGTCAAAAAGTACATCCTAAGGGACCCCTTTTAAAACAATTAACAACTTCGAAAGAGACTATATATGCATATTAATGACGACGTAATTCTTAGGCCGGCTCCCATTAGAAAAAATGTTTCAATTTTATGTAACGTTTGTAATATTTTAATCTTTACCGACTTCCAAAAAGAAGGAATTCATACGTTCGTCGAGTATGTTTTTGTTTTTTTTTTTTATGTCTGTTCGCGCATAACTCACATTTATATAGACACCGATTGTACTGATTATCCATCAGAAAGAGTACCATTCAACTTATCTACCATGTGTGAGAATCGGTGAACATAAATTGAGTATTCGTTAAAAAACGTAAAAAATGTGGTGGTCCCTTTGGATAATTTTTTTTTTTTATTATTATTTTTTATTAGTATAACAGAGGGGCAGTTGACTTCAAATGCCATCAAACGCTTCAAACTTTTCTACATCTGTCGTTTTCGAACCAAAAGGCGTTATAAATGTGGCAAACTCTTCGCTATTGCACACTTCGTCGTCCCGTTTTCGTTTCTGTAATCACGTTCGCGTTTTGGTGGCGGTTTCCGTTTTTAGAAACATAACGAATACACTTCTTATTTCTGTGCAGATTGATGAATTATTACTGTGCAGGTTGATGAATAAGAAGTCCCACCATGGGGAGAAGCATGTAAAGACACGATATTGCTAATTTAATAATATCATGGAGACGCAAAAAAAGTATCATTTATATGTGTTGTAGTATTATTGGTTGTATTTTTTTTCTTCTTTTTTTTGGTATATAAAATTGAGACATTTTTTCGTTATAAAATATAATGGGGGCCGGCCTAAGAATAACGTAAATTTTGACCATTTTATACAAAGTGTAGAAGAGAAAGAGACAGAAATGTAACCGTGAGAGGTCAAGGGGCGCAGCGAGTCCAAAATGGCCGAGTTATGTATATATATATATATATATATATATGGTGACGATAACTGAGAACGGGACAAAACAAAACCCCCGTGCACTTGGCTAAAATTAATTAATGATGGAGCATGCAGCGGTTGTGGAATGGAGGGAACAATAGACCACTTTAACTGTCCGTGTACAGTATACGAATAGAGCAAGAACAAACTTAGAACGGAAATCGTAACGGAGCTGCATACTTTTGCAATGACTGTAACTCAGATAGCGGAAGAACCAACGTCAAATTTAGTCTGATATTTAAATTTATAAAGCACCGTAAAATAAAAGTATAGAAACTAAAAGTAAGAAAGTTTTTTAAAATACTCTACAAAGGGTTAAGCGAAAGAAAAAATTGGTTAAAAATCGAAAGGCTGAGTCAAAACGAAACAAAAAGAAATCGTTCATTTCTTATAATTTTCGTCACAAATTCGAGTATTTTCATTAATCTTCATAGTATATTCTACGTTCAACGGAAATATGTCTGTAGAAGCGCACTTTGATATTGTAGAAAGATTTTACCTATGATACTGACCCCACAGTATACCTCGCGTTAATGTCAACTATGAAGTTTATTTTCAGTCATTTTTAGGCGCTCTTTCCGTAACCCGAACTCACAAGGACGCCGTCGTAGTTGCCAATTTACGTAATGGAAGTATACGCGCTAGGGCTCTTTAGTCTGCGACTGACAATGAGAGTCGATGATTAAGTGTGTAATAATCAGATGGACGGAACACAGCTTTTAAAATAATGTGTGCACGTAACATGAACACGAACAATAATGTCGTATGCGATCCGAGTAAACGACCTCATTAATGTGTCAGGTGCGATCTGAGTGAACGGCTTCATCGCGTACAGAGCCACAATTTCCGTTAACTTTTGCGTTGAATTACCCTTACGTAACGTTTGCTCGGCCGTCACCAGTGCTCGGGAGTTCTGCGGTATCAGTTGAGTGCCAGGGGAGCGAGGGAGGCGGGAAAAAAGATGCAGTTCAATTAAGTGCGACTAAATAATTGGATGCGGTAAGATTTGGTCAAGTTTCTTTTCTTTTTAAATTAAAGGAACTGCTTCAATGAAACAAACGCTTTGAAGAATCCAAAAAAAAAAGTACCGCTAACCGGAGACTTTTGTGAACTTCTACTATTGGCCTATTTAACAACCGATATCACCCGGCGGCGGGGGGGGGGGCGATTTTTTAGAAATTCCATCGTAAAGATATTCGAAGCTACATTTCTTCTCACCGAGCGTTTCCTCTTCCGCTAGGAGGCGGTTTGAACTGCAACTCAACCGCGGAATTCGTGAGAACACGTCTCAAAAAGGCTCGTTTCTTTATTGAACTGCTTTTGTTTTTCAGTGCCAGCCGTGTTTTTTCGGTCCGGCAATTTCACCCTTTTCGCCGCTACCTACATACCTAGAAGAAGCCGTTTTAAATTTAGTTTTTGTTTATTTTAAAACCGCTCTACTTGCGGTGTTAAATTTTTGTATAGAATTTTTTTTTTTTTTTTTTGTAATATATTTTTCGTAGCTACAGAGAATGGAAATTAAAGAGAAAAGGTAAAAAGAAAAAGACGACAAAAGAGAAACGGTTAAAAAAAGTTTTTGTTGTTTATCGCGGATTTGCTAACCTTCAATCGGTAAAATGTTCTCTGAAATTTTACTTCAAAATAAATACACTTAATCTAGTCGAGTTTTTGAAGTTTCACCAAGAGAGCGCTTAGCAGACGAGGTAAAAAGTGTGTTAATCCTCCTTTCATTCATCTGAACACACATTGTTCGCGCACATGTTTTAAACTGTGTGACCGCAGAAAGATTACATCGTAATTAAAATATGCCGGTGAATAATTATTAACACGTTAAGGTTAAGCCAGTTTTCAACAGTAGTAAGTCCGTCAGTAACATGAGATGATAATAAGAGCAAAAAAAATGGGTCATTAAAATTTATAATTCTTTTTAAATTCATTTCAGCGCTTTCTGATTACTTATTCGTTAGTATGCTTGCCCCCCCCCCCGGGGGGGGATTTACTTGCAGATTAGTCATAGTATATTTACAGAGTTTTTCTCAAACATTTACAAAAGTAGCAACGTAATACGCGCGTAAAAGTCACAATTGCATACGTTGTCACCGTTACTGTATTGCTGAATGATATATTCAAAATCGCGCGGCCCGTATAAATAAAATCGATTTCATCGCGATATTTCAATTTTCTATTTAGCGCGGTGACTGAATTATTTATTCGCATTTTATTACACCCCCGAAATATAAGTTTGATCGCTAACACGATTGCCGATTTCTCGAAAAACCCATTACACCGATTCGTGAACTTTATCGAAATCATTAGCGCCATTTTCGGGGACCAAATGTGTATGTACAAGAAGTGCCCATTTAATATTAACTGAGCTTCGTTTCTGAACTTGCGAATCAATCAGTGCGGATTAATTAAAGTTCCACAAGCGGTCTAATATAATACATATATGACTCTCGAAGCTACGCTAATCGTATTATTCGTATCTTGCGATATTCTCGCCGTATTATGAAAAATAAATATTCATAAGCTGGAAATATTTATTACAAATTATCATTCGCATAACAAAGACGTCTTGTTCTGAAATGGCGCAATAAATATTTAAATCCGTCGCGCGAAGTTTAAATAGAAATATTTAATTGCGAAACGAAGATATTATATTAGGCCTTCATCTATATTTTCAGAGTTACTGTCGGTGCCCGTTTTGTTTAGCTTTTTTTTTTTTATAAACGCTAAAAATGCGCTGATCGCTTATTCTCCCTTTTACAGTTGCTCATTTTGTAGAATTTTCTCAACGATTAGACTTGGTCGATTTATCTAAAGCCCTAGAAAAAAAAAAAAGTCCCAATTCGTGAATTTCATCAAAATCGTTAGAAAGTAAGCCAGTTTTTTTACCTAAACGTATACAGTTTCTGCTCATACTATAAATCAAACGTATCAACTGATATTCAACATAAGCACACATAAAACAGTGTTATCATCGCGCGGTAAACGTAATGATAAAAATTCTTATAATTAAAATCATTTTCGTTTTGAAATATTACACGTTCGTTATTCTATTAGAAATTACACAGTTTGTAAACTATTCAATTTTTTAAACTATTCAATTTTTTAAACTATTCAATTTTTAATTTTTCACTTGCACCAAGGGGACGTCAGACTCTCTTTTATTACACTGACTCAGTATTGGAAAAATTAACCGCAACAAAAACTGTCCTTTTCTTTTTCTTTTTTTAATCGAAAAGTTTTCACCTCTTAATCCCTTCTCTTCTGCTTGTCATTGGGATTATGGTATCTGACAGTTACTCTTCATCTTTCTTTAATCCCGTGCCTTCATTCCCAAGTCGTTCTTCGTTTGATAGTTTTCCATTTCTTCTTTATCGATTCGCGATTTCCGCTGCTTATCGTCTACGTGTATATATTTGACACACTTTTTATTGCTTTCCGTTTTTCGTAGATTCTTTCCCGCTTTATCTTCCACTCTCATAACTGGTCTTTTAGTATGTGATCTCAATCATATTCTATTTAAATTCCCTTTTACCCGAGGGGAGCGTTTATATTTTTACTCCGAACTGTTGAAATCTTAAGAATTTCCATTCGGTATAATGCTTCTTTCATACTCTCACTGTCCTCGTTTCTTGTCCTCCTTGATCTTGCTACCAATATTTTCCTAGTATCCAATTGAAAATTAGGCTCTGGTATTTCTCTACCTTTTTTTTTTTTTTTTTTCTTCTCCGGGTACGCTAAGGAAGGGCAATAGCGCGCCCAATCAACCAAGAAATTTAAATAAAAGCTTAAAGGTTGTGATGGGAGACTTGAATGCTAAGATAGGCGACACAAGCGATGACCACCACATTCGTGATTTTGTTGATAAATTTGCAATTGGGAAGAATAACGAATGCTTACACAAACTTCATGAAACGAATAATTCACCTTCATGTTTATGTCCACCTCTTGAAAACGTAAACGATTTTAAATATTTAGGAATATATATCAATAGATTCTTGAGCTGGAAAAAGCACGTTCAAGTCTTAAATTCGAAAATAAAACAGACAATTCCAGCTTTATACAAACTAAAGCAGGTACTTTTATATAAAAAACACTACGTATATACTACAATGCAATAATTATGTCTAGAATTCTATATGGAATCCAAATGTGGCTAAGAAAACGGAAATTATTAAAATAGGTAACAATCAAAAAAGGTGTCTTAAAATTAGACTACCCTACCGGAGGCGAAGTGATTCGAGATCAATTATGTATAGAAGGAAAATGACGAAATGTCACCAAAGATGTACTACTACTACTATTACAAGTTACTCGAATATAATATCAATAATATAAGATTATCAACTAGGCCAAAAACTCGAATAACAAGAAATCAAAATAAGATATATTACATATACCCTAGAGGGGCAACCAGGAGACACAGGAAGATATCAAATTGATTATATTATGGTTAAGAAAAGATTCAAAAATCAAATAGAATCCTGTAAAACGGCACCGAAAGCGGACATTAATAGCGACCATATTCCCATAATAATGAAAAGCAAATTAATATTTAAGAAATGTAAAAGAAGCGGTGGAACTATAAAATATGATACGTCCCTCCTACGAAATCCTGAATATAGGAAAGGAATAGCACAGAACATAGATAAACAACTAAGCGATAATATGGAAAACGTCAGCGTTAATGAAAAGTGGGAAGATCTGAAAAGCTCGATAACAAAAGTAGTGGAAAATAAGCTGAAGAAAGGAAAACAAATAAGGAAGAAGTGGATAACCGAAGAAGTAATACAGTTAATAGAAGAAAGAAGGAGATATAAAAACTCAAAAACTCCAGAAGGTGAAGAAAAATACAGAAAGTTGCGAAATCTGGTTAACAGGGAAGCTCAGAAAGCAAAAGAAAAATGGCTGGAGGAGTGCTGCTTAAACATAAATGATCACATGAACAGAGGAAGTACTACTGTAGCTTATCAAGAAGTGAAGAAGCTTTTTGGGAATAAATCCCAGCGAAGTAACACTATTAAAGACAAAGAAGGAAAAGAGATAATCGAAACTGCAGATGTAGCAGACCGCTGGAGAGAATATATAGAAGAACTGTATGATGACAAGGAAATGGATAAGAACATAATGGAGGAAGAACTTTTGGTCGAGAAAGACCGGGTTGGGCCAGATATTATGAAATGGGAATTTGATCTGGCAGTTAAAGAATTAAAAATAAACAAAGCAGCAGGAATAGATGGTATCAATGGGGACATTATTAAAGCACTAGGGAAGAAAGTAAATAACAGATTGTTCAACATAGTAAAAGATTGCTACGAAAAGGGTACCATTCCCGAGGATTTTGAAAAAAGTTTAATCATTATGATACCAAAGAAACCTGGAACTTCCTGCTGTGGGGAGCATAGAACACTTAGTTTATTAACGCACGCATCGAAAATCTGAACTAAAATTATATGCAAAAGAATGCTGAATAAAATTGAGCCAGAACTGGCTGAAACACAGTTTGGATTCAGGAAATCGACAGGATGCAGAGAAGCCATTTTGTGCTTAAGAATAATAATGGAAAAACGTATAGAACTAGGTAAACCAACATACATTGCATTTGTGGATATGGAAAAAGCTTTCGATAGTGTAAACTGAGAAAAAATGTTCAATGTGCTAAAAGATATAGGAGTAGATTATAGAGATAGAAGAACAATCCATAGCCTGTATAAAGACCAAAAGGCAATTATCAGATTGAACAATGTGCATACTGAGGCAGAAATCAAGAGAGGAGTGAGGCAATGATGTAGCCTATCTCCGTACCTATTTAATTTATATATAGAACAAGCTGTCAAGGAGATGGAGACAAAAAGGAATAAAGATAAACGAAAAACAAATAAATATGATAAGATACGCTGCTGGCAGAAAATGAAAGCCAGTTAGAACAAGCACTAAATCTAATGGAAGACATAATGAAGAGATATAATATGAAAATCAACAAAACGAAAACAAAAATCTTCGTATGCAATAAAACAAAATTAAACGCGAAAATCAGAGTACAAAATTATGTGATAGAACAAGTAGAAAACTTTATTTATTTGGGAAGTCAAATCTCATGGGATGGAAGATGCTCAACAGAAGTTAAGAATAGCACAAGCGAAAGCAGCCTTTAATAAGAAAAGAAAACTATTAACATCAAAAAAGCTTGATATAAACCTAGCAAAGAAGTTTGTAAAGACGTACGTGTGGTCGATATGCTTATATAGTGCTGAAACTTGGACGCTGAGGAAGACGGACATCGCAAAGCTGGAGGCCTTTGAAACCTGGTGCTGGAGGAGAATACTCAAGATAAAATGGACAGATAGAATTATTAACGAGGAGGTTTATAGCAGGATAAAAGAAGAAAGACAAATGTCATTAAAACTTTTTCTGAATGAAGAAATAAATGAATAGGACATCCGTTAAGGCACAGCGAGCTGATAACATCGTTATTGGAAGGGAAAATGGAAGGAACTCGTGCAAAGGGAAGACCGAGAAGGAGATTGATACATCAAGTTATAGAAGACATGGGAACAAATAATTACCAGCAACTGAAGCAGCTGAGCAGAAGAAGAATAGAATGGAGAAGGATCACGCGGATCTAAACTCTAAACTTTAATTTTTAACCGTTTCGTTTCTATTTTAGTAAACCAATCGAAAGATTGATACTACAAATAAAAATAAAAATAATAAGTATGTATAAATTTGTAACGTGTTCAACCTGAATAAACGATAATAAGAGTGTCGGGCACTCACACAACGGGCATACTTGCCCAGTGAGACCCACAAACTAATTTTAAAATTTAAAAAAAAGAAAAAAAATGCAAGAGTGGAAGATTTAATTCAGTTGACAATTAACTCCCAGATGCCAATTATGAACACAATGTTCCAACATCATCCGTAAAAGATATGGGGACGACGCCAACCTTCGATAACGAAGACGGCTCAAGAAGAAGAAGCTAGCGTATGACATAGGAAAATTCATACGCTAATGACTAGTTTTGAAAAATTATGTAACGCTTTTGTACGGATTATTAAGGTCTTTACGTAACATTTAAGAAGGGCGCTAGTCAATTTAATAGAAGAGCCATCGGAATGGACATCGAAAAGGTGTCATCGTGGCGAGCTTTAAATGAATAGAGTTCGTTGTTAAGCTGGAGGTGGATAAAAAAAATAGATTTCAATGAGGTTGGAAAAATTGATGGAGGTTCGACGACGATGCTCGGTAAACAAGTAAAATAAGTTGAGCGGAAAGCGGCTCGGGCGACGGTAATTTACCATTTTGAGTTGGAGCCGTGATAAATGTAAGAATGTAGAATGCGAACGGAAATTACCGTAATTTGCATAATAATAAATGTTTGCTCGGACGCGTCGCCAGCCGTTTGTTTATCGGCAAAAATTATGTTATTTACACGGATGAAGAAACAGAAACCGGCCGAAATAACGTCCCATTATAACGCGATTACGCCGCTCCTTCGCGCTGGTCACTAACAAAAGCTAAATTAAAGCATGTCGTTTCGCATATCCCTGGGCGAAGATTTCCCAGCGCTCGATTTTGCTAGTCGACCGCAGAAAAACGGGTTTCCTCCAGCCACGTGCCCGCCGGTTTTCCTTTAAAGTTAAAAAGCAGCTAAAAATCCGGAGCCCGACGAGACGGTAATTCTTCTAACAAATTTAACGAAATTTTCCCCAATTTATCACTACTCGCTGGTTTTCCCCGAATGAAAAATTCCCAAAAGCAAACATTACTCCTACCCTACTCCGGAGAATCACGTCGTTCCGCTTGCTGTTCACATTTTCTCGTGCGGTTAACTGTATTTTGTGCGCGGAAATTTTTATAAACAAATCGTATGGAAATCGTGTGGTAATCGTGTGGTAATCGTGTGGTAATCGTGTGGAAATCGTGCGGAAATCGTGTGAAAATCGTGTGAAAATCGTGCGAAAATGGATACTAAACAATACACAATTTAATTAGAATTTTTCGTTTATTTTATTTTATTTTATTTATTTTACTTATATTATTTACCTTTTTTTTCTTGATTAAAAGCTAATTGTGTTTAAGGGAATTTTTATGCTAAACCGGTTTCAAATGGCGCCTGTTGTTAGGATAAGCGGAATTAAATTACCTGTAAATAATTTGTCTCACTGAAAACAAGACTATGTCCGAACAGGGGGGAGGACACATGAAAACACTGAAAAAGTTGGCTACCGTGCACGTAACACTGCAATCAGATTAGAAACGGTCGCATTCTGAACAAAACTTCTTCGAAATAAGCTTCAAATTATACTCTAAAAACTACTCCTTGTGCCTATTGCAATCTTCCCTATTCAGATAGTTCCATACGTGAAATATTATCACCGGATGATATTAGTCTCAAATCAGCTGAAATTAATCGAAAACAAAAATAAAAGTGCAGACAACGTAAGAAAACCTATACTGATACATCTAAATGCAACAATTAAGAGGCTGCGTCATCTAGTCACGGAGGTTGACGTAATATTTACCATCGTAATATTCTGTTCTTTCCGCTGAGCTACACAACTTGTAATCTCCATATTTGCGCTACTGCTAACAAAATTCCTAATACGTTTCGATCCGCCCGCGTCAATTAACTATCTCGACTCACATTTAATCTATCCTATTTCTACCGATGAAATGTCAAACATTATCATATATCAACATCCGCAGCTACAACTTGTGTTTTCATTTTGAAACTCTGTTAATTCTACATTCCGATATTATTTTTATCTTAAATCAATCGGTAACAACTTTCTCGGCATAAACCGAGTTTCTATTCCAAATAGTCGGTATCCAATCTGAAATATGCGGAAATCCTAAGCTCAATCTAGAAACAGAAGAGATTTTGGCGGGGGACCCCCGTATTGGACACACCAACTTTACTCATAAAATTACCTTACTGATTCTTCATTATGTTCATACTGTAACCTCATCTTTTTAAATTTCCATATTGCATATTCTATCCATTCGCCCCAAAATTTAGGCAATTCCATCCTTCACAAACTTCTTTAATAAACCATTGAACTACTTTTTAATAGTCCAGAAATAACTGAACCGATACTCACATTCTTCAAACTGAGAATAGATGCAACGTAAATTCATCAACGTTCTCCTGATTGGCACTGTACAGCAACAAAACAAAAAAAAAAACAAAAAAAAATAAATAAAAAAACTTGCTTTACGGTGCGTTTTTAGAAAAACAAAAAAAAAAAGATTTCAAAAATTTGTTATTAGATTCTCCATATCGGCTCTTTCACTTAATCGGATACGATTATCTGTTACACTCCCCTCCTGTAATCGACGATATATCGGCAAGTGTACCTGCAAGTACTGAGTGGCGATCAAATATAACCTTAAAAAAAAAAAAAGAGGTAGGCTCCTTAAAGCACATTACACAAAAATTAACAGCAAAATTTTCATCTCGGAACGTTTCGGGTAAATGTTAATTCTTGAAATTTTAAACTTAATGAGGCCTCGAACAAAATTGACTTAAAATGTTACCGTCTTCATCATCTTCAGTTATTTTCAATCCACTGCTGGATGTAGCTCTCTCGAAGTTCCTTCCATTTTTTCCTATCTTTGCTCGTCCAGTCCTTTTGGAACTTATTTATGTCGTCCACCCAACGTGTTAACGGCCTGCCTCTTTTACGTGTTCCGTTTGGCACCCACATTGTCATTCGCAAGGAGTTCTGGATGTCTTGCGACATGACCATTTCCATCTTGATTCTTCTATTGTTTCTACTACATCTTTTATTCCTGTAGTTTCTCTGATCCATTTGTTTTCTTTTTTATCCCTTAGAGTTAAGCCAATCATTTTTCTTTTAATTCTCCTCTGCGTATAGTCTCTTTCTTCCAAAATGTTATCAACGTTAGTTTATACAAATGTGTAAAAATTCAAATATAAAGATAATCTGAAAATCATTTAAATATCACTCACATGAACAAATAATAACTTTATTATTGACATGGAATTTTTTTCGTTGGTATGTTACCGCTTTAAAATATTTACATTAAAAATGACGAAATAAAATTGTTTAAAAAAAATTGTATACCGGTTTCATTCGAAAAATTAAAAAAAAATTGTATAAAAGATAATCTCCAGAGCAATATGCTTTGCGGGGATATATTTAAGCAACATTCACACTACTTAGAGTCAGAACCGAATCGAACTATAACAATCAAAAAAACCACGTTGTTAAATGAGTATTACAATACACAATCGTCAGTTTCACGGAGTATTAGGGGCATCAGAAACTGGATTTTTAGTTGTTGCAATTTAAGTTGGGTGCCGATGTTTAGAAGCGATGATGTTGTCCAAGTATAAAATATTCCTCCCTTGTTGGTGTATGCTTTTTTTTTTTTTTTGTTCTTTTAATTAGTAATTAGGTTTGCCAACAAGGAAATTGTCCTAAGAACTGGGGGAAAAAGGCGAAAGAGAATCTGATTTCTATGTGAGATAGTTAAGAAAAATGTATCACAAGCGTCTGCATGACAGACGGAGAAAGAAGGGAAAGAATAAATGACGTGCTGTAGAGAGTGAGAACACTGCATGATGAAAAAAAAAAGCAGTAGAAAGAGGATCGTTGCATTGAAAAAACGAAGAACATTCAAACATTCTGTGATCGGGGTCACATACAAAGTGGCTGTTGGAGGAATGTAGACTTGGATGTAGAGGACAATACGGAGATGGCAGAGAGAACTGGAAAAGCGACACGAAGGAACAAATATCACAGAGGTATTAGAGCGACGCGCATAGAAGGGACGTCAAGAAACCAGGAATAAAGAAGAAAGAATGGTTGAATGAATAAGTAAAAATAATTCGGGTTAGAGAATGAGCAGTAGTAAAAGTTGAATCATAATTTAAGCGAAATAAAGTAAGTTCCAGACCCTTGATAGGGCGTCCGGATTGTGTGAAGTTACTGTTAGATAAAAGAATAATACAGACGTGTGGAAATGTAGTAAGAAACCCGCCGGAAGAAGAAGATAGCCCCGAGCTAATGAATCAACTAATAATTCTGTCGATTCCGTAGTGACCGCTGGGGGGATCCACGAGAAATCAATCTGGATTAAATGAGAAATTGAATCAAGGAACGCATAAGAAGCATTAAGTAATCGGTCAAGTGAAAAGGCAGAGGAGATGCAATAGCCTGCAGCACGCTCTGAGAATCTGACAGAATAAGGATATTGCGAGGGAACGTGAAAATCTGGCGCACGCTGCTCCGCTTTGTCTTTTATTAAACGTAATTAGTTTTTATTCGCGCAATTTAATTATTTTTTTAAAGGACATCTTAAAGCCTTTATTTTTTTTAACTATTTGTTTTAATAAAATAAGTAGTTTTTTTTTTTTTTTTTTTAGCGCGCGTGTTGCATAGTTATTTTATTTAAAGAGAAATTCATCAGACTCTTGATTTTTATTTGTTTTTTTCTAAACAAGTATCCTCGCGGTATTGCAAAAATATTAAGAGTTTTAAATCGGGTACCGTAGCAGATCCGAGATCAGCAAAAGTGTTAAAAAATTTCACGTTACGCGAAAAATTTAAAATACCAATAACTTGGAAAAAAAGAAGATGGCCTTTTTCGTTGAAATATATTCATTTCCTGCGAATGGTAATCATTTCGCATAAATTTTGATTTACTTAAAATTGTGTATCTATCGTTTAATCATGCTATCCATTGTAGGCGTAATTAAAAATAAATAAATAAAATTGAAAGACCAAACTGTTTCAGGAAATTTCATGGTCTTCCGGTTAACACATAATGCAAAGAGCACTGCGGTTCGATAAGATTTACCGATAAAATATATATTTCATTACTTCGTGTATATGCATAGTACTCTGTTAAAATAATAATTTTGTCATTTATATCATGACGATGTATGTGTGTGTTGTGCGATTTTACGCGATAGCGTTCGGTCGAGATAGTTGCTGCTGGTAAACTAACGTAAACATCCCGCAACTTCCTTGCTAATGCGACTTTGACAACCTCACAACTATCTAGGCCGAGCAAGAAGGGAATTTCACTTTGGTTTCGTGGCAACACTCGCGCTGATATTCTAGATACACTTTATTATTACGAGTATACAGCTTCATTTTGTCATTGACACTGTACCGATCTTCAGTTACTACACTAGAAGCGACAAATCCGGTTTCAATACCTATTAGCATTGGTACTCTATTCAATTGGAACATTGAACTAAACATCTCATAGATCGTTGGATCGCTACAGCTTAGTTCCTTTCGTATCTGATCTTTCTTCGGGTTTCCCTCGTTCTTCTCTACCCACAATTTTTAAGATTCGCTACTTTTTCACTAAACCATTTCGATAACATCCTCGTTAACTTCACTATAACACTGGTTCACATATATGATGATGCTCTTCATTCTGGGATCAAGCGAACAGAGCACGCCTGTTCATAGTCGTTCATTTTTATTAGTTTACGAATATATTGTTCGTTTCAAATACGTGCATCTGGAGAAGTATTGCTGTTCTAATTTCTTAATTCGTTTCCTTTTTTTGGATTACTTTCGGTACAGCTATCCTCTTCTCTAACTAATCTTCCATCCGTTGTATATAAAATACGCATGACGCCCCTGAAGATTCGTATTTGGGCCCGCCCCCTGGGTAACTATACTCAAAAGGATAAAGTTTCGAAGATATTTGTGACCTTTTACAATAGCTAACGATTTGAAAAACCGTACACTAAAAATTCTGTTCTTCAAAAGAACCTATTTTAATACTTAATCACACAAGACGTGGTGGTGACCTCGGTCGTTCAGACTGTGAAATGGCCAGAGTTACTCGCGGTTATTCATTTCACTAAAGTTCATTCTATATTATACACTTTGATGTTGACAGTTTCCTACGTTGTCCAGGTCTACAGCAGATATTTAAGGCAGAAGATTCTCTTCGACTACTATACCAGAAAAGCTATCTTTCACAGAGGTTAATAGTTTTATTAACCACATGGAATTGTTGACTGCGATATAGGATGTAACATTTGAAATCCCTCTTGAATGGAGTGCGCAGTGTCTTGATATGCTCCGAAAGAAGAGACAAAAAAACAACAACTTCAGTCAAGCACGATGTTCCATGCGCTGATGATTCCCCGTATAAAGATAACCGTAATATTTATGTTTATATAATGCTTATTCGAAACAAAGAAAGATGATGTTTTGCGCCGCATCGGGGGGGGGGGGAGGCTATAATCAGTTTTCGCGATTTTTTAAACTTTTCGCCAACTACGAAAGTTTCCTTAATGGAAACGAAATACGGTTTTGTTCCCGACAAATATAGCGATCTTTCCACCATAGGCTCCGCCAGAAGCTGGAACAACGAAAAGAAAGGAAACGCGTAAAGAAACGTTTAGCAACGACGAAAGAATAAAGTGAAAAGTGGAATGTTGGAGGAGTGCGCACAAGCGAATTAATAGCACAGGTAACTTTAGTGAGAACAAGCGATGAGATCAGTTCCGAACTATTTTTCCCGTAAACTTTCTCAAGTACAACATTTACATTCTTCAAGCTTCCTATTTCCAGCAGTAAGTAATGAACGCGAAGACTCTCAGGTAGATTTTTACCAGGGCTTTCTGCCCTTGATACTGAAGGCATTCAACATCCTAAATTTCGATCTTCTAAAAAACACCGCTTAGTATTAATATTTTGGACATCGTCGGTGGCCATTGGCGGTACTCTAAACACAGAGGTAAATTTTATTCGTCTGTGCTCTGTGCTTCTGTTCAATTAACAAAAAAAAGGCTCAACGAAACATACCACACTTGCAGGAGTGTACTAATTAAAACAGATATCCCGAAATATATTGTAGACATAGTTGTTTATTTTTAAGTAATTGACGACAAATTTTGAGTAAGCTTTCACAGGAACAAACAGTTGAACTTATCCCCCTCATCTCTCTTCGGCTTAGTTCGTTTTGCCCTTACCGTAATTTCCTTTGACAATCTCAACTTATTTCTCGTTTCCGGCCTCCGACATTCTCCTAATATGTTTACCATGTCTAAGCTCTCCAAATTTCTTCCGCACATCCTAATTAAACAGGAATTTCACAGTACTATCGGTAAATTTTTACAAAATGTACACCAGTTGTAGCCTAGTGGTTAAGGTGCTTGGCTACCAAGTCGGAGGTCACGGGTTCAAGACTTGTCTCGTCCCGGATCCAAGTCGCTCCCAAGTTTACTCAGCCTGAAATAATTGGGTATCAGAGAAATCTGGGAAAGTAAAGGCGGATCCCAAGTAGAAAGGAACTGGCCCCCCTACTCTCATTAGTGCCGTTGGGCTTAGTAATTTGTGAACCTTAACTTCACAATCCCGACGCCCGCTCAAGGGTATGGAACTCACTTTACTTTACACCAGTTCATTCTGTCCTTTTACAGATCACATTGATACGTTCGTCGTCGCTACCTATTAGTTCATTGCATATTTTATTAAAAATTAAATAAAAATATTCTTTTTAATTATATTTTGATTTACTGGCTGCCACTTTACACACTATTAGTTTGGTTTGGTGGCTTGTTTATTTTCTTTTTAATTATATTTTACGTTATTAGTTCATTTTTGGTCGTAATTTTAGTTCGCTCATTTTCGATGTTATTCATAACTTGTGTTATAGTTCACACACTATGAATAACAGCGAAAATGAACGAACTAAAATTACGACCAAAATTACCGTACTATCAATTCTCAATTCCATCGCATGTAATAATCGTGTTTACAGATGGTTCGAGGAGGAGGTCGGCTGGTGTCGGTGCTTCTTTTATCCTCTTAGATTTTGATTTTTCAGAATCTTTTCGTTTGCCTCCTTTCTTCACCATATTCATAAACGAATTAAATTAGTAACTATCCTACCTTCCATTATTTTCAACGTTCCTTCTTCAGGCCTGGATTTAGGGGCGGGCTAGGGGGGGGCTGTAGCCCCGGGGCCCCGCCTTTTAAAGGGGACCCCAAATGGCTCCCGCTTCCGACATAGTTGGTTAAACGTGCATTAATAGAGATGTTTTTCCAATCATTTATATTGCATATAGAATATTTGGAACTAAACCGATTACAAATTGTAAAAGATCTTTTTTTTCGATATTAAAAAGAATAAAAAATATGTACAGATCAACCATGGTAGATGCTAGATATTATCGGCATTATCAAGATTAATGATCGAAACAGATTTTCTCCGTTTAGTAGATTTTAATAATATTATACAAGAATTTACAGAAAAAAAACAAAAAAAAATTTACTGTTTAAAATTACACACACACACACACACACACACACACATGTATATTATATTTATCTTTTTTTTTGTCATCGAAAATTCTACCCATTGTGTCTATATGATATTTAGTTTTGTCTATATTAAGTAATTATATGTTAATTCGTGAATTCAAAACAATATAATTCAATTAAATTTAAACAAATTTAGTTATTCTATAAAACTGATAATTTTGTCACTTTTCGGAGAAAGGGTCCCTAATATTTCCGTAGCTCCGGGCCCGTGGATTATTTTCTATAATTAAGATTATTATTAATGAAAACGTCTTTAAATTTATTAATATGTTTCTGCGTTATTTAATAAATTATAAAATATATAACTAATAATAATAATTTACTAAATAATGCAAAAACATTAGCACGCTTTGAGCATCCCATAGGATAATGAGATTTCGAGAGGAGGCCGGTGAAGATTTGATAAAAAGAAGGGCACGCGGAATAGCAGAAGACTCAGCATAAACGACTGAACAAAAGGAGGGAAGTTTAAAGGATTCGGAAGTAATTGAGAGAAGGACAGAAGAAAGCTGCACCAACAACACACTGGGTGGATCTTAGAGCCATCCGCGAAGATCAAAAAATGGTTCGGGTAAAAAGAGCTAAGATTCTATCGAAATTCTGATCTAACAATGTGCTGAAGGAAAGGTAATAAATTTAAAGACATTTTCATTAGTAATAATCTAATTATAAATAATAATTCACTGTCCTCCTATCTATGTATCAAAAACCGCTAGCGTTTTTCTCCTCATAAAATCCCAATCCTGTCGCTCATTGCTACCCGTCTTTCTAATTTTTCTCCTGTTGTCCTTTCCTATAACACTCTCCCGTACTTCTTTCATGACTTCAATAGCCTATGGCAGCCTATAAAATTTTCCTCTCTCCCACTTCGAGCCACTTCCTCCACTCACGGTGCAGTCGACAATGAATTTCTTCATTTGTTGAATTCCTCTTTTCCTGCTCATGTATCTTTACTGATGGTTCCAGGAGCGAAGACGGCGTAGGTGGTGCGTTTACTGCTCCGTCGCTTCGGCATTCTGAGTCCTTCCGGCTTCCTTCCTTCTGCTCTATTTTTTCTGCCGAGTCGATCGCCATCCTTCAGGCTATCTCTTTTATTTCCTCTTTAAGCGATCTTTCCCAATTCCTCATTATTTCGGACTCTAAGGGCCTTCCTTCAAGCCCTATCCTCTCCTCCTTCACATTCCTTTGATAGTATTATTCTCTCATACTCTGCAGTCATCCTGTTCTATTCTTATTGATTTTTTATGGGTCCCCAGTCATTCCGGAATTGATGGGGCTCGTTCTGCTGGTCGCCTTGATTCATTCCTCAACTATTTCCCTTCTTCAGATATCCTTTCCTTATCCCCACCTCCAATCACGCCAGACTTTGGCGGAATATTTATTCCTCCCTATTTTCTAATCGTCATTCGCATTACCGTTTTATTCAGCCGAGTCCTCGTTCCCCGTCTTGGTTCCATTCTATTCCTTTCGGTCGTCGCTCTTCTACTGTCTCCCTAATTCGTCTCCGGATCAATCATTCTCTCCTCCCCTCCTCTCGCTTTCGATTTGCTCTGTCGTCATCTCCCCTTATTGTTTTCTTCACGATTGTGATCCACCTCGTACATGTAATGCTGATCACATTTTCTTCGAGTGTCCTGCTCTTCGTAACGAACACCCTCTTTTATACAGTCCGCTCCTGTCATGAGGTCTACCACTCCCTATAACTCTTCCTTTATCCTCTCCTTTCCTTCATCTTCTGTGGTGTCCGCACTACTGTCCTTTGTTGCGTCCATTTCGGACAGTCTAGTTATTTAATTTTTTAGCTTAGTTTTCTTGTTGTTGGATCAATGTCGCTGGCGCGCCCACAAAAAAAAAAAAAAAAAAAAAAAAAAAAATCGGCATTCAGTTGCAACGTATCGATATATTGAATAAATTAATTATTATAATTAGGACACATTTATATTCTTATATTTATCATTAACTTTAATTTTATTATTACCATGATCCCATGTAAGTAATTCCGAAACATGTCCGGTATGTATTGTATTTTTTAAATAATTCCGTTAAACTTGTTTTTATGTATGTTTAATAAATGTTGAAAATGGATATGAACATTTATAATCTAAATGTTTTACACATTAATATCTATCTGAATTAGTTGCGCGAGTCAAATCTACATCTTCACAAAAAAAAGGAACAACAAAAAAAAACTTGTTCTTTTTTTTTTTTTTAATTTAAGAAGGAGTATTAAACCACTCACTGCATGTAACTACCTAGGTTATCGCAGTGAGTGGATCCACGTTTGTTCTCTCAATGAAAACAAGGTTATTCGATTAAAAATTATATCCTTCGCTAAATCATTTAATTAAGTATCAGACAGGTTTCTCTGTGGAATTTTTTCCCACTATTTGTTAAATGTTAAATACTCTTTTAACCTCTTTATTCTTCGTGCACTAAAAACACACCGCTAGCGCAGTAACTACATACATATACTACGCATATTGTTTCGTTTATACAGATATTAACAGATATTAACAGATCGTTTATTTATTTTTACTGATAATTTGGCCAAGGCGGCCTTTTCAAAAGCAATAAATCCCGTGCACGATATTCGAGTTGTTCTTTAGCATTCTTATAAAAGCCCAGTATAAACATTAAAAGTATCGCTCATAAATTCGTGACAAAATCATTTATGTACATAATAGAACACGACATTGGCACGAGCTATCATCTCACTTGTGAAAATTACGTCACGTGTGAAGTAAACTAAATTGAGTTCAAAGGAAACGAAGCATTTTTTTTTTTTTGTTTTCTGAAAAAGATTTTATTATCGATTCAATAAAAATTATTATTATATTTTTTTTTTCGCATTTCAAAACTTCAAATAAACCAATTTTTCAATAGTTAAAATATAACTGTAGTTAATCGATCACTTTTTCAAAACTAAAGTGTACTTGTAAACTAACGATGTTAGAGTATTACTTTTAACCTTCTGATATATTTCTACGAGGTTGTAACATAAACCGTTAATGATTCAGTAATTACTAAGTCGGCTATTTCCTGTTCCTTTTATTGCGTACTCAAATTTTGTTTAGCTTATTTTTTCAGCATATTTTTTTGTTTTTTTTTGAAATTATTTTCTTCGCGATGGTGGGTAACGTTTAACATCATCGACCGGCCCGCAGTAATGCGGCATTTTGTTAGCTGATAACGTCTACGTACATTAAACTACCATCGATGTTATTATTCCAGAAACCTACATCTAAGTGAGATTAATTGCACTTAAAAGTTCACCCTTTCAAACTCGTAATTAAACTTAATTATTAATTTCTGAATTGCGCCATATACACACACACGTATGTGTGCGTGTGTGTATATGTATATACTTTTCACTTAATTATGAATTTAGAATCCTCATTATGTAAAATATACAGATAGGATGGTACAGATGTGTTTTTGCCGCTACCATCTTCATTTACTTCATAATGATAAATTATTAGCAATAATAATGAAAAAAAGCATTATACAATATGTTTTTGGCGAAAACTGGAAATGAATTAAGCCATACACGATTTTAGATTTAATTGGAAATCAAATAAGAAAGAAGTAGAATATTTTATGGATATGTTAAATTCTCGCACTTCTGCTGTTCTACATATCAAAGCCGTGTTCACATTAGAACTGAAATAGCTATTATAAATACACAAAAATCTGAAAAAAATCAAAAATTTAAATATTGATGATTTTTTGGAGTGTTCTTAACTTTAAAAGAAAAGAAAAAAGAAAAATATGCTGCATATTTTTAGGCACTTCTTTATAATATTTTATGCAAAATTTTTTTTGTTACGAGCATGATCAATAACACATATCGTAATTTTTACTTAATGTATTTATACGGAGTAATTCATTTATGTGAATTATTAATAGATAAATCAAAACGATGGAAATTATTAATAGTATGAGTATTAGTGAAAAACAACGCATTGTGTTATATTTTCAAAATTCTGGCCACGGCCCTGCTACATATTAAAATTAATTTTGAAACGTGCTTATTTTAAATATTAATGGAACAGTAAAAAAGTAAATAAATAAAACACAAAAAAGTAAGATAAAAATTTTTGCGTAAAAAAATTTTATTATTAGCAATAGACTTTTTTGTTTGTATACGAATTTTAATTAAAAATAGAACAATAATAATCATTTACATTTCAAGGTCAAGGAAACGACTGATAAGTAAAGAAGAGGTGTAGAATTTTATTGAATAAAAAATAGTAAATGCTAACGAGCAAATTAAAAGCCCAAAAAGATGATAAACTTGCAGGCAAAGCCGCGAGTAACAATAGCTAATATACATATATGTATTTATACACATACATCAAATGTAAGAAAATTAACTTATCAAAAGTATTACGTACTTTTATGAAGTAACCTTCTCGCGTTAGTTCGTTTCACATAATTAACCGGAAGTTTTAATCAGACCGATTTATAAAATCGTTAATAATAATAATAATAATAATAATAATAATAATAATAGTAATACATTATATTTCTATAAACAAGTTTATATCGTATATTACATCGGAAAATATTTCGGCCATTCTTCTTTCGGTAAATCACTTTTAATACGTCAGAACCCCCATTGTGTATCAAATTGAAATAAAATCCGTCAAGACGCCCGTATAATGACGATTCCGAATTCACGTCTATTGTTTTCTTAGCGAGTTTTCCTAATTCCTTGTCGCTGATATTACATAACAATCATTATGAAATGAACAGCATCGAGCTGCCCTGTTTTATTTATGCTTTCTTAACCTTTTTCGCTGCAATGGTGTTAAAAGGCTAATGCATTCGAAATGACATTAATATTATTATTATTTTTTTTTGATGCTTAGTCTCATTTTTTATGCAAGACTTGCCGAAAAAAAAAATCAACACGGCGGTAAGTTCCAAGCCTTTTTGAATATGTCAGTGTATTAAGTTGTTAAATTTCTACTAGGTGTAATAATTTTATTTTATTTAGTTAGACGTGTTTATGTTACTATAGGTGAACTTCTGATCATTCTGACTCGACTGATATTCTTTATCATATATTGTATCGTTCAGTGGTAGTAGTCCCGTATTATCAGTAAGCATCGGTAATGATTTAGTAAATAGTCATTACAATAAACGTTAAAAAAAGAAAAGCAGTTTCCCTAAGAGAAATATTTTCTTTATTTAATATAGCCTGACAAAATATAATCAAAAATTTTCTTTAGAATTATGAACACCCAAAATGCGATGAATGCGAGTTACCTTTAGTTTACACAAATTTTGATTTGAATTAACATAATGAATTTGAAAGCCCCAAAGCGCAATTTACGAGCTCATTACTGGTGGCAGACTTTGAGTAGTAGTACTCCTGAACAAATAATTAGCCATATACGGTACGGAAAGTAGCAACATTTTATGTCGACCGATTAACACTCAAAAATAGGTATTTAGGCTAAAAATTATGAAACGTTTTTTTTTTTGTTTGTTTTTTTTTTTTTTTTTAATACGGACCTTAAGATTTACCCGAAAATATTGAATAAAAATCAACTAAAAAGTAAAAAGTAATTATTTGTTAAAAAATATATATATTTCACAGAGTGGTACACCCCGAAGGTGATATTATGATTATTCTGAAGTAACATCAATACTTATTGGATTCAGCACAAAATTCAAATTATAACAATATTCAGAAACAATATCACTCGCTTATAATAAGCCGAGTATAGAAACATTACGAATATTTAATGCGGTTATTTAATTGTTGTTGATGCCGATTCTAATAAGTCTTAATGTTGTTTAAGAATAATCATAATTGTATATATATATATATATATATTAATTACAACGTAATTCTTAGGCTACACCATATTAGAAAAAATGTCCCAATTTTATGTAACCTTTGTTATATTTTAATTGTAACAAAAAAATGTCACAATTTTATGTAACGAAAAAATGTCTTAATTTTATGTAATTTCCGACTGGCGCGTGGACAAATGGGATAGTGATCGCCAACGCGCTATGTAGCGTACGACACCCGAAGAAGAAAGTTAAATGTTAGGATAGGATTTTTGTGATTATGTTTTGTTTTTTTTTGTGTGTCGATGCCGGTAAGAATTACGTTGTAAATTTTGATAATTTTATATAAAGTATAGAAGAGAAAGAGACAGAAATGTAAACAAGAGGGGTCAAGGGACACAGCCCCTTTTAAGGCCAAAATGATACTATATGTATATAGTAGTACATATATTACTTAGATTTATATTTTTACTTTTTAGCGTATTTTTATTAAATGTTTAGAATAAATCTTGAAGTCAGTATTTTTTGTTTTAACTTTATTTCAAATTTTTTATGTAAATATATTTATTGACAATACGTATAGGCCGACCTAAAATGCTTTACTTTCTGTATGGGAATTGGTTCAGGAATAATGTTCAAATTCCGTCGGTGACGAGCCTTTAAATTGGTTTTTGTTTTTTTTTTCAAATTCACTATTTTTATTTGAATCTACCTTTCAATGGGAAACTAACGTTGGCAATTAAGTCACTCGCATTCATCACCTGGTTAATTTCAAAATTTTGGCTCTTCTCATTTTCCCTATATCCTAATAAAAATGTTTGTGATTTATCTCTTCGTCTGGCACGTACATATATCTCTAAAGGAACTTTTTTTTGAACAATTATTTCAACGCTTACTCAACCAGCACTTAATAATACTCGTCTTTAATCATATAGGATCACCATCAACTGGTTTCGAACAAACAAAGAATACCATAAGGGCCAGTCTAGATGGGCAAAAGTTGTACGCAGTAACGTTGTAAATAACGCCAAGGGCGTTTCGAATTTTCTTTATTCGAATCTACATTTTTAATGTAAACGAACATTGATAAATTTTTTGTTCCGTTTACTCGGTAGATTGATATCGAGATAAACTACAACAACATCTACTGGTAGAAGAAAGGTAAAATTCGGTACGCACAAAATTACACGTAATAGACAGGGAAATGACAAAAACCCAAAAAAATTCAATATGCTTCCTCAGATAAACCTAAAATTTCCAAATTTTTGAATGCTATCTTAAAAATAAACTTTCGCAGCTTATGACATTAAATGCTGAAAGATTGGGCTGTTGCTCTTCGTTGGCGTACCCATAAAAAAAAAAAAAGGAAAAGATAAAAAAAGTTTCTAATTTGTGAATTACAACAAAATTACGGGGAGTTCTTTTAACGCACTAGGTTCGAAATAAACCCAAATGAATCGAAATTTTTTAAATATTTCGACCGAAATCAATACGCGCAAGAATAATTTGAAAAGAATCGAGACGGCATTTTTGACTTGTAAAAATAAGGACAATAATAAAAGTATGAAAATTTTTTTATTACTCGAGTTCAAATTCCTAAATTTTTTTGGGCATTTTCAATGACACGAGGTTTAAAATTTGGCACGTACAACACTCGATCAATAACGGGAAACTCTCTATAACACCTAAGAAATTATAATCGAAATGAGCTCAAAATCGTCGAATTTTGAAATGCTATCTTAAAAAATTGAAATACACAGCGTGGCGGCACCTATTCAGTTTAAAAGTAATTGATCAGCATTTCTAACTTACGAAACCTGAAAAATTTTATTTGCGAATTCCTAAATAGGCCCAAAATTCCAAATTTGCGAAGTATTTTAATGAAAATTAAACAATCAGCAGTAACCAAAAAAAAAAAAAAAGGAAAAGAAAGGTAAAAATTAAGAATTGGCGTGTATGCGACGTTAAAAATAATGGAAAAATTTTAAAAATTAATTACAAAACCCCGAATGATGGGACAAATTACCCGAACTTCTGATTTTTTACAAAAAATTTGAAATATTCGATTAAATGTGCAAGTGCCGAAATTTCGTACAACACACCCCTGTAAAAATGGCAGGAAAATTGTTAGAACTAAAAGGATAAATACAAAGAGCCTTATCAAAATTTTCAAATTGTTGAAGTGTTTCTTTAATATAATTAAAACGAACAAATGTAATGCCTCTAATATAAAAAATTAAACCTGCTAGTACAAAACTGTTCATTTATAAGCACGAGAAAAATTCGCAAACCGGAAATTTAAAAACGCAATGTTTCCAGACAAAAAAATAGGAATATTTAGACTGTCAGGCGGGACTCGGATTGAAAGCTCCGAAATCCGAGCTCCCGATGTTTCAAAGGAGAAGCTAGGACTGCTCGTCTAGTTTTAGAACTTTAGAAAATGTACAATTTAAAGTAGAAGAAGATGGTCCATTGTATGAAGTAGGAATCGCCGATTAAGAAAATCTAAATATAACGTTCTATGACAATTAGACTACCTCAGAACTTTACTTGAATCTTTCGAAACTTGGAACGCGTTTTTCTCGGAATTCCTTTTTTCAACACGGTTGACATGATATACCTCAAGTTCTAATAAATCGATTTACTTGAAATTTGGTATGATATATATCCCTCTATACCAGAATAAAGTCAAAATTTCGATTTTTACTTAAAAAATTTAGAAAAGTTAAAAAACAGTTAAAAAATCGACCTTTTTTTTTTTTCAAACAGTTACTATTTTACGAGAATTTTTTTTTCTTCTTCTCTGAGTCCCTACTAATAAAGAATATTTATTTATTTTTTGTTTCAGATGACTAGAAGGGTTGGAAGTGTATCAACCAGGACAAACCCCACCTTTTTTTTTTCACCTCTCCACTTCATTAGCCCATAACTTTGTGAATTTTGAATTTTTCTTTTTGATAATTTTTTTGTGTATTTTTAAAACACGAATAAATAAATAAATGGATGGTAAAAATATTTATTGTTTTTTTTTTTTTTTTTTTTATTGAGCTTGAAAAAACCTCCTAAATTCGTGCTTCTAGACAAGAATATCCCCTTAAGTCTGAATATATTACAAATAAATGATCTTATTAAAAACTGATGAAAAATAAAATATTCGGAGGCCTATAAAAATCAGCGACATCCGAAAAAGAAAAAAAACAATAATTAAAAAGTACGGCTAAATTCAGCGGCCTAAAAAAAATTTACCAAAATTTTTATAATAAAAAAATTTAAATTACATCGCTAATGTAACAAAGTGTGAGTTAATGTATTCGCGTTATTATCGTATTCGCGTTATTATCGTATTCGCGTTATTATCGTATTCGCGTTATTATCGTATTCTTCAATTTTTTATCGTTAGCTGAGTATATCGAATGCGATAAAAATGGAACGTCTGCAAAAAGGAATGCAGGAAAGTGGAAATTAATAATGAAAAAATGTTTGGGATCCTTTTTTGTCTTGAGACATATGCTTCCAGTCCAACGTCTCAAAATGCCCTTCTTATTACAGACTCACTTCAAAAGCCATCCGGAGCCCAGACAGTTGCAACCCTCTACTAATTAAAATAAAAACCCCGCTATTCGAACATGCACGATCCGAAGTATATGTCACATTGTTATCGGTCCCTGGCCATGTTGTGGTTCCTGGCAATGAGCGGGTTGACTTGGCTGCTAAGGCAACTCTATCTAGCCCAATGCCGTTCAACGCTGTACAGGCTCGATTAGAAAGTCTTTCTGGTGCACTTTTCCGAAGAGTGGAGCAAACTGTGGTCAGAACAAACGACCTGACTCAGGTCCATAAAGTGTCGAACACCGACCCATGGTGGCCGCCGTTCCCCATCTCACGTAGGGATTTCTTGATGAGAATGCGCCAGGGGAGCACACTGCACCGTCACACAACTATGTCTTTGAAGGAGCTCCCTTTCCGTCTATCAGCCCTCTTTGTGGCTTCCCCGCCAACCGTAGAGCAGCTGCTGAAACGGTGCCGGCATACTTTCCGTACTTTTAGATATACCTCACCCAACCATCTGTTGTCGAACCACCCGGAATTTTGCAGCATTCAACACGTCTTCTGTAATTTACAGTGAGTCTGGGTGCCGTAATAGCCTAGCTAGTTACGCACGGCGCCCAGATTTATATTTTTAAATTTATAAAAAAAAGTAATGAAAAGAAATGTTTTTAAGTAATCAAGAAATTCTTGTTTCCTGTGCATAATCTATTATCGAATTAATTTCTTTGCGAAATTGTACATCATCTATCTATTTTAGATTCGATTTTCGTATGGTTAATGAAAACACGAAAAGTATGGTATGGTTTCTGGGTTAGCGCGTGCCAATGTTGCTTAGTTAATTTGAAAAAAATTAAGAAGCTAACATAAAAAATAAAAATAAAATCCAAAAAAAGAAAAAAACAACTAAAATATCACGTCAACTTTTTTACTCTGTACTTTCTTCGACTCTACATTTTTTAGTAATTTATATGCGCCGAAATTTGTCGATGGCGCAATCGCGCACAATCGAAATTGCAGTTAGGTGACAGAGATAATGCGAAAGCCCGTCGAGAATAATAGACGGCAGCGTCGCTTGTAATAAATAAAAATTGGAATAGCTGAAATTCTCGGAAATGTGAACTGTTTCAGCATGACGTGAGCTGAAATGTTTATTTTCGGCGAAAAGTAAATAAAATATGACGGAAAATGGGCGCGTGCCCGGGACAATAAAATATCTGCAACGTATTAATATTCGATTCACGAAGCGCGCCTTAACAAAGAGCCGCGTGAACTATGTTCGACAGTCTTCGCACAGTTCCGTAAAGCAATTCGACCGCACAAAAAATGTTCCAAATGCTCTTCGAACGGCATTTTCAACTACTACCGAAAATGACGAACTACACTACTACACCCGACCTTCTTCGAAAATCTATATATATATATGTACTAGAGCGACTTTTGCGGATCTTTTCTACTGGAGCACACCGCACATGCTACGGTTCTTCTAGAACTGTGTAGGGGAACACTATGTCCTACCGAGAATACTCGAAACAATTTTTCTTTTACGACACTTGCGGTGAAAAGATGTTTTTTCGGCGGGAGTCTTATCTAGGGTTTTCTTAACCAGTAAACCGAAAATAATAATGATTAAAAAATCATTAAAAAGAAGATACGTGGAACCGGAAAAGCGAGTGCAAAGATTTTTCCGATAGACTTTCTCTTAAAAAGTTATTTTTCTAAAACAGATTATACCGACCAGAAGATTTTTTGCTGAAAGTTTTAATGATGAAAAAAAAAAAAAAGACTAAATTCATTTTCGCCTATTTTTCTAGCTAGCATTTTTTTTAGATTTGCTCGAAAAAGAAAAACAAAAAAACGTTTGTTGTCTTTTGTTGGCATACGGTAAAAAATTCAAACAACATAACAGCCATACTTCAGAAAGTTCTGTTTTTGAAGAGAAAATCAATGATCAGCCGAAGAGCGAAGGGGTTTCATGAAACAGTAAGAGGTTAAAAATCCTAGGCGTCCTTTTAACGAGCCATGGCCGAGACACAAAGGAAATAGGGGCATGCATTAGGGGATAGCAAAACGGGCGTTTAACAACCTATAAACGATACTGAAAATAACACTAGAAGCTGAGAATGAACACGAAAATGAAAATAATACAATGTTTACTGAAATATGTGGTGGGAACGTGGATACAAAACGCGAAAAGCATCGAACGAATAAACAATTTCAAAGTGTGTGGACGTTGAGATTGAGAAGAATATGAAGAATTCCGTGGGCGGAAAAGTAATCAATCAAGAAGGTGTTATAGAAAAATTGTACCAGACGATGTACCCAAAGACAGAAAAGAAAATTCCTCGCCTACAAAATTAGGGACGAAGGAATTTCCACGCTCGCCGTTCAAGGAAAAATTGAGGGAATAGTTCTCTGCGGAAGGTGAAGACCAAAAATGGCAACGGAAGGAAGACCAGAAGAAATGTGGCGGTAGTCACCATCTTTTGACAACTAGAAGAACTACGAGGCTAGTACGAGATTCATCCAATAACGCACTTTCCTATATATATATATATATATATTTCCAATTTAAAATTTAGTATTTCTTAATGACTTTCATGGGTTTTCCGCCTTTATCTTTACTGAAATTGTTTTGTTTCAGTTTTTGTGACATTTTTTTTTATGGTTTTATCCGGTTTTTACCTTGCAACCTTGTTCTTTTTCCATAATCTGTTTTCTTACAATTTCATTTATAAATACGTTACAGTCTGTTTTAATTATTCGTATGATTTTACTTTTCGTTGCCGGCGTACGTTAAATGTTCGTGTTCGAAATATTTTGAAATTTTGTACGCGCGACATATGTTCTCGGTTTTAAAGTTGTTTCTTTTCCATAAGAGCATTTTTTTTTGGGTTATAATTTGCCGTTTGTTTCGCTATTTCGCAAATACAATCATTTAAAAGGAATTAATTTCTAGCACTAATATAAAAATACCACTCTCGAATTTCTAATAAAATGGCGGACTTGCCCGGGGGTAGGTAGCCTTTTTACGTTTTTAATTTTTTATTTAACCTACATACATGTTTTTTGCTTATTTCCCTTTTCGGATCTCTCCTGTTTTATAAAATCTCTTTCAGTTTTCTTCTTCTTTTTCTGGACTAAATTTCGGTACGTTAATTTACATTAATGCCCGAAAAATTGAAGAAAAATTTCATTATGTCATGTCGCAGGTACAATATACGAGAACGCTGTTCTTCGAAAACGTATTATTTTCGCACGTGGCTAACTTTCAAATATGTAGTTACCGCTAGCAAGATGTAAAAAACGAAACTCGTAAGCTATCTAGTTTTAATTATATAAAGGAGTTTATGAGTTACGTAAAAAGAAATATTCAATGGTAAAAAGACGACCCACAAGTGCGCCAATTCACTGAATGTGTTCGGTCGACGGACAATTTATAAAATTACAAGTGTAGCTTACAAGTAAAGAATTTTATACTTTATATACATATTCAGTGAAATATCAGGATTTAACGGAAAATAGTTCTCCACATCCTCGAATTATTTTTATTTACATTGATAAAAATAGATTTGTTGTTTTTTTTTTTGTTCCTCTTTTTTTTCCATTTTTTTACGTATGGCGAAAGTAACCAATTTTAAATATATTATTATTCAGTTAAAAAAATCTAGATTCGAAGGGAGTAAACACTACTTTTAAAATTATCATCTGAGAGCGTAGCAGTGTAAAGTTGTTTTTCTAATTAACACACTTATTTTTTTTTCTTTTAATCCAGATGAGACCATATTCTAGCCAGTCATGAAACGACTAAAAAAACTCGCTTGATTGGATTTCGAATAATCCGATTTGTGTATGAAATTGTTTATCATACACTGTTTGTTAAATATAAATATAGTAATCTGGAACAGAAGTGTAACGAATTATTAAAAATATAATCTGCGTATGCTACTCAGAAGCATTTTCAGGCGATGTCCATTTTCAGACATAAACACGAAATACGAATGAACAGCGATATAAATAACAAAAAATGCTGTTCATTGGTAAGCGCGTCACTTGAGAACAGTTGGACCAATTTGGCTGTTTTTTTTTTGTTTTTTTTTCTTCTGTTTTTATTAATTTTTTTTAACGTTCGTAATAGTCCGAATGTGGTTTTAGGAAAAGGAAATTACCCGGAAAATTGGAAAATTCGGGAAAAATATATCCATGGAATTTTTGCATCAACTCAAGACCATAATTCGAACAATGGATATGCGTAAGTCTTTTTTTTTTTTTGTTTCGTTCGTTATGGCCCCGGAAAAGTTTTCCGAAAAAGGAAAAAATTCGAGACAATTACAAAGGAAAATTTGAAAATGCGGAAAAACGGCAAAAATTATAATTTTTGTATGCGCTCCCAATCATAGTCGACGATAGGGACCATATTCGGTTGATTTTCTGTTTTTGTTTCGTTCGTCATGCTCGCCCCAGGGTGAAAATAACTCAAATTAAAAAAGAAAAAAGAATCCGGAAAAACGCATTCCAGCCTAAATTTTAAATGCTACATTTGTTTTTACTTTTGCCTTGTTTCGCCATCTGTCCTACAAACGTAGTCATTTCTATTCCAAATTTATTTCGCTACACGCGCAAATGTCATTTGACAGCATTAAACTATGAATCGAGCAAAAATCGTGTATAATAAAGCATTGCGATAATGAAAACGAAATGGTGGCGCTACCGAGCAGACCAATCGAAACAAAGCACATTCCTTTATTTTGATTGTTTACTCGTGAACATCGTTCTTGCAACCGAAATCCCGAAATCGAAAATAAACCGCTGAAATTTATTAGGATTTCAATTGTAACGGAAGAAAATAAACCATTTCGGTTGACATGAAATTCTGACTTAATCGAATTGTGACTTAAACTTTGGAACAAAACCGCATGGTTCGAAGTCGAATTCCAGGCACATCACACGTTTCTAGCATTTCAACGTTGTAACGCCGATAGAACTCATCTCGCATATAAAACTTCCAGTTAGCGTTTTTTTTTTTTTTTTGAATGTGTTCCTCTTCAAATTGAATTATCCATGGTCACAATCGTTATTGATGCAATGATCACACAAAAATACGTTTCTTTTTCCCTTACTTTTTACCTTGTTTACACGTGCATAATGGCTTTTCACAGATTCGTAAAACGATCGCAAACGAATTTATCAAAATTTGGACACTGTCTTTCGAATCAGCTAGTAAATTATAAAAATTGCAGACGATAGAGCTGTTCTGTGCTCTAATAAATTCGCGCACATAAAGAGTTAATATCACGCTGAAAACGTCATAAAATCTCCGAGCGGTGTAGGCGATGGAGAATTAATATTAACGTATCAACGTAGTTATAAGTCAGTCCACCGAATAATATTCACTAATAGACATCATCAACCTATTGAAATTAACAGTAAAACAATAAAAACAGGAAGTAGACTATCTGGACATGCACCTTGATTGCAGACTGACATGGCGCAAACATATCGTGACAAAAAGAAACGAATTAAATATTATAACAAGGAAGATGTTACTAGGCAGAAACTCGAAGCTCTCGGTAGATAATAAAATATTACTTCACAGGGGCAGATTCTTGCTCCAATATATGTAGGTACTGTTGCGAACTTTGGGGCTGCAGCGCGGATTCAAATATAAATATAATACAGCGATATCAAAATAAGACGTTGAGAATAATTAATGCTGCACGATACACGTAAGTAATAAGACTCTCCACCAAGATCTTAACACTCCTCTTACATAAGGGGGAGGTTATTGCAAAATCAGCCGCAAGACACATCGGAGGAAGACTTCAAATTCATACGAACGTCCTACAGCGTTGCTGAATAATCCGTCGGAGACATGTCGGCCGCACAGAAAGAATCCATTAGACTCAAGTGCTTAAATTAAGTTTTGGGTCCTACGTCAGTGGACGGCGATCGTTCAAGTGTTTGGAGTATGCAACAGAATCTAGTGATAGCCCGATGGGCTAAATATAGATTAGCAAAAAAATAAAATAATTATAAAAATTTAAAACGCGAACGTGATTTCGAGAATGTGTCGCCGCGAAAGAACACAAAAACGAAGGACGACACTATGTTAAAAACGAGATTCTACGTATTTGACTTTTTTTTGGGGGGGGGGCAACCAATACTTGGGGCATCTGCATTTGCATTTTGAAAGCGACAATTTGCACCGTATCCAAAAAATCATTTTTTTCTACATATTTTCGCTATGTACGTCATCTGCTTCTATCACGTTTAAGCAGTAGCGTGAATTCGTAGCGGATTAATGGACATTGAGAAATTCTTAGATTTCCTCGAGCAGACTTTGGCAATTCATTTCGGTCATCATAGTCTGCGCACAGTTATTAACAGTGGTCATGATCAGCTTACATTAGCAGTGCGCGTGACGTAATTAACGTGGGCTCGCCCAAGTGCAGGTCACGGTCGTTATTTAACGCGGAGCGGTAAATTAATTTCACACTTACTTACACACCTACACACTTACACACTTACACACTTACGCACTAACATACACCATAATTTATTAATTATATTACGTTAGACAAATGTCCTTTACCAACCTTCGACGCGGATTTTTCTAATAAAATTACGCAGTATCGAAAAATTCTCAGATACCTGCGGCGGACTGATGCTGCACAATGGTTCTCAAAACTCGGAACCAGAAAAGGGTTAAATTATAAAGCAGATGAAATTATATAACCGCTCAAAAAAACGATGATACTCTCTCATCCGGGTTATCGAAGTTTTCTCTACTTCGTAGTATATATAGGTCTTTAGAGAAAGAGATCACGCGCAAAAGAACTTTGTTTACACAAGCACGGAGAACCTTTTCTTCATAAGTCGGTGTCGTAAAAGAGTAAACCGCTCGCAATAAACGAATAAAATTATTGCGAACGAAATTAATACCGCGATCAATTTTATATCGATGTTTTCTTGTTTTGCACATTGCAAGTGTACTCTGAACAAGCTTGTATATAGAACTTGAAATTATTTTTACTGGTACCTTTTTTGTTATGAATTCAACATATCTTGTGATGTTTTTTAAAATTACTGCAGAGTTAGTAAACCTAACACTTAAAAATAAAACAATAATACGTAGATATTTTAATTTACATAGTATAAATTTCTGTTTAACTTGGTAAATCAGCGAATTATTCTCTATTCATCGTTAAACACAAAATAAAATAAAAATTCATAAGCCAAAAATATGACAAAACAGCGCAACCTGCGTATTTTTACAAACTTTCTATTTTTTTTATTTTGAAAATTTTGCAAAAAGTCTTTAGAAATATGATAATTTGTACTATTTTTGGCTTAAAATTTTTAGATTCATTTTTATTCATCACTAAAACGTACATAAAATTTTCTTCACGTAAAGACCACAACCAATCGATTCCTAAACCCTAAAAACCTCTAATTTGTAAATTTCATAAAATCAGCACGCACGCGCGCACTCGTCCTTACACACATATATTAATTATAACGTAATTCTTAGGCTACCCACCATTTGAAAAAATGTCCCAATTTTATGTAACGTTTGTTATATTTTGTAGGATTTTTGTTATTGTTATTTAAAAAATGTCACAATTTTATGTAATGAAATATGTAACGAAAAAATGTCTTAATTTTATATTATGAAAGTTAAATGTTAGGATAGGATTTTTGTGATTATGTTATTTTTTTCGTGTTGATGCCAGTAAGAATTACGTTGCAAATTTTGATCATTTTATACAAAGTATAGAAGAGAAAGAGACAGAAATGAAAGCAAGAGGGGTCAAGGGGCACAGCCCCTTGCGAGGCCAAAATGGCCGAGTTTATATATATATATCCAGGCAAACGAAACTTAGAAGATAGTTTTAGATTTTGAAGGAGAAGAATTGGATGAAAATAAATTGAAAATTACAATAAAACTCAACACCACTCACATCAATATTCAAAGTTAACTGATTAATCATATCTCCATAAAAGAAATAGCCAATAGCCTGTTTTTTTATAAAATAGTAGTAAATTTTTAACAGTATTCATATCAACTCATACGTGAACCTTACTCTATATTTCATTTCCAATCGAAATAATCTCACGAATAAACGAAATGCATTATATCTATAGTTTTATTTGTTAAGTAGTTAATAAAAATATTAAAATTATAAACATGACAAACATTGAAAAAACGTATTTTCAGCAGAATTATCTATGTTTAAGAAAAAAGAAAAACATCACTCTAGTAAAGATAAGTGTAAAGTATTCTTCATATTCAAATGATGTGCAATAGATTCTAAACATTCAAGCTTTCTAGATTCACAAATTTAACATCGGTGAACGAAAAAATAGTAACTGATTTTAGCATTTGTGTATCATAACCCGCTCGATTCAGTAAAATGCATATTGCAATTCAGAACTTTTTAGGTCTCACACTAAAAATGGTAACACCACTAAACGAGTATTTAGGGTATTCTATTATTACAAATAATAAAATATTTAATTAAAATCTTAATGTTGCGGAGTCATAAATATGATTTTTATATTTACTTTTATGTATATTTATGGTTAATTTATCTTCCATATAGTAAGAAAATCCGGAACTTTTTCTTTTTAAAAAATAAAGTTATTATAAATCAGTTAAAACGGTCCTTAATATAAGCTATGGAAAAATAAAATTAACATTCCTGAGGAAAACTCTCCTGGGCAACGTGTTCAAAGGGTTTACACTCCATACTATAATCTTTACTAATAGATGTTTTTCTTTTCTCTTTTCCAGCATTAGACATGGTAACATATATATATATATATATATATTATGTTGCCGGAAAATTTCCTGGAATATTTTGTTTAATATTTATTTTAGGTTTGTTATTGTGTTACATGATTTTATTGTTTTTACACTTAATACATATTCGCGTCAACTCGTAACGGAATTGAATATTATAATAGCGAATGTAGTTTTCAAATTTTTCTTTGTTTTATAATCACAGTTGATAAACACTGTGAGAGTATGTAGGTTAACGCTAGAGACAACGAACATAATAACATTCTATTAAAAAAAAAATAACTCGCGATAAATACTTTTTATAGTTTGCAAAACAGTCCGTAATCTGTGCGTAAAAAAACGTGATACGAGACAAATTAACACCCGGTTTGTGTAGCGTACGTAATTATTAACTTCTATGGCGCAGGTCAACGAAAAGGATGCCTGTGTTGTTTTTTTTTTCATTTTTTGTTTGGAAATAACCGAAAATCATATTCGCTTAATTATAAATTTATGTTATTGTAATTTAGATATTTCATTTTAAATAAACATTTCTGATAAATTATATTATACATTATACAGTTAAATTAAATGTAAACTAAAATAGCTCTGATCTATTTTTGAAAATTGAATAACTTGATTATTATTAATCGTCAAATGACGATAATTAGTAATTCATTTTAAACTCAAATCAGTGATAAATTTAAAAAAAAATAAACTACTCACGGAGACTGCCGACAGAAGTGAAAACTTAAAACTATGAAATAACAGTGTTCTTTTTTTCGAATTTCCAGATTAATTGTAGTATAAAAAATTAAAATTTCATAATTTGTAACTTAAAATTATCAACATTAGTCTGGGGTTTTCACATCTCACTCCAAACAACAATTATATATGTGCATTTTTATTTATATGGTTTGTTTATTGGTCAAAAACCTATTACGGGGCTAAGCGTAATAAAAAACATAAAACTTAATTGAAATAATAATCATTATACACTTATTAATACATAGTATTATTAGTATTCATATAAATTTAAATTTAAATGAACATAATTTTCAACATTATTTTGATTGTCATCATTATCATCGTTAATAATTCAACAAACAGTTAAAATAAGAAATACTTTTTCAGTGCAGCGTAACCACTTTAATAATAACAAATAACAATATCGACAAAAACAGAGACGACAATGCCAACCGTATATAATATTTTATGGAATATTAGTGATATAGTAGTTAAAGAATTTTTACAATATACTTCGTTATTAAATATAATGTTCACGATAGAATTTATTGGCATCATAAACTTCTATTATTCCCCCCATATTGTAGGGTCCTAATATATTTAATTAATAATTTTCATTTCTTTTTTTATAGTTTATGTCGTGAAAGTAGCTAGAGGTAGAGGAGAGCCGTTAGCGGTTTTATTTCTCGCACTAGTGTCGATATACTGTTAACATTAGCGTGTCCGTGACGCATATGACGCGCGTGACGCGGACCCATAAGTTTTTCCCCTACCAAAATCGCTAAACGCGCCTAAAGAAGAGGTTTTCACTTCAAAAACGTAATAAAACAAAACAACACAAAACAGTTAGAATAAATGCAATTATATCGCGCTGTTGACGGTAATCAATCAGCTTAAAATTTTGTTTTTTTCTCCCGACACGAAAGTGTAGTTCGAAATTGTAATATTATTACCGAGAAATATTCGAGAGACGACACTAGAAGACGGAAATGTATTATAAAATGTATTATTATTGCAATAAAAAAATATATAACGGATTACTATACACTTGGACAATTGTCTCGTGCGAGATAATAAATGTGGATTCAACGAAAATAACGTGCTGGTGTTGATTTCAATTTTGTAGGATCATAGTTACGCTGCGTTAGGGCAATTTTACTACACTGAGAGAATACAATTTGAAACCGAATATATCATGTGGTCCTCTGATGGTTCGTTTAGTTTACACAGAGTAATAATAGGAAACGAAATGGAATTTAAAAGAGTACGATTTTACTACTATCAGGCGAATCTTTGATTTGAGGTGTAATCAGGAACGAACCGATAAGGGATTATTAGGGGAGCTCACCCTCAAATGATGTTTGGCAGCTTTAGAAACTTTTGAAATTAAATTTTTATTTAAAGTTCCGAAAATATCCGACAACTACAAATTACCGGATAGTTTTTTGATTTTTAATTTTTCGTACTTTCAATAAATTATACGATACTTTGTTTCTTAAGCTTTGTGCCGGTAAATAATTTAATTTAAGTAACCCAAGTTATAATACCGAATCAACAAAATTGAAAAACAAAAAAACTCAATATTTGTAATGGTGAGCAATACCCTCAACCCTCTTCACCCTTCACATACACACACGTACAACCCTTTCGAAACTCTTATATGTAATGATTTACTTTTTTCCGTAGAAGTTTAGTTTTTAATTATAAATCCACGTATCTTATGCGACCTAAAAGAAATGTTAAAACGCGTTTCTTATTTTATCCTCTTTAGAATAATTATAAAACCAAAAAAAATATTTATAGATTACATCGAACATACGCTATGCAACTGCTCTCATACTACTTTTAAGAGACAGATTCTTTATTTTAAAGTGATTTATGACTTTAAAAAGACGAAAAAGAAGACACAACACGGATCAGCTTAGTCGGTATCGCAAGAGGGAGATTATTATCCGTATGAAGAATTATGAAAAATGAATTTCAGAACGGCGGTTTATTATCGTGAATTTTTTTGGCTTTCACAGTTGTCCAAAAAAACAGTACATACAAATATTATAGAGTAAAGATATTTTCGAAAAATAATTCTTTTTATTTGCAAAATTATTTTAATTTTACCTTTACGTTTAATTTTTTTGACTACGCCTATATATTAGGGGTAGTATTTCTCGTGGTGGTAACATATGAATAATAATAACATATTTATGAAAACACGGAAGAACTTTATCGATAAAGGTTTAATAAGATATACAGCATGACCAATAAGTTTACCGGGAATTCTCAATTTAAATGTGTCAAATTTGAGAGGGATCGGATCATTAGTGTTTGTTCGTCAGCTGTTTACAGCAGACAGATTCTTGCGTTTCGTTGCATTTTAACATTAACCATTTTTATTGAACAAAGAGTTCGCTTGAAATTTTGCGTTTTCAACGAAATTTCTTGTGCAAAATCCTTGAAAATGTTACAGAAAACATTTGGGGAGTCTGCTCTATCAAAAACCAAAGCATACGAATGGTACGAACAGTTCTCCAAAGTGGCCGTGAAGGGGTAGAAGACTTGTCCACATCGAATACCGACGAAAACGTCGAAATTGTGATGAAAGCTGTGTTCGAAAATCGTCATGTGAGTCTTAGATGAGGATGGCTAGTGATCTCAGCATCTCATATGGATCAGCACATTGTGTTGTGGATATTTTAGTCATGCGACGCGTTGCCGCATGGCTTGCGCCTAGGGAGCTGAATTGTCTGCAAAAAGACCATCGGTAGAATGTTTGATTTTCAAATTTTATGAAACGGATAATTACGGGAGACGTCTGACATAGATCTATGAATACGCAAACAGCCCAACAATCATCCGAATGGAGCCTTAAGGGCGAGCCGAAACTGAAAAAATCGCGCCAAAATCGCTCGAAAATCAAGGTTATGCTAACAGTTTTCTTTGATTACCCCGAGGTGTTGTCCATTACGAGTTCTTGCCACCGGATGACAACAAGTAGTATTACCTTGATATTTTAAAAAACGTTTGAGAGATACTGTGCGCCGCAAACGACCAGATTTGTGCAACGACGACAACAGTTGAATTTTGCACCACGATAATCCGATTGTGATGGATTTTTTGACTCCAAACATAGTGTAAATATCCTGCGTGTGACTTTTTTCTCTTCCATCAGTTTAAACGGAAAACGATTTTTGAGTATCTGGAAGCCGTAAAATCGAATGTAACCAAGGTGCTGCTAAGAAACATCCTTGTTTCGGCCTACCAAAAATGTGCGAATGATTGGGTCAAGCATTGGCGTATGTGCGCTGCTTGACGTGGAAGTTATTTTGAAGGAGATGAAATAAATTTGCCCGAAAGGTGGTGGTAACACAAATTTGTTTTATTTACAAATTCCCCGGTACCTATTGATCAGGGACAAGGAACTATGGCAATTTGTGTTTCATAAGACCTAACGAGATGAATAATAAAATTGGTAATGTTGAAGAAGAAGTTACGAGTCATTTATACTAGGTAACTTATCAAAGGAATTAAGAGACGAATGCAATTTGAATATATGGAAAGGCAGAATAAAAATATGGTTGATTGCGTGGTGCAAAGAATGAGAAATGGTTAGTCGTAGGAAAGGGATAAGACGGGTAATTAATTGAAAAAGTAAATAATTATAAGTGATGTAATAAAAAAAACTAAAAAAAAAAACTAATGTTTGGTGCTCATGTGTCTAGCTGCATTACTTATGGCTTACGTATAAATGTTGTTTTAGGATGTGCGATGGGTATAAATGTATTGATTTAAAAATTAAGCGTAGAATAGTAAAAATAGAAGTCAAGTTGATTTAAGTAATATATATATTAAACGAATATGATGTATTAGATTTAAGATGTAGATGATGAATAAGCGATGTAATTATGTTGGGAACCCACAGAATTGCCTTATTATGTATTTTGATACTATTGCTTTCGTTTCGTCTAGTTTATTTTATAATCAGTACACATGTTGGTGCATAGGTACCACCGTCGATGCGTATTATCCGATTTTACCCGCCAAAAAATTAAACGGTTGATTTCGATGGGGCAGAGTTTTATAATTTTGCGCGTTGTGTGTTATTCCGGTTTTCGATAATTTCACTCTCCCTTTTCCAATTATTTACTTCTTCTTTCCTTTATGATTTTTTTTATTTTCTGTCGTTTTAATTATATTTTCACCGTTTCTGGTGTCGCTCTTTTTATTATTTTTACGATTTCCTGATTGCATAAAAAAAACGGTCTTTTTTTCAAGGTTATTTTTGTATTAATTGATTGAGAACGCAACTCTTTGCTTTGCAATATTTGTAAAATACTGTTTTTGTGTTTGTTAATTTTTTTTAGCGCAATGGTATTCATAAAAAAATATACATATAAGTAGGAAAAAAAAAAATCATTAAGTTTTTATTTAGCAATAACCAAAAAAAATTTAATTAATAAAACTGATTATTACGTATATGCACACATAAACCCGATCCTGGATCACAGTTGATAATTTCTTTTATAATTCTTGTAGTTGACGGTTATTTTTCGCAAAATTAAACATATATACGAGGCACGTTCATAAAGTAAGTTTCCCAGCCCCCTGTAAAACCAGTTAGAATAAACTTGCGGGAGTGGGCGTGGTCTCATTTTGTAGCTACAACATTCAAGTTTAAACTGGTGTCTAAGTCGCAATACTGTATGGTTTTTCGTTTTCGAGTTAGGTAAATTAATCATGAGCGAATTTTTCTGAAAGTTGCCGCCGATTACGAGGTACGCTCAGTTATTTTCATTTTTTAAACCATAAAAAATTGCACCCATTTCAATCGACAAATAGTATAAGTTTATGGTCCCCTGTGATGAGTGTTCAACAAATCCGAGGAAGTAGAATGAATGTAGAGGACGAGATCATCTGTAATCTTGGATGAACTGGTGTGCGAAAAATCCAAGAAACTCTGCGATCCGATCACCGCCAAACTATTTTCGATCTTCTTCACCAGTTTCCGAGCGTGTCGCGAGGTGGTACCATGTAAAAAGATTCGAGAACGACGGGGAGTTGAAAAATTTCCTTCTTACCCGGTTACGAAATTTGGCGGCAAGTTTCTACGAGGAAGGTAGAGTTTTAATTCCTCGACTCGACAAAAATGAATAAATTTGAAAATATGTGGAAAAGTAAATAAAAGTATACTGAATTCGTTTTTCTAGCTTTATTAGTTTCGAAAATAAAAAATAGGGAACACCTTACTTTATGAACGTCCCTCGTATGTCTTGTAAGCATTAAACGTTGCGGGATTTTCACATTTCTTCCAGGATAAAAATTACATAGTCATTAGTACCTACATAATGCATACACATATGTGTGTACCTCGATATGTGAAACTCGAAATCCTTCCGACCTCCCCATGGCGACATGGACTCCCCTAGATGATAGTTCTTCTACCATATTTATAGAAGAGTAAATTTCAATTAATTTCCAGTTTGCGTAACGATTGCTATCACAACTTTAGTCACATATTTCATAACGGTTTTTATAGTGCTTTTTTTATAAAGTTTGTTTTGCAAATTCCTCCCGGCGCGAGAATATACAAATATATACACGTAAATTATAAAAGAAATATTTTTTTAGCGTAATTTAGCAGCCTTTTTAAGAAATAAAATGAAAACATACTGGAATATATGTATATTTTCGCGATTCTCTTTAAAACGTTTTGAGACGTCAAAATAATTCAGATAGTATATGGTTTCCAGTTACAATGTTCTTTATAATTATTAAAATCTATTCAAATTCTTTTTGATCTACATTTATAAAAATGTACAGACAGACGAAAAGTGCTCAAAAAGATTATTTGCATTTTACTAAAAAAACATAAAAATGTTTTATATATCGTTTTTTTTTGTTTTTTTTGTTGTTTATTTATTGTTATTTTTTTTTATACAACGTACCCTACCGTATTGCCCATAAGAATATTTTTTCAAGTTATCTTACAAATTTGTCCTTTCCTTAGTTGTCAAAATATAGATTTATCATGTTAACTTTTGTTCTCCCTCCATTGATCATATATTAATATCCAGTGTTGCGTCAGCGTCTATAAGATTGCGCTTTTATCTCTGTTAAATCTTCCTAGCGCCCTTTCTCTCGACTCTTTTTCTTTCATCTCTAACTTTTTCGCCGACTCTTTAGCTCGCTCAGCCGTCCGCACTGGTCCTTTCTTCGACTCTTTCCCTTCCTCAGATATTCTTTCTCTATCACGCTCTAATCATTCCAGACTTTGGTCTGACATGTGTATCCATCTATATTCTCAAATCGCTTTTCTCAGTACCGTCTTATTCAACCGGTTCCTAGTTTCCTGCCTTGGTATCAATCTATTCCTATCTGTCGTCGTTCCACTGTTGTTTCCTTAATTAGGCTTAGAATCAATCATTCTCTACTCCCCTCTTCTCGCTTTCGATTCGCTTTGTCCCCTTCTCCTTTCTGCTCTCTTCACGCTTCTGAGCCTTCTTGTATTTGTGATTCAAATCACATCCTATTCGAATGTTCAGCACTCTCTAACGAACGCTCCTTTCTTTACACCCAACTTTTAGTTTTGGGTCTTCCTACTCCCTTTAACGCTACCTATATTCTTTCCTTCCCATTGCCTTCAGTTATCCCATTGCTACTGTCCTTTGTCCTCTCCATTTCTGACCGCCTGGTTATTTAGTTATAACTGTTAATTTTTCATGTTGTTGGGTCGAGGCCGCTGGCGCGCCCAGGGTAGGAAAAAAAAAAAAAAAAAAACCTTTTTCATCAGGTTTTCTCAAGAACATTTCCATACTAAACTTTTCATAATATCCTTATCCCTTTAAATTTCTGACATACAAGTGGCCCTTTTTTTGTATAACTCAAAATGTCCCATATAAATTAAGATGAAAAAAACGAAAAAAAGGAAAATTCTAAAATTAGGCGCAAACAAAAAACGATAAAATAGATTGGTTATAAATATTTGTACACGAACACCGAGCTTTTTTTCCAGCGAGGAGGTGTCTTATCAGTCCCTAAGTAATTTAAAGCAAACTACCATTTTTACAAGTAATTTCGATCATTCGTTAAATACTAGCTAAAATTAACTTTAATCAAAAGGCGATAACCCCTGATTATAGTTACTACGTTAATAATAGCATAGAAAATTACACGAAATGCAGCGATAGAACAACGTTTATTTTATAAAATTACGAATTCTAATTAGCAGTTTTTCGCTTATTAATTAGCAGATTGTAATAATTGAAATATTATCAAAAAAAATTCGTAATTGTACCGCGATTATTGGAAACTGATAGACGTCTATGATTTATTTATTAAGTATTTTTTGATTTTCGTGTAATTATCCGTTACACTCAAAAGTCAACGCACAACGTTTAATAAACAACCTCATCTCTTTCGGCTTATAATAAGACCTATTTATGCACGCATCGCGCGATTTTTTTCGGTGTTTTGCCCCGTTATATGAAATTCGGCTTTTTGTTTTTTCTTTTTTTTATTTCTGTACCAAAAAACTCGTCGGTGAACTCTTTATGGCTTAGTTTTCAGTCATTAATTAATATATTTTAATATATATTAATTACAACGTAATTCTTTGAAAAAATGTCCCAATTTTATGGAACGCAGAATGTCCCAAAAAATGCCCCAATTTTATGTAATGCAGAATGTCCCAAAAAAATGTCCCAAAAAATGTCTCAATTTTATGTAACGTTTGTTATATTTTATAGGATTTCTGTTATTGTTATTTAAAAAATGGCACAATTTTATGTAACGAAATATGTAACGAAACAATATCTTAATTTTATATAATGAAAGCTAAATGTTAGTATAGGATTTTTGTGATCATGTTATTTTTTTTGTGTTGATGCCAGTAAGAATTACGTTGTAAATTTTGATCATTTTATACAAAGTATAGAAGAGAAAGAGACAGAAATGAAAGCAAGAGGGGCACAGCCCCTTGCGAGGCCAAAATGGCCGATAATATATATTTCGCACGTGGAGTATAATGACGCTTCGGCTATGCGAAAATACATTGAAAAATTAAAATTTTCTGGCAGTAAAAAAAATGGATACGTAAATCGCTTTTTAAAAAATGAATAATCACGCTTTACCAAAAAAAAAAAAAACATTTACATTAGATAATTGAAATTTCAGACGAAATACCGAAAATGTCAAATAAGAAAGTTAAGAGGAAGAACGTCTCCCAAAATGTACACTGTGATCTTTTCGATACAAATAGGGCCACCAAAAATTGTAATTTCTCATGGAAATGCCTTACACGGCGTACTGAATGTGTGTGCAATTATTTTTTAAATCCTTTGAATTTTAAGGGTGGAAAAAGTGCACCCCCCACCGTTTTGGAAAAATCGAAAATCAAATAAGTGGTGATTATAACGTGAAAAATTCACGTACACATGAAGCATGCTGCGAAGATGTTAAATAAGGAACCTTTTTGGAAACTTTAATTTGCAGGAGGTGATAATGCGGTTAAAAATTGCTTTTCGATTTTCAGCTCAGAAATAGGTTTAACAAATTCTAATTTTGTACGAAAATCCCTTATATAATCTACTAAATGTGCACAGATTTTTTTTTTTTTTTTTGATAATCAGAGAAAATGTATTCAAAAAGCTGATAAATACGCAAGCAAAGTCGCGCAACTTTAACTTTTTTGAAATGAATTCCAAACTTTTCATGCTCTTAATAAATTGAATTTGTATTGCTGCATAGAATTAATATATTTTTATTTTTTTAAGGTATTGGCAAACACGTTAAAGAACATAAAATCGAACAGATTTGGAAGGAAATTTTAATATTGAAGCGCTCTTCCATTGTTAAAAAATAACATTCAGTTAAACTCTATACTCTAGTTACTCGAATTTCGTTCAAGCCGGTCTATGAGTAAAATCGCATTTGTATTGTTTCGACGGTAACATTTTCCTTTTTTTCTATTTTAAGCATCGTGTGTAGCTGCCGGGACACTGTCGCGACAAATCATTAATGTCTTCCGTTCGTCTTGTCATTTTGTATATGCAATATTAGTAATTAACGCTGCTTTTGTGATAATAAGAACATTTTATTAGTATATTTAATATTACAAACGCCGACATATTCGCAGTCGTATATTCATGGGGTACGAAATTTCTTATTTATTTCAAATTTAATATCCCAGACACGTGACTCTGATGATAACAGGTGACCGTTTTATATAATTTGAAAAAAAAAATTATTACTATTATTCTTTGAGATGATCTCGTGAAACATTTTGAAATTCAATCGTATCTCCTCATATATATATATATATATATATATTAATGGCTACGCCATTTTTACGTCATTTTTACGCCAGGGGTCATCAGGAAATTAGTCCCAAAAAAATGTCACAATTTTATGTAACAAAATATCTAACGAAAAAATGTCTTGTTGTAAATAAAGATTTTTTTTTTTTTTTTTTTTTTGTCGAACGGCGTAGCCAATTAAAAAGTAGTTTACTCTTCTATGAGAATTATACAAGAACTCGACTTGGGGGTGAAGGGGGCTTTCCCCCTTCCGAGTCCCGAAGAGCCGAATGCTGCCACATAAAACGTTTTGTAAAATTATTATCTTGCGCGGAATAATTAATTTTTTATAATTTAGTTCTGTTATTATTATTATTATTAAACTATTAAATACAATTGATATTTTTAATCTCAAAACGAGAACATTAGATTATCATTTATTGCCTTCCTAAATAGTTTATTTGTAAAACAGTACATGCGATTCAGTTGATAAATGACAGCCGCGGTTGCTGTTTCATTACGTTCCGTATCTGCACGTGAAAATATATATTTAAAAATAACTGCCGAAATCGAATCAACAAAAGTAGTTAGACAAAAACTCGTTAGTTCTGGTAAATAATTTTAATTATACGTCAGATATATTATTATGGTAAATGCTATATCCTTAATGAAACTTCAGGGATTGTGAGATTAAGCTTGTCATAATGTGTTTATGTATCTCTTTTCGCTAATCCTAATTCCTTTTATCTCTTGATTAATCCTGTTCCTCCCTCTCGTCCTTGGTTCTATGAGTTTCCCAGTTTGCATCGGTCCATAATTACTAAATTATCTCGCCTCCGTTTCTCGCATAGTCTCCTTCCTTCTTCTCTAAATCGATATTCCTTCGCTGCATCTCCTAATTATCCATTGGATCCTGAAGGTTCCCAGTATGTTTGCGATGCGAATCACGTGCTCTTCGAGTGCTCCGGTTTATCTCGCGAGTGTCAGTTACACTTTATTGTCATCTTTTAAAGCTTGGTCTTCCTGCTCCTTTCAACGCCTCTTATGTTCTTTCTCTACCTACTATCTCTGTTGTTCCTGTCCTAGGGGTGTTCCTTGATTCCATTGTCGACAGAATAAAAATATAATTTCTATTCTATTCCATGTGTCTATTCCTTTTTGCTGGGCTAATGCTCTTTGCTAGCAAACCCAAGGGGGGGTAAAAAAAAAAAAAAATGTACCAATTCCAACCGATCCGAATGAGAATATTGGGGTCAGTGGTTTAATACTTAAATTATATAAAAATATTATACGAAATAAATGTTTTTTAAAGACCTATTTTAAATATATTACCTAGCTAATATTTCGGTAAATGCTCTAGAGATTCGAAAGCGAAATATCTGCACGTGGTTAACTTCCTACATACAGCAGAGACTGCCGTTATAACCAAAACTGCATAATTAAGTACACTAATAGAGTCTATAACGTTATTTGATAGATTTTTCCTTCAATCAAATTTCCACTGCTTCGATAAAAAAACAATAATTTCATCAATTCGATAATCGATCAAATGTGCTTCTTCCTTAGATTATTTAACACTAATGCAGTGACCATTTTTAAATTCTATATTAACTCCTTTTCCGAGAATCGGCCTTCTAAAGATCTATCGAAATATAATCGCTATCTACATATATAACTCGGCTCGGTCGAACACTGCGCAGTGTCTATATTTACCGTGTAGAGTCTGTAAGCGGTCGGTCGGTGCGGGGAAAAAAAGTTCTTATTCCACACTAGCAAATTTCCGCTTGGAAGTTGACAAGCAGCATGTCAGCGATGTCCCAGCCGCTTTTGGGCGAAGAAAGAAGAACGTCTATCGGGCAAAAATCATCGTGAATAATTAGGTTTGTGAGTCAGTAGTGTGACGTAGCCGTTTAAAAAAAGTGAAAGTTCGTGTGACTAATTAATTCTGATCCTATTCTAACCTCCGAGCCCTCCGCCCAGCATCGATTCGAACGCTCTTCGCGCGCAAGCGACACACATAAATACAGCATAGAGCATACGTATGCACTGTACACAGTGTCTTACAAGAGCGAAGAACATGATTACACATACACACATATACAATATGTAATATATATATATATATATGGTGGTTGCGCGTCATGCATAAAACGACGGCGATTATTGTTGCCGACACATTGGTCGCTGACAGGACAATTGATCTTTACGCAACGAAGAAACAATTGCAGACCCTCGATGTTCCCATTTCGATAGAAGACAATAAGCGTTAAAAATTGCAAACAAGTCTTACAGAACTGTACCGTACGAATTAATAATAGACTGCAGAAAAAATTTCAACGTGTCGAAATCCGCAAATCGAGCTACTGCGTTTAATTAAGTGTATGAAAATAGCAAAGCGGAGTAATACTGAAGAATGAAACAGCGGGAGATATTGAACGATTTGTACATCGAGCGAATTTCACGGATTGCATACTTCTATCGGCAAAATATATCAAAATTCGATCTTCTTTAAACAAGATAATGAAGAAAAAATGTAATTAGTAAATAATCACTCTAACAGACAATTTATTTATTAACTGAAATTAACGTAATAATGAAAATAACAACGATAGTAAGAATGATAATGATAGTTAATAATAATAATAATAATAATAATAATAATAATAATAATAATAATAATAGTAATAATAGTAATAATGATAATAAAATTGCCTTATTACGAGCCTTCCAACAATGCACCGTTGATGAAAGTATCATTTGGCCAATCTCCAGCATCATGCTCGATCTTGACCTCCAATTTTGGAAAGTTCTAAATCAATATGATATACGTTTTTTCGCTATTGCTTCAGGGGTAGATGTGTTTTTTTTTTTGTTTTTTTTCGTTTTGAGAGAACTTTTAAATCAGCCTAATTTTCTACAGGTTAAAAATGAAAGAAAATAAAGCGCAGACTAAATTATAATTTTCCTATTTCGAAATCAGAAGACTTAATTTTTCGTTGTCTTTTTAAAATCGATTAAGCCAAGTCGACTATATCCATATTATAATACAAGTATCTAATTTGGTAAGAAATATAATAAGTACTATCGTACGAGCATACGTTACCTGTTACGGAAAAGATATAGGCCAAACTATCGAAAGAGCCGGTTTTTTTTCGCCTAATTATCACCAGGAAAAGAAAAAAGAAGTATGCGGAAAAGATAGGAAAAATTGCGTAGAACTGCGCGTAAACCTGGATCTTGTCATCATTGGGTGTCGTCGTCGGAGTTGCGTGGATACGTATCCGGTGCTGTAGTCAGAGTTACATCGTTAACTCCGCTGTGGAATATTACGTATCCTTTTTGACTTACTCATCACTACTGTACTACATCATTCACGGGTACGGTGATACGGGAGAATGGAAAGATATCATCTCACCGCCTTCCCTAACTTTTTCAATTGGCATTTTTGAAGAATTTTGAAGTGCAAATTTAGTTTTTAATTAAAATTCTGAACCAATTTATTTTTTATTTTTTTGATTTCAGACAAAATTTCGATTTTCAATACAATATCCGCGATAACTCTGCGTTCCCGAATGGTTTTACATTGACTTTTAATTTTTCCCCCTACAGTTATGAAAAGCAATAGCGTTTGCATCTGCATATATATATACATGGATTGTTTAAAAAAAAAAAACGAACTTTCGTTATAAAATCTCTTTTGCAATACTCAAAATTTTACACATGTTTCTTTCCTTCAAAGTACTCCCCCGTGCTTGCTATGCACCGGTCCGATGATCGTTTTATCCACTGTCCCTATGCTTCCTGGAACTCTCGTTTGGTGCGATGTCTCCTAGTTGTGCCTGCGCGATTTTTCCCTTGAATTTCTTCTATACTTCGAAAGCGACGTCCTTTCAAGGTGGATTTTAGTTTCGTAAATAGGAAAAAATCTGCTGGAGTCATATTTGGAGAGTAGGGAGGATGGGTCAAGTACGGCTATTTCATTATTAGCTAAAAATTGCCCAACAAGCAGAGACGAGTGACTTGGCTCGTTGACATGATTTTTGCTGAGACGCGATGCGTGCCAAGTTTTTCTGTCAAAATTTCGCGACCCGACCCAATGCTGATCCCGACTTCTTCTGCAACCTCCGGAACAGTTAAACGACGATTTCCACGAATCACAGATCGAACGACATCAGTGTTTTCATCATTTGTTGACGTCGTGGGTCGTCCTGATGTTGCATTTTCCTTGATGTCGATGATCTTCTGCCCGATTTGAAACACGTAAACCACTCGTAATATAATTTACGGCTCATTCAGTTCTCCTTATGGGCTTGCTGAAGCAATGCCCATGTTTCAGAAAAAGACTTGCCGATGTTACAATTTAATGTTGCAACGTTGCAGCTCCACAAAGTCCCCTTCATTTTCGCTTTCTCACTATTTCCGAGAGCGCTGACTACTGCGTGCCCTCCTGTTCACTTGATCGCTCTATTCGCTAACTGATCAAACTACCGTAATGCGATAAGCGCCTCATTTTGTTTCGAAAGAATGTCGTCACCTGTAGTATGACGCGAGAATTGATAATTTTACGCCGTTCGGAGGTAATTCCAAAAGTTCGGTCTTTTTTTTGAACAGACCGTGTGTACATATATCATACATACATAGCGCGTACCCGGTGGCCGAGTTTTAGGATCATAAACATTTAAAAATGGAACAAAAATATGCATGTGTAATAGGAAAGTTACAATTAACTTTAATTTTTTAATTTTGAAAGTGGCTTTCAATTGCGTAATATTTAATGTGTCGCCGTATAAAATCAGGAACAAATTTTACATACTTTGCACTACTCGTGTTGAAGTATTCTCGCATTAAAAATAATAAAAAGAAATATTTATAAGTCAGAAATGTAAAAAAAAAAAAAAAATTATCAACCGTATATAACCGCACAACAACCACTTCCTGTGTGTATTTGAATCGACATAATATTTAAACCGGTAGAGTGTAAAGCGTAAATAAATGTTTTATCATTAAATAAAAATACGATGTTTTCACCTATTTTCAATTAACCATGGTAAATAAGCGCCTTGTCTATTATTTATTTAACCCCCAAAAAATCGATGATTGCATAGAATTTCCTGAAGACCTCGATCAATCGATTTATCCCTAAAACCTCTAAAAAACTCCTAATTCGTGAATTATTTCATCAAAAATTCCCCAAAAACCAAATTACATACATATATATATATATATATACAAATATATGTGGACAGACCCTGGGGACCGAGCCTCACTTGGATTTGTTCCGAGAACTTGCATAAGAATCGAAATATTATATTCATGAGTTTCACAAACATTTAAAAGGACAACTACACGCGCGTAATACGAAAGTTAAAATTACATAATTATATTTTTCAATTTCGGATGTGTATTTTAGTTTACGTAATATTTAAACTCCCCTTGTAAATATCGTCAATAAACAATAGGTATTTATCTAATTTATTGTTCTATATTGTTTGTTATTAAAGTTTGTTTTATTATATGTTAATAATTGTTATGCCATAGAAATATTTCCAGATTTTCTTGGTTGTATATACACATATAGATCTATAAGTCAGATATATAATCGATACAACCTGCGACTTTTTATTAAGTTTTATTTTCTTCGGAAATATGATAATTTATAATAATATTTCTGGCTTCAGAATTTTAAATTTGTTTCGAATTATCATTAAAACGAACATTGATCGCCTTTCCATTACAATTGCTCGTTTCGTAGATTTTCGAAAACTACTAATTCGTGATTTATTTCATTAAAATCGTTAAAATCATTTGAGAGAACCCAATTACATATATATATATATATATATATATATATATATATATATAATATAAAATTCAACTTTCGTGTCCAAAGATTGGCCATCCGGAAACCATCGACTCAATGAACACCGTATTACTCCCGAAAACGATGACACGTATACAATGTTATTTGTATATTTATTATTTAAAATTTTAATTTGTTGTTTGTATGTATATCTAATAGTTGTGTTTTTCAACAGCTGACGTTAAAGAAAAAAAAAAAAAAACAAAATATATTATTAAAAATCTAATAATTAATTTAATATAATCAAATAATAATGAAAATATTATCTGTAAAATTTTATTTTCCGCGGAAGACAATTCTGCAGTAGAATTCCTAGGGGCATAAATTAATATGTAACCTTAAAAATTTAGCATTCCTGTTGGGAAGAATAAACTAAATCAATGAAAAACCAAACATCTAACATTACAATGTGTAATATATACATATGCGCAGCTTGCAAACTAAGTCAATGAAAAACATATATACATATACATATATATATATATATATATATATATATATATATATATATATTATATACAGGTATCGCAGCTTGCAAAGTGTAATTTTGAATTAACATACTGAAATTCAGCGTTTTTCAAATTGGTAACAAAAAGTAACGCTAAACAAATAATTATTTAAAGTTCTCAATTTACCTATTAACGAAATGATAAAATATTTAGCGGACGTCTTAAACGTAACAGCGGCATAAAAATAGAATGGTCTATTGTTTTCCAATTTTTTTAGGAAAACCACGTGCGATAACTTAGTCCCCAACAAGTCGATTGAACTTGCCGGCAGGTTTCCAAAATAAATATAAATGTATATATTTATTTAATAAATATTACAAGCTTAATTTCTATGACTTATCATTATTTATCTATAATAATAACTATTATATATCTATCTATTAACACTATAATGTATACCTCAAGTAGTGACACACCCATATATACATTCACAGACTCACTTTTATATATTACATATATATATATATATATATATATATGTATAACTCGGCCATTTTGGCCTCGCAAGGGGCTGTGACCCTTGACCCCTCTTGCTTTCATTTCTTCTCTTCTATACTTTGTATAAAATGATCAAAATTTACAACGTTATTTTTACTGACATCAACACAAAAAAAAATAACACAATCACAGAAATCCTATCTTAACATTTAACTTTCATTATATAAAATTAAAACATTTTTTCGTTACATTTCTCGTTACATATTTTGTTATATAAAATTGTGACATTTTTTCCAAATGGGGGGTAGCCTAAGAATTACGTTGTAATTAATATAAATAGATTCATGTAATACCTAGATTTGTTGTTAACTAAATTTTGGCAACATTTCTTTTATTTTAATTTTATTTATTTTTGTATTGTTTTGCTGTAACATATTATTTATACGTATATTATTGAGATTAAAATCATTTGTTGTAATTTGTCTTCGTGTTTATTAGCATGTCTTCTACATTGAATTGTGTACTGTCTGATGTTATGTAAACTGTAATTATAAGCCTAATTTCTCGTTCTAGATATTTAATTAGCAATTTGAATTTAAGTATCACTTAAAGGGTATGTATTAAAAGTGGTCGAAGAATTTGCATTTGAGAATGTTTCATATTTTTTTCCCACTACACAGACTTGTAAACATTTATCCTGTAAATGGTTTAATTGTTTTAGGGAAATTCCTTATTGATAGAAACTAGGCAACCTTTTCCTAAATTTATTTACAACAATATTTATACGAATTTTAGATTCTGTAACATTTCTGTTTGCTACGACCTAAAAAGGTGAAAATACATTAATTCTGTATAACAACACAGTTAAAAATAAATAACATTATACTTGTTTTCAGATTTCATCTGTTACACAGGGGGTTCTCGGTCTGTCATTATTTTTTCATTTCCTTTGAGTTTTCTAGCTGAAGATGGGCTATGTCCAAAAACGTTACTATTAACATAAATATAATGTTATTTATTTGTAACTGTGTTGCTATATAGAATTTTTATCTTAATATTTATATGTTCGTTCCATTTAAACAAGCTATATTAACAGAGTAATACATAAATATTTCTATTTATACATTTCTTCCAAATTGTTACAATTACATACATTTTGTGTATGTGTAAATGCGGACATTCTAATCTGCGATGTTTTATTTTGATTTCATCTATATTACATTTACTGCTTGATTTTATCCGCATTACTTTTGATCTGTCTAGGTTAATAAATATAATATTTTTTATCGTGTATCCATTTTTTTTATCTCATCTAAATCTTTTTCTAGTTAAGTTCTCTGCTATTTTATAACTTTTATGAGATATTATAATTGCTACATCATCGGCAAATGTAAATATTTTTGTAAATTTTATTGCTTTATTAATATTTCTAATATAGGTTATAATAAGGATTGAAGCTAATGCGGATCCTTGTGATATACTCCATATATCATTTTAATTTTTTTATTACTCGTCCGATCTATCTGTACAACATAACGAATCGATTAGTTTACATTTTCATTTTTCCGTATATTTTTAATTAATTTACGTTTCATATGATAAAAAAACTCGATGTAATTTAATATTATGTTATTCTGTTTTAAATTTTGAGTAGTTCTTATAAATTGGTTTAAAAGAATATTATTTTTCCCACCGCCTCGGTTCTTATAAAAAAGTAGATACTTAACATTTGCGATAAAATTCTGAAATGCATCCTCCACCGAGAACGTTAAAAGTTTACTGTATATATGAATTTACATTCCGTTTCATTTCCAAATTATTTCAGATCGAATTTCAACTTAAAAAGCTCGACACTTCCGCTCCATATTCCCCTTTTTTTTTATTACTTATTCAAGATTCCTACTTCAGCTTCTTTTCTCTATTCCGTTTTTAATCATGGAGGTAATTTTCAGCTTTTTTCAGTTGTGCTAAAAAAAATTCGAATATACACACTTATCTTGCCTTTTCGTGAATTTCGTAACCAACATTAAAAAATAAAGCTAGAAAACGATAATTGCATTTTATACGTGGCGCAACAAAAACGGGAAGTAAACGTATGAGAGTTGAATAATACATTTATTAAATAAGTGTATTTTACTTACCGTTACCATGTCGCGGCAAAAATATAACAAAAAATACGCAGTTATATAGATGTTTCACCTCGCTGTCTATTATTGAAAAGTTTAGTTGTCAGACGCAGTTCCTTCGGAATACGAATTTATTTGTTCATTATACTTCCTCTTTTACTGGCCAGTAATCATTTTGTTTTTTGTATTATATTTATTTCCACAAATATATACATATGTAAGTAAAGAAAGTCCCATATATCCTTGACAGAGTATCATAGACTGGAAAGTTAAGGTTCTCACATGCACTTAGGGTTCTAACGGATCAGAACCAAATAGTGGGGGCCAATTGCTTTCTACTTAGCATTTTATTTTCCCAGACTCCTCTGGTGCTTAATTATTTCCAGCTGGGTAAACCTTCCGGATGCAGCTTGGATCTGAAACGAGACAAGATATAATATGCTGTCTGATTTCCCAAATTACTTTTTAGATAGATTAATTTTTAAGAAAGCAACTTCAAGAGATGTAGAAACCATGGAATTTTAAGAAGTCACGGGAGATAAAATTAAAAAAACTGCAGGGGGGGCTATTATTTCAAAAACAATCTAAATTTCAGCAATGTCCGTACTTAAATAAATTATGAAAAGAAGGGGGTCGGTCAATCATACACTAGTGCTCGTTTAATATTTGGCAGTGCGAAGAAATAAGTTTAAATAAAAATTTCAGTTTCTTTAATCAATAATGGCTTGAAGTCAACTTAATGGCTCTAATAATTTTCGCAATTTTTACAGTTTGATTTTTCTTTTTATATGTACCTACTTCGGAATGATCTGAAAATTTTGATTACCGTGAAGATTTTTTTTTTTTTGATTTTTCCATTTTTAATAACTTTCTGCTTTTATATATTTAAAAAATCGTATAGTAACGATGAACTAAAAGCGCGCCTTGAGCAGATTTTTCCCAAAAATTTTCAAAAAAAAATCATTTACAGAAAAAATCTCATTAAATCTATTTCGCAGTATGCTGATTAGTTTAAGCGATCGTCTTTCAAGAACCTCAATGTCTCTCTAATCATTTCCACTTCGATCAAACCTTACGAGAATTTCGGTGACCTTAGAACTTCCGAAACTGAAACGAGGAACCTAGCAGCCAGATACTAACAACCTATAAATACGAAATTCTAATAATCCGTCAAAGTAGTTTTCAATCAACTTACATACTTCCTGATTTGAACTAACCCTCCAAAGTCCCTTATGGAGAATTATTTCTGTTTTCCGTCGAGATGTTAAATAATTCTTTAATGTATTAAAAACCAACAAAGGAGAATTTTATCCGTTCGTCACCGACGCGGTATTACTTTTATTTCTTGTATATATTACACAGATGCTATCCGTGATGGTTCCCATTATAACACCTCTATGTTTTGCATTCAACTGCCCAGATTATTACAGAACATAAAGAGTTATACCGAACTCGACTTGTATATACGAATGTAATTTGGTTTCCTTGACAAACGCCACAATTTTGACCATGGCACCAGGAATGTTCGAGAGAATCTCATGCACAGGGATCTCTCCCCATGTTATTATGTTTTATCAATTGTTACGCGAACTTCCTGCAGTTTTGATTCATTTAGAAAACTACATAAGGGACAGCTTGTTGGTGAGGGTTTAATTATGTAACGCAGCCGTATGTACCGTCCGAAAACGATTAAGTACTAAGTATTCTTTCCGACTTATGCAAACAAGAGGCAACCAGAGTAGTTGGTTTAATGTTTCTGAGGAAAGAGTTCCTCGAGTTATCCACTGAGACGTCCACTCTTATAAATATGGGCGATAGTGTCGGAGGGACAGGCAGAATTTCTGACATTGGTGAGTATATTGCGGAACGTGTTGCGAGATCAACTTCGTCGCTCTTAATGACACTCGGAATCCATAGAGGAAAAACGTTTCGCATCCTCTCGTGAGACAATCTATATGAATCGCTTCGGATTTTTGATACTAGTGGTTTTTCACTAACTCGGCGGCATATTAGATTTAAAGCGGTTAATGAGTCTGTATAATGAACAGCACGTTGCTTGTACTAATATCCATTTAATTTGACTTGTTAACTAAAGTTATTGACCCTAATATATCTCGGTAACGGTTGCGTGCGTGGTAATAGATCACGGTCAGTAAGTTTACCAACGTAATGTTTTTTTTCCTTACTTGGCAGTTTCAGAATTTGCAATAACATAAATTTCGGATCTGCGAGGTTTTATTATGTATGAAAAAAAACGCGCACATCCGCAGAAGGTTCAAAAATTTTTAATTGGTATTCCAAAAGTCTATAAAGCTAAATCGACTAAACTAACCCTATTCTCTATTGCTGGCTTTAAAATATTGCTGTTGTTCTATTTTATTTTATTTATTTATTCTTATCATTCTTCTTCTTCTTCATCTTCTTCTTCTTCTTCTTCTTCTTATTATTATCGCTCTACGTAGCGCATTTGTGGAATTTTTGCAATACCAATAATAATAAATTGATTTGACTGATTTGATTGATCATTATTATTATTATTGGATATTTTTACTTTTTTAAAAAGAAGTTAACAACACTTATAACAAGCTCCGTTTAAACGTTAATTATCGTGTCTATTTATTTACATTTGAGAATTAATTTTCTTTCAGACATACTTGTAATTATCATTTTTTCAGATCTCCCTTTCTTTATCATTCACAAATAAACTTAAAGGATATATACTTTTAGCTCCGCCTTTACCGCTCCATATAAACCCCTGGGACGGTACATGAACTTTTTTCTTAGGACCAACCGAATACACTTGCTAATGTAAGAGGTTCGGAAAATAAAGAAATTACAGGGAATAAGTAATCAAGATAATAAATAATAATCGAAAATTGACCTAAGAAGGAAACTGAAATCGAAACGATAAAGAAATTATAGAGAATACAGCGTATCCTAGATTATAGATAGTAATTAGAAATTAACCTGATGAAAGACTATGAAGGAGAGCAAAATAGAAAGAGATTTAAAAAAAGCTCGAGCTTTCAGATAAACAGAAAGTAATAATAGAAAACCTCCTGTAATATCTCACGATCGCAAATGTAGGCCGTCAACCCGGGTGATGTTATAAAACGAAGAGTTGTATTTCAATACGAACTCTACATTTACGCTGATCAGATCTTTAAAGAAGCCTTGGACAATAGTAACGAGGGCATCAGAATTTGAAGAGTGAAAATCAACGATATGCCGACGATATACAGCACAGCAGGCAGAGTTTACAGGATCTTAACTCACTCGTTCAGAGAGTGGAAAACACCGCAGCTGCGCATACGGAATATCGCAAAATGCAAGAAAAACTAAAATCACGGTCGTCTTTCATAACAACCAACCCAACGATTATCACTCATTGGGAAGCGTGCTGGGGAGAGGTGTTCGAACATTCAGGTATCTTAGAATTCAATAGCACTAGGCAACAGCGACGTTGAAATCAGATGCAGAATTGAACAAGCAAGAAATGTCTTCAATAAGATGAGGAAACCACTTCGCACGACCTAGATTCAGAACTGAGAGTTAGAATCCCCTCAAATGATACGTCGTGCGGTCTATCCTATTATACGGATGACCCGAGTGCTAGACCTTAAAAAAAAACAAAACAATCCGAACCGGTTGATAGGTTTTGAACTACGTGTTGTGCTATCGGAGAATTTTGAAAATCCCACAGATTGCAAACTAATCAGGGGAAGTTCTTCAGATGATGAATAAAGATGGCGAACTAAAAATTAACATCATAAAAGACAGGAAGTCAAAGTAATTTGGTCATCTGATCCGTGAGAATGGGGAATATCTTATTAGGAAAAATAACGAGCAGCAGAAAAGCTGGACGAAGTAGACACTCATGGATGTGCAGTGTCAAAACATAGGCAGGAATGAACACTGAGCAACTAGTCTACTCCGCCTATAACAAAGAGCCGAAACATAGCAAAAAAAGAAATAAAAAAGAAATAAAAAAAGAAATAAATCTTCATTTATTGACTACCTATAACGGTCGTGACAAGAAGTATTAGACTGTAGTGGAATAAACGAGATATATAGAAGAAAGAGGATTTTATTGCGCTAGAATAGAAGCTAAGGCGAAAGTTTCGGATGCGATTCTAAGAATTTACAGTTGTAACGGAAGAAATTGGTCTTTCGTTCAGTCAAATGACGATCCATAATCATTAAAACGCTTTCATTCTTAACACCAAAATTTCCGCATATCCATTTTTTATGTGCGCAAAATAAATTAACTATTTGCCAAAAAAAATTACCCGAGTTTTTTAAAAACTATTTTAAAGATACTTGTAATTTTCTGTATAAACTTTGTTCAATAAATATAAATCATTTCGAGACAAATTCAAAAAAAAAACCGATAAAATGTAAACTTTCCGCTTTAAAGTTACAACTCCGAATGAGAGCTGCTTTTAAGTTGAAGTGAAAATCATTATATGTACGAGTAGATATAACGATTTAAATAGTTCTAAAAACGAAATAATGTTTTATACTACTAAATTATACACAGACAGCTTCAGAAAAATGTACAATTCGAATAATTAAATATTAAATATGACCATGGAGAATAGTTGTTTTTGTTATCCTACACGAATTGTATCAGATAATAAACTGTAATAATCAGCGCCGAAGCGTAGTAGCGGAAGCGCCAAAATAGGAAAAAAACTGTAAAACCTGTTCTTGTGTACGGAAATGTTTTATTGCACCAACAAAAAAACCGAAATTTAGCAAATCGTAAAATAATTAAAATTAAAGGAAATGGCGCTTACAAAAGTTTTATTGACGTCACGCGCCGCAACGGCTAATAATAGTAAATAAGTTCCAAATTTAGACATTCCATTATTTTCTTCTTTTTTTTTTTTACGAAAATTTAAGTAACACGAATACACATGAACATTTTATTATCCCCAAATGATCTTTTAGTCCGCTCAAGCGATAATCATTCATTTATTTTTCTTAAATTTGCCGAGAAAACTAATGAGCTTAACATCAAGTGTACATGTGCACACTTTTTTTTGGCTGGTCCGAGTATATTGATATGAAGGAAAGTGTCCAATTGTTAACACACTAATTAAATTGTCAATTACAACAATACTCTTTTTTTCTTTTTTATTTTTGTTTTGAACTCGCAGGGATCTTTACCCAGAAATAATTAGAAAAGTCAACAAGTTTTTGGTTTTCTTTTCTTTTTTTTTTTTTTTTTTTGCGGACAATGTTCACGGATGTTATCAGTAGTAGAGAATTCCTGGCATTGAGTTGATTAGATTTCATTAACTAGTTTCAACCATGGTTGTCGAAATTCATTAAAGAAATGAAAATATTCAGATATAATAATAATAATAATAATAATGAAGACAACGCGGAAAAATAAATTAAAGATAAAAAACCTGAAAAATTCCCGAGAAATTTTGAGATATTAACAAAAATAATTCCGCATAAATTTAATATTATAAACGTCTGTGAATTTTGTGAGAAAGGTTTTAAATTAGATTAATAAAAATTTTAAATTAAATGAAAAACAAGTTTGTCTAGTTTTGATGCAAATTTAAGATTTCGTTAGAAAAAAAAAACCCTTAATCATTTTCTTATTCTTGTGGTTAATTTATTTGAAAAATACATAATAATAATAAAAATAAAAAAAACCTATTAATTTTTTTTTTTTTCTGTTTCCGTTGTTGGATTTCCTCAGTTTTTTAGGTTAAAAATAAAATATATTTTTTTCGAATTTTTTAATTCCTTATTTGCAATAAATCTGATAATAGAAAATACATATAATACATATAACACGATACATATATTAATTACAACGTAATTCTTAGGCTTACCTATATAATATAATTCCACAACATCAATTCGGTTTCTTAAAACAGCACTCCACGGTGGATCAGCTGCACAGAGTGGTAAGTGTAATAGAAAAAAGTTTAGAAACAAAAAATGTGTGTACAGCGGCATTTCTCGATGTCCAACAGGCTTTTGATAAAGTTTGGCATAATGGTCTATTGTATAAATTAAAAATTTTATTACCAACTAGGTTATATCTCTTGTTGAGTTCATATCTGCATAACCGATATTTCCAGGTGCGCTATGAACACACGTTTTCAGAACTATATCCAGTTCAAGCAGGAGCGCTCCAGGGATCAGTTCTGGGACCCACGCTGTACTTGATATATACAGCAGACTTTCCTGTACCGGAAAATGTTTAGGTAACTACATTTGCTGACGACACGGCATTACTTGCGTCACATTCAGATCCGAAGATAGCAAATGACAATCTTCAGAAGGCCCTTATCGAAGAAGAAAACTGGTTTAAAAACTAGAAAGTTCAGATCAACGAAAGTAAATCGGTAAACATTCATTTCACGAATAGAAAAGTCATAACCCCAACTGTTAGGATAAATGGACTGGAATTGCCCGTGAGAACAACAGTTAAGTACTTGGGATTACACCTAGATAGTCGTTTAACATGGAAGCAGCACATTCAGACAAAGAAAAGAGAAATAGATATTCGTGTTAAAAAAATGTACTGGCTTCTAGGAAGAAATAGCGTTTTAAGTATTGATAATAAACGTTTGATATACACAAGTATCTTGAAGCCTATTTGGACCTACGGAGTACAGCTTTGGGGTTGTGCTAAACCTACAAATCTGAAGATAATACAGACCGCGCAGAATAAAATCCTTAGGCTCGTAACCAAGGCGCCATGGTATGTATCAAATCAAACTTTGCATCAAGATTTAGGGATAGAGTATGTGGCAGATGTTATTAAAACTCATGCCCAAAGACACGCAGAAAGACTTGAAAGTCATCCGAATAAACTTGCTGCTGGACTGCTACATACTGCTAATGATAGGAGGCGGCTGAAGCGTAAGAAACCTCATGACCTTGTTTAAGGTAAAGACTATCATCCGGTAGGTACTACTGGGTACTTCTCCCTTCATGCTAAATATTTCCCTGTTAAGAATATTGCTAAATGGCCTAGATGGCCAGTTTGTAATACAATAACAATTTAAAAAAAAAAAAAAATTCTTAGGCTATCGCTCATCAGAAAAAATTTCTCAATTTTATGTAATGTTCATTATATTTTATAAGATTTTTGTAATTATGTTATTATATTCATATTGACCGATTTAGAATTACCTTGTAAATTTTAATCATTTTATACGAAGTATAGAAGAGGAAGAGACGGAAATGTAAACAAGAGGTGTCAAGGGGCACAACCCCTTGCGAGGTCGAAATGACCGAGTTACATATATTTATATATATATATATATATATATATATATATATATATATATATATATGTATATATATATAATTACAGTAACTGAAAAACAAAGAACTAATGTGTTGAAAAACAGATACACCGTGTGCGTGAATGCGTGAATTTTCCCAAATCGGAAGAGTGTCTCGGCACCATTTAGGACCGTCTTGGCGAATTGCATGAACTCCCCAGGCATTCTGTTGATGTTACTATATTACTACTATGAAAGAACCTCATCTGTTCTTAAACTTTTTCCTTTATCATTTTAGTCAGTGGCGGATTCATGGAAGCACAGGGGACACCCTCGGGACCCCAAACAACCGAAATCTCGAAAATTATTATAACAGAGTAACGTAATTTACTCTATAAAAGGTTTATATAAATGTTACAAAATACGGATTTAATTACAACTAATATTTAGTTTACAAACTATTAACGTTACGTTTTATTCTATTTTAAACGCAACAACTGTCGTCGGTCTTTTGCCTTTTTTATTTACTTTTAATTTTTATTTTGTTAAATGAAAATAGTTTTTTTTTTTTTTTTTTTTTTTTATGGCCTGGCGGCTAAGTAGCTTACCATTTGGCCACTTCCAGAATGAAAATAGTTCAATGAGGAATATATACATTTTTTAGTACTGGCTGCTGAACAAAGAGAATAATAATTCGGATCAGATTACGAGCAAAAATAAAAAAGAAATAAAGTTTAATAGTAATCTTTCTATTCTTTCCAGTTATTCAAATTCTAAACTACCATTTTTTAGGTATAATTTTATAATTTTTTCTTTTTTTTTTACCTAAAAATAAAATAAAAACTGTAATAATTATGCGTTTTTAAAAAATTGTTTAAAAATTTCTAAATAGGTATTTGATTTTCTTTATGAAACAAGGTGGTATTTCTTAAATATCTACCGTCCACCGTATAAGATATTATGTAATTATATAATTTACCTTCGCAAAATGTCCCTTACACATGGCGAATGATGACTGTTTGGACTTTGTAAATTGTAAATGCTAACAAGCAAATAAATAAACCGGAGTGCAGTATCATTACGCGGACAACAAAGACAAGGCATACCGAAATTTTCACAATTAGCGTGTAGTTTTAAATGTATAACAAAAGGAGCTAATTGAATATGGGAGGCTGTTGATTAAAGAGAGAAATTCACCGCGCATTGCTAGTACGCACCCTTTGAAACCAAGAGAACAGATGGGGAGAGCTACTTAAGGTATATACATGGGCGTCGCCAGCGAGGGGCAGCTGCTCCCCCTGGAGCCTTGAAACTTTTTAATCAACTCGCCATGATGAGTATTCGTAGACGCATAACCATCGACAATTTGAAAGACTTTTATAATTTAATTATAAAAATTTGCCAGAAACCCACGAAAATTATGTTTTAATTAAGATTTTATTTTTGTTTAATAAAATATTAAGCCTTTACAACTTGTAAATTTTATTTTTCCTATAACTCATATTCTCTTTCTATCATCTTGCCCCCCTCGGGCTCATCGGCTGGCGACGCCCTTGGGTATATATGTAATATTTTCGATCATTCTATTTATGGATGAATTTTACTCTTCTAGTAAGTTTAAAGTCTAGGAATAGTTCGGAAATCTGTTCTAAATTCTAGGAAATACCGGCCATAATTTTTAAGTATAACAGAAGACAGCCCTGTGTATGAGCATGCAATCAATTGACATACAATAAGTTGTTTTCGCGTTGTCCAGATATGAATTCATACGAGTATGCCGATCTACAGGCGGAAAAGATTTTCAAATACACCTGTTATTGACTAATGTACGTAAGCGACATGAAAGTAGTGTTGGTAATTTCCACTTTTTAACTTTTTTTTTTTTTTTTTTTGGTTTATAAAATTTTTGAATAAAACCACGTATTTAAAAAAAAATTAAAAAAAACCTATAACGAATTTAAATAATTTTAATTCATGTTTCCGAACGCGAGCTAAAGAGTCGTGCGTTTAAGTTAAATCAATAAGAGCGGTACAGTTTCGGAATACAAGGAAGATGCCAGTGTTACATTATCCAAAAACAACAAAATGGAGTAACGGGAATAAATTTACGGGTTTCTTTTTTTTTTTTTTTGAACATTTTAATTTTGCAACAAGAGCGGTCAGTCGGAGGGCGAGGGTTAATCGAATTCCGTTCTGGGATAAATTAGCATTGGTCAAGGTGGGCAACACCGGTATCGGGGATCGTTTCGCTTCAAGGTAGCCCATATTAGGAAAGAGTACGCTAAATTATCCGACAGCGTTCGTCTTAATTAAATTTTTCCCACTTTTTAGCCTCGTTCCGTATAAAACCGTTCCGATTATTAAATTTCCTCATTTCCCTTCCGTGAATGTAAAAGTCTCCTGATCATCGAGCGTGTGTTTCACACATCTCGTCAGCTATACCGGCAGGTCACAGACTCTGATAAAGCCACCGCTTTCCGTAGAATCGGTCTCCGCCGATTGTGAACTCTTCACGCTTCTTCCTCTTTTTCTTCCATCTCCCTAAGGTAAACAACATTTTATTTGCATTGTATAATAATAAATATCGTTCGCGAGGGTTTGCTTTTTTATCGCACTTTAAATGGAACGCAGCACCGTCCGTTTCCTTCAGAACGTAATGATTTAGTTTCGACGGATGCGGTGTCGTTCACGTGTAAAATTCGTTCACTTGCGATCAAGTGTAATTGTTTCCGTACGGGTTTTAATGGAACTATTATTCACACATAACAAACACGATCTCAAATTAACATATTTCACGTAACCTTGAGAGTATGTGCCCGGTAAAATGTAAACAAACGATCGGTTCTCTGATTTTTTAGCATCAGATAATTATAATTTTACCCGAATAATTTTATCTTATTACGCCTTCTCGTGGAATTGCAAATCGGAAAACGCTAACTCCCTGTGTCTCATTATCACCTACTCTTCTCGCTGGAAGAGAAATCGCAGAGTGTAGAAAATTTTTCTCTACCGATAATATAGCGAAAAATATGTTTGTATAGGTAATTTTTTTCCATATACGTAAGTTATTTATTTAATTGTTTTAATAATTCGCCTACTAGGGACCAAATAGCGCGAATGATTATTTTCGACATATATTTTCAGTTCTCAAGCGAAATCTCCGCTTCAGTGGTACACACACACACACGTATAATATACTGCCGCCTAACGTTATCTAATCAAACTAACCGATTAGTAGTAGTATTGACTGCAAGTTAAAAAGCAGAGCCGTATTACCGATTACTGACCTAATCTAGTTCTACCGTACAACGAAACATGTCTTATGTATAAAAGCCAGCAGTGATGTCGCGGTAATTAGAATATATATATATATATATATTTTTTTTTTTTTTTTCATTATTTTAACTAGATTTCTTAGCGAGGACATTAGCCGGAAAAATTGGAAATGGAAAGGAGAAATAAATTTATATTCTTAGGATAAAAAAGTACTTCAAGGGGGCAGGAATAACCGAAACAAAAGGAAATGAGAGAATATAAGAAGCACTGATAAGGGCAGTAGGGGTGTTAAGTTTTAACAGCGAAGCATAGAAGACACAGTCAGGCGTGTCTTTTATCCTCATCTGACGTCACTGGAGACCGGTTATCATATTATTAGCCGTTGTTACATTACTGTCTCTTCATTTTTACGAAACGCACGTACGATTCGAGTATTATTCCAGCCATTTTTTTGCTACACGTGTCGCACATGTTTGGTGCGTCTGCTGAGCTGGACTAAATTTTAACTTTATAATTTTCCGATAAAAATTAACGCGAAAAAAAAACCAAGATATTTCACGTGCGCTAAAAATAATTACGGTACGGCATACAGTTCTATATCGGTAGTAAGTAAATTTTAGTCCATGTACTATCTTACACATCTGTTTAAGCAGCGAATAATTACTCGACTTTCGACAATGAAATTGTCCCTACGGAAATATTGCGCCGGTAAATGCGAACGAAATCATTTCAATTCCACGACCCGCACGTTGGAGAATAAAATTCTCATTTTTAACATATTAAACAAAGAAGGTTTTTTGTTTTGTTTTCTGTTTTTTTTTTTTTTTTCTGACTTTAGCCTCTATAGACGTCTAAACAACTCCAAGTCTTAATTTTACATCCTTTTTTCCTTCCTTAAAATCTTTCCAATATTTTTTGAGACTCTTCACATCGAAAAGCATTTCTATGGCTTATCGAAGACAGCGGTCTTTCCGATTTACTCGGATTTATTTTAATGTCTGAAATCGCAACTGTTTTATGAAACCCCTTTTTTGTTAAATATTTGTGTTTCAGTGATATCGATTGATTTCATATCCTTTTCACACTCATCAAACCATGCATGTCTTATTTTCTTCGTTTTCATCAAATTCTCTTAGTTAACCTGTCCTCCTGCATTCTGCTAATATGGCTAATATGCCCGTTTAAAAAATAATCTTCTTTTCCTTATTGATACGGACAATGATTGTTCAATCTTGTTGTATAATCTAATCGTTCGAAACCCATTTCAACTGTCCGCCATTCCCCATTTAACTTCTAAGATCTTACTTAAGATTCTCGCAGTTCTCTTATTTCTAATTGATTAGCGATAATCCGTTCTTGTTCGGGTTTCTGATGCATATAACCATTCTGGTTTGATAACTGTAGCATAGCGTCTTGCTCTCCTATGCTCATTACTTTTTCATCAAAGGCATTCTCTTCACCAAATAATTATGTCCGACCTAATTTCCATATCCTACATTGTTCACTGTTTCTTTTTCTAGTCCATTTTGTCGTCTAAATTCCATTAAATATTTAAACTTTTTAACTCGTGTAATTTTTCCAACACGCGTGTACTAATTCTATTTTCATTCCAGCAAAAAAAAAAAATTCTAGTCTACTTTGGGGGCGGTTACCGAAACAACGCATTCAACAAGAATTAAGATTAGAGTACAACGTATAATATAATAATGCGTCAATGAAGAGAGGACCCCTATCAGAATAAATTTATCAGAAATAATATACGGCTCAGTAGAAATTTTCCCTGAGCTATGAGACAAAATTCATAAAATGTTTCACAGGCACATCATACGTGTGTATACCACATCTCATCAGTTTAGACTGACTGGTGATATCCTAAACAGCACGGTATATGTCTCTTCGTTGAACTTGAAAAAGTTATAAACACGATAAAATTAACATTGTGATATTAACGATAATGTATACTATTTTGAGAAAAACAGATGATTAAATATTTCACTCGCTGAAAATGAAACGTTTAAATATCAAATGTTTAAATATTTCAAATACTACCGTAAAAATTAGAACAGAAAAAAAAAACGCTAACCTTTAGAACTAAAATTAATCGCTAAATCATCGAGAGTCTCTGCAATGAAAATATTAAAATTTTAATTTTCGTCAGTGTGATTTCATTAATTGCACATCGAATCAAGTAAGGTTAGTTAAATTTTTTTTCGCTTCTTAAAAATGACGCGGCCTTTGAAAATAATTAATTATTCTTTCCCTTTGTCTTATCAAACCAAAGGCCATGAAAACCTGCTGCTGAAACTAAGTAATAAGTGTGAACTTTGAACTCGATATAAATAAATTATAATAGAAAAAGGAAACAGTTGATCCACAATTATCGGCAATTAATTTTATAGATCGAGTTTTAAAAAGGTCGCCTTTTTTAAAGAAAATTCCTTTACTTTTTTTTTCGCGTTTATAATTTATTTATATCGAAACAAAAATTTAGATTAATTTACGAGAACACCGTAATGGGTAGCATTTTTCTGAACAAGACTTTTTTATGTACTGATTATTCCAATCAAAAATAATACTGAACGTAAGAGGGAAAAATAGAGTTTTTTATTGAAAATTGCAGAAGATAAACATTCTTAAGGTTCAAATTAAGTTTCATAAAATGCTTTTATAATAGAACAATATCATTACTATTAATAGGATCCTATAAAAAATTAACTTACTCTTGATAAAAATGACTTTCGGGGAAACAGGATATTTCACATTAAAATAGATTTTTAATTCACGTAAATTTCAAAAAAAAATATATACCTATTTAGTTTGTAGTTGCTGCAATGAAATATGACAAAACCGTAAGCTTTTTAACGCTTCTTAATGCTTCTTAACGCTTCTTAACTCTTCTTAATGCTTCTTAACGCTTCCTAATGCTTCTTAACGCTTCTTAACGCTTCCTAATGCTTCTTAACGCTTTTTAACGGCAGTCGAATTTTACAGACCTTTCTATTGATGTAAAAAATTCTGGCGATTAAAATTTACGATGATCTAGCATGAATTTTATGCAATTTTAATTGTTACCGAGAGAATTCTAAGAAAAAATATCTCACCAACTTCATTACTAAGATCGTAACCGACATTTAGCTTTCGATCAAGTGAAATATCAACGTGATCGACCAATTCGAATATTTTTAATCCGTCTAACAAACAAACTGAAAATTTTTCATAATTTCGATTTAGCATCAAAGCCTTTGACTGTTGAATTCCGTTTAAACAGTTTTATAGCGTGCAAAAAATGTCAGACTTAATTATCTTTTTTCGTATGAAGCAAAGGTTAAAGAAAACGACCGCTTAAAAGAGCAAAATTGGGGTAACTGATAACGATATTCTTATTGCTCAAAGTTTATTTCAAAGCGGGCAGAATGGAATTTTTATTTGGCGCTAGTAAGCGCGACAGCTTATATCCGCACGTTCTAAATCAACTTTTAATCATGGTGGTGTGTGTTTGGAGGGGGGGGGGGACCTTTCTGTTTTGCAAGCTCTATCAAAAAGAGAACAAACACAGTCGCTGAATTAACCGCGAAAATTTACCAGTCTTCAGTAAATCTCGCGCCCAAATTCCTCATAATGAAAACCGAAAAAGCCGGCTCCGTATAGAATCCATATCGTAAACCTTTTTGATAACCCCGCACGTGCAGATAATCTGGAGAAGCAAAACAATCTTCGCAATTCCGTATGTATATCCTTTAATTGAGGTTTTGCTAAAGAAATCGGAGGCCTTTACGTTCGTGAATAAATTGTTAGAAGAGCTCTAGAACCCCACTCATTCTCCGTTCATGAAGTAGAGCAAGAATTAAATGGTACAAAATTCGAACATTTTGCAAACTTTTGTTAATCACTAAAGTCGCTCTAACACACACTTCGAGAGGAGAACTTACAACAATTTAACGAACGAACTCTGCTCGGCCGGATGACGCGCCCGTTCCTTAAACATCTACATCAAAATGCTAAAAGTACTACGTTAAACGGAAACAAGTGTAAATATCCCTATTCTCCAGATGATATTCTTAAATCTTTTACATAGCATGATGGAGAAGAAAACGACGATTAGCTGACTCTAATCGTACACACTTATGAGTCTAATTAAATAACTTTTAGTATGTGTGTGTGTGTGTGTGTGATCAGTAAGTATAAGGTTCCCTACGCTTCTCCGTCTTGATATGAAAGTAATGATTCTTGGGCATATGTTAAGAACAACCTTTCGGAAGGGATCATCGGGGCTCAGTATAACGCATTTGGCGAGTGTGTAACCATGTACGCTTAGCTTACCGTCTGAGCTAGAACAGCGAGCAGTGATTCGGTTTTAATGCTGAAAAATGAAGAAGCGCCTGAAATTCACGCACGGAGCATGAAAGCTGCATATGGAATCGGTGTGTCATGAGCATCCAACGTGTCTGTTGTTCCAAAGTAGCAGAACGAATATCGATGATGAAGAATGAGTAAGGAAACACCAGACAGAGAGAGAGAGAGAGAGAGAGAGAGAGATGAGGAAGATTGACCGAATGATTCAAGAAAATCGAAACGTTCGCCTATCTATCGTGTCGCATCAACACTGACATGGTATAGTGCTCAAAAAAATCGTGACCACGCAGTTGAAGTTCAAAAAAAAAAAAATCTGTTCGTACCGCTACACGGCACTGCTACTGCAACCACATCACTGTTGCAAACTTTCTCGTGAGAAGTCAGTCCGCGCATCCACAGCATACTCCCTGGACTTGAGATTACCAAATTTTCGACGCAGCCTGGAGAAATTTCGGCAGAAAAGACGTTTCACGACGGACGATGAAGTGTCAAAGGTGCAGTTCGAACAATGGACGCAACAAGTTGGACGGAATTTTTCGAACGAATGTTTTTGTTAAAACTGCCGGAACGTTGGCAAAGGGAAGGAGATTATGTAGAACATTAACGGAATAAAATTTCCTTTCTTTTAAGGTGTGATTTTTTAACTTAATTTTTCATCGAGAAAGAGAGAGAGAGAGAGAAAGCATAGGGAATCTTACTTATTGATCTATCTATGTATTTCGCAAACACAACCAGCTGGTGCACCTGGAAATACAGAACGCATTCTTAAATAAATAACATTTCTATGTATACTCCCATTCCGACTCCCACACATGGTATGGATGCCTGCTGCGAGTTAAAAACACGAACAGGACGGAATAAAGTTGCTGCGCATACTGATAGTATTACAGCCGACCAAAAAAAAACAAAAAAAAAAAACAAAAAAAAACCCAAAGTCCACGCGCTGATAATATTGCGTTCCAAAAAAAAAAAATCGTGAGAAAAATCACGCAAAACGATCAAAGGGAAGTAAACGAATTCTTGATAAGATTCCACTATCTATATAGTGTACAACTAAATGACAAGAAAAACTTTCTGTGGCAATATAACCGCGAAATTTAATAACTATAAAAAGAAACCGCATTATAAGCGAGAGATTGCTAATGAAAGCATCACACGTTTGCAGGCTACATGCGGAAAGAGCTCCGAACAATAGAGGCAAAAACGAAGTAAGTGCTAGGAGCAGAACAATCTCGCTGTGAAGTGTGAAATAAAATAAACAGTTTAGGAAAATATCTGTCATTATTTCAAAGGAGCACTTTTTAAGACCTCGAAAAAAAAGGAGCTGCTCTAGAGTAAGGATACAGTGTATACAAAAGCGAGAAGTTTGATAATTCAGCCATATTTAATTCATTATATGCCTTACATAAATATTTACTTAGAATGTTAATAAGAAGACGAGGGAAATTAGAGAAAGAAAATACGAAATTTAAGCGGAATCTCTGCAATTTTAAAGACGCAACACTACTACAACCGCGCGGTAAAAATAAGAGATATTTTAACGAAACTACGCCGTGTCAGCGTTACAATCGTTCGGCGTCATTAAGTGGCGTCAGAAGGGCTTATTTAGATGAAAAAAATGATGAAAGGAAGAAGAAAAAAGGCGAGGGGCGCACAAGCTCAATTAATTTAATTTGGCCTAGGAAAGATGGCGAAAAAGGGGCTTAATATTGATAATAGTACGAAAATCGCGAAAATTTAACAAGTCGACGAAATAACAAATTTGCATAAATCGATCTGTAAATTGACGTGCCGAAATCTTAGTAATAAAGCCGGCGAAAAGTATGAAAAACATACCAAAAATGTTCGAGGAAAAAAGGAACGCTAAATCGTTTGCAATTGAAATTGGACGAAATTAAGTCGAGCCATCTTATCGGAGGGGGAAATATTCGTAGTAGGGTAGAGAGATTTCCACTTAAAATCGCGAAAATTAGGAAAAATTAGCTGGAGAAAATAAAAACAGTAGACGATTATGTCGCGAATGCAAGAAGCCGAATAGATCATCATCATCTCGTAATATCAGCGGATGAATTAAAAAAGTATATACGCAGAACGACACGTAATCTGGTTTCGTATATATTATAAAACAATCCGAGTACATCGGCACGCAACAGATACAAACCAAAAAGAAGGGTGCTTGAAGACAAGAAGTACAAAAACTCTTTACGTCGATAAATCGATAATTATTTATTTCGCTAGGGCGTTAATTATCGGCAAAACTGTCATCCATTAGGGATGGGGGGGGGGGGGGGATTACTGTTAATAAAACAACGAAAGCACTAATGATAATAGATGTGGCAATACGAAACACAGGGTAAATATGGCGGAAAGAGCCGGTAAATAAAGTGAGGAAAATACGGTCAAAATAATCCCGTTGGCTACACACACACACACGCATCAGCAAACATAATAATCCCGGATAAATTAATAAGCGGCTTAAAGATGCGGCAAATACTGAACTAGTGTGTATTTTATCCGACGTACGGAAAAGGCGGTAATAATAATTCTCAGTGTATCCGATCGGAAAATAATTCTTTAATCGATGATCGCCAACAATTTATAAATGTTATCGAATGCGATGAAACACGGCAACTTTTAAACCCCTATATCGCACAATATTTTCTTCGCAGCAAAATATAATATGTAATAATAATATACGTAACAAAACCACTTGGTAGGAATTTTATCGTAACTTTTATTATTATTCGAGAGAGATTATATTTAACATATCGAATTTCAACGTGTAATGATTTTGCTTAAAAGGACGATGGAATTTGTAAGTTGTAATACGCGGACATTATATTTAGAGAAACCTTAACAAATAGACCTTCAGGGTGTCAAAGTAGGAGGTGAAATTATAAATAATATAAGTAAGATATGCAGACGACACGGTAATATTAGCAGAAAATGAGAAGGATCTAGAAATATTATTGAAAACAATAGAGAACGCATGTGATAAATACGCTATTGTACTTTAATACCAAGAAAACTAAACTAATGGGAATAGCAGATCAAAGTAAACACCAAAGATAACACTCAGAAATGGTGAATTAGAAGTAGTAAATAAATACAAATACACTTTGGGGCGCGTGGCTTAATAACGTTGGAGACTCAAAGGAGGGGAAATTAAATGTAGAATAGGACTGGCCAGAGTAGCATTTATGAAAATGAGGAAAACGTTCACATCGCATGAAATATCTCTTGCATTAAGAATCAGAGCTTTAAAATAACGCTACGTATGGTCAGTGTTGTTATACGGTTGTGAATCATGGACGATAAATGATAAAATAATAAACGCTATAGAAGCCTTCGAAATGTGGTGCTACCGCCGTATACTGCGCATACCGTGGACCGCAAAAAAGAAAAATAAAGAAATATTAAATACATTGAAAAAGGACAACTGAATATATAATCAAACGAATAAAAACAGCATACTTAGGACACGTATTAAGAGGTTCGAAATATAAACTGTCACAGACCATTATAATAATGGGTAAAGTAGAAGGAAAAAGAAAAGTTGGAAGAAGAACGATTTCCTGGCTCGATAATATCCTGAAATCGACGTCTATGAAGGTAGAAGAATTATTCCATACGGCGAGATTACATCAAGAAATCGTCGCCATGGTTGCTACCAACGACTGAGAACAGTCAAATGGATATAAGAAGAAGAATGTTTAAAATTACGAGCAAAAAAATCGAACAAAACACAACGTACATTTATATTTGCGAAATTCAGCTTTACAGATTTTATTGAACTAACCTCGTAACAATTATATTTAGGACGCAGCGTTTGAAAATTAAAAACACGTATTTTGCTGGTTTTTTTTTTTCTTGTTAAAAATTTTTTTTTTTTCTTTCTTTTTTTTTTTTTTTTTTTTTTAATAATTTTCGAGTTCTACAAGGCACTAGCCCGTCTGTCATTGACGTAGTAGTCCTTAAAGGAAACTGAAATATCACAATAACAGCATCGATGATATCTAATGATGTTTTACGGGTTAACCGAAAAAATTTTAAATTAATTATACCGAATGTAACATTAATTAAACGGTTTTATTACAAAGAAATAAATGAAACGTACTAAAAATGTTAGTTTCGAATCGTTTACAGAACTGTTACATTACTCTGCTTTATTCTTCGCTACGAATACGGGTATTTATAATTCGAAACTCGCGAGTGTTCCGCTTATTTATTAACCGACTTCAAAAAAAAAAATGGAAGAGGTATTCAATTCGACTGTAGTTTTATTTATTTATTTTTTTATGTGTGTTACCTCAGAACTTCCTATTAGTTGAACCGATTTTGATGATTCTTGTTTTATTTGAAAGCTGATGTGCTTCTCATGTACTGGTCCCATTTAAATTTGATCGAGATCTGACCGGTAGTTTTTGAGTTACCCTTAATAATGCGGGAGATTGAAGCTGTTTAGATGCTTTTCATTCATGATTGGTTTCACCGTCGTGTTAGAATTAGCTTCGTTTTTTTGTTTTTTTTTTTTTAATGCGGTGGGGTGATTCGACTTGAAATACTATCAATTTGCCAAATTACCATGGACATGTAGCTTTTGATGAGTCTATACCGTGGAAATGCAGTTCAAAATAAAGAAATCGTACTTTTTTTTTTTAAGTATAAAGTATGGAGAATAATGTGAAAAAAAATTGATTTTTAACAAGAAAAAAGTTCAAGTAGAACGCTACAAATTGTTAAAGAAAATGCTTTTTTTACAAAAAATAAATACCGATACTTGAAGGTTTATTATAAAAATTTAATAAAAATGCACTGAAAATTAAAAAGTGTAATTACTCCCGATAAGAAAATATATATCAGAGTGTGATCTTAAAGGTGATATTATCGTAATTATTATACAACATTAATCTTAATTACAGTAGGATTCATATATTACAATATCTAGGAACAATTTAATGAACGTTTAATGCAGTTTTTATTAATTATTATTTTAATATGTAACATGAATCCTACTGTGTAATTAAGGTATTAATGTTGTATAAGAATTACGATAATATCACCTTTAAGATCACACCCTGAAATATATTTTCTTATCGGGAGTAATTACACTTTTTACTTTTTAGAGTGCATTTTTATTAAATTTTTATAATAAATACTTGAAGTATCGGTATTTTAATTTTTTGTAAAAAAACATTTTATTTGTAATAAAAACCTTTTTTCATTAGCGTATTTTTTAATCGTTTACATTTATCATCTGAATATACACACACACACACACACAAGAGGACACCACGGTAGTAAAATATTATAATATTATTTAAAAAATTATTATTTACGTTAAAATGTGTGCTGTGAAAAAATGAAGAGGGTTTCTAGAAATTTAAGCTATTTATCCATTACTTTCAACGAATACTACCGAATAATGTTTTTCTAGCATATCCCCAGTTTCGATAAAGTAAATATTTTTTATTACTACTGGTTTTTTTTGTTTTTTTGTTTTTTTTTTGAAAATAACCCTTTTCTTTTCCAATTTCAGAACCTAGCAAAATGTTTAAGCGGAAAATTCGTTCTGAAAAAAAAAAAAAAGGAATTTCCAAAGTGGCGCAAAAACATCGATAATTCTTTCAATTTCGAAATACTACTTTCCCGACAATACCAACACTTATTTTCAGTTAACGTATCTTTAGCAGCGACGGGGGTAAGTTGGCTATTTCTTCAGATACGGACCTGAAACTGAATGGCGGATTCAAGAACTGTATCTCGGATCCGATATCCATATTATAGGTCATCCGGTGTTTACGTATACAATTTATTCGAAATAGTTTGCACTGTGCGGTTTTTAACAGATTGCGTGTGTTAGAAAGAGAGGAAGAAACCGCAAATAGCTAATGTAGAAAAAACGAAAGAAAACGTTTCTTTCTAAATATTGTCGTGTTTTGCTTTTCTAGCTGATCTGGCACATTTCTGCTCCGATATAGAAAAGCGCATACGGTCTAATAGCGAAATGTATAACATTTATGGAGTATGTACAGCACCCGGTAAGTTGGAGTTTATGTGTGTCCGAAACTGTAGTCGAAGTTACATCGTTAACTACCGATAAGGTCCTACTCATCACTACTTGTTAGTGTTATTTAAAACGTGCATTACTATTTCTTGTTAATTATAATGTAATAAATACTTTTATAAATTACGTACATTTATAAAGCAATATTTTTCGCCTTTTCAAAATTAAATATTTAAAAAAAAAAATTGTTTTTTGCGTTGTTATTGGAAAATTACGAACAGTATTAACGGATATAATTTTATATTAGTAAAATGGTAAAAGTTCACATAGTACAAGCACCTCCCTGTGTTACTTTCTGATTTATAGTACTAGGATGGAAGTTATTTTTTTTTTATAAGAAAACCAATTTACCTGCAGACATTGTGACAAACTTTTACTCTTATCTTGTAAAATTATTCAATTTTTATTTATTATTAGCTATAAATTTTTTATTAATACTTTTTTTCTGCGATTATTTTTTTTAGTTAATCTTTTTTAGGCACATTTTGAATATTTCACTAAGGAGGCGCAACGTCGTGCGTTGAAACGTTACTCGTTACCAAAGTGGTACATATAGTTTGCGTGTAGATAGAATACGCGAGTTACCGAATACATAAGTGGGACTGACTGTATATAATCGGTAAACGAGACAGACGTGTATATACTAACGTTCCAGTTGTCCTTTTTTAGCCGAGCGTTATGATTGGCTGAAGGCAATTACATCACGGTAAGAGGGAAACAATAATATACGCACAGAATGATTAGCAGATAATCATGAAAGTTCATGTGGTAATAGCCGTGCCGGCGATTCTCATTACAACGTTATCGTGCATTGTTGCCGTGTACGAAATGACAAATCACTATGGGGGGGGGGACGTTACGATTTCGTCTATACAAAATTATTAGAAAAGCTACGAGGCAGAATTAATTTAATTTCAGCTATCATATAAGTGTCTATCATTACACGCTTCATTTGTAATGATAAAGTTTACTGCTTTTATAACATTTATATATAATGTAATTAAACGTAGAGAGTTGTATATTGTATAAGTTTCCATTGCTTATAAGAACATTATCGGGACATACTAACGCATTTTATTTATTTTCCGTTTAATCGTATGACTCAGAAACGCGCCTAAAAGTTACAAGCTAATTTCGTTTCTTTAAATTTGTATTTGAAATAATTTTCGATACTTTCAATTCACAGGGACGTTCTCTAGTGATCTCTTTTTATCAGTTAAGAATAAAAATTTTATTTTTTTTTAATTAACGTGAAAGTCTATCAACTCGCATCTTTGCTTTTATAAAATGTATTGTAATGATTAAGGGTTTATTCATGAATTCTGCAAAATTCTCGAGTCCCTGTTACCGGGAAGCCAATGTTGTGAATTATGAGTTACTTCCTCGTATTATTATTATTATCATTATTATTCGGGTCTCTGTTACGGGCGAAAATTTTACGAATCCGGATCTTTCTGGGTTCCTGTTAAATTCCTGCTACTCGATATTCCGGTTCGTTTTTTTTTTTTTTTTTTTTTTTTTTTATTTATGGGTACGCCAACGAAGAGCAACAGCCCAATCAGCCAACGAATCTAAGTAATAGTTCAAAAGGAGAATAACATATTAGATTTCAATCTGGTGCGAGATTGAATGAATAAAAGAAGCTAGAATAGGAACAACTGACAAGGAAGGAAATGAGAGAACATAAGAGTGTCATTGTATGGAGTAGGAAGACTAAAAAACTGAGAATAGAAGAGAGAACGTTCTAAAGAAAGTGAGAAACATTCGAAGAAGGCATTTAACATCACACAGAAAAAAGGAGTCCTCTGGGTGAAGAGGGCACCGCGGAGAAGAGACGAGGGAAAAACGATAAAGTGACGAGGGGAGAAAGGTATGACCGAAACGAAGACGACATATAGCGGTGATCAGGGGACGACAAAGGGAAGGAAACATGTCGAACCATCTGGTCAAAGAAGGCAATGGATGGAAAGATAAAAGGAATTCGGATTGGAGAAAAGGGAAAAGTAAATATCCTTACATAATGTAATATGGAACTGTCGGGAAATATGATTAATATTGTGAGCGGAAAATTTATGAAGAGGATGTCCATTGGAAGTTCCTGAGCGAGCCAAGGAATCAGCCACCTCATTACCCTCAATTCCAGCATTAGGCTACCGATTATAATCGATCGCCTATTTCTTTTCTCTAATAAAAAAATAGTTCTGATAAAACACAACCTTATCGGGCGCCAGCGACACCTTCCAAATCGAATAAAATTCTCCCGTACAAACTTCGCGAAGTAGCCGTAAAATGGCGGTAATTTCTCCGCGACGGAGATGCCACGGGGCTTCATTACGTGTCCGATAACAGATTTTAAATAATAAATGCGTGTATATTTTCAGAAATTACACAAAAAAATATCAATGCGACGCGTACAAATAAGGAGGCAGACTAGATATAACAAAAAAGAAAACAATTAATTAAATAAATTTTATAATGTGCGAATTTAAGCTGCCACGATAATCAAGAGCGCTACATAAAAGTGGCGACCGACCAACAATTAACACGTAAAGCGACTCGCGGCGACAATGATCTTGTCTTACCGACTAGCGTATCTAACAATAATATGTATCTCTTAATCGGCAATTAGAATATCTGTTGTTGCCGAATTATTCTCTGATAATCGATAATTGTAAAATACCTCTGCCGCTCGGTGTTACCCCACGCGACACACGATGTACGTTGCGTGCGCGGTACCTGAACGACCCGAGGTAATACATAGTTCTGCTAGCCGAACTGGACGCAACTTTTCGGAATTAATATACACACTCGGACACAATTACTACATCCATCATCTCCGAATATCGCGAATTTACCGGATTCTATCGCACGGCTCGATCGCGAACACACACCTGCATATTAACGAAGGCAGTGCAACGAACTTTACACCTGATAAAATCCGATACCGATATTCGGCACGGGTATACTAATTCCTTTAATAAATTAACCGAAAAATATAGCGCTGTAAAAGATACGACGCGCAACAAAACAAATAATTTTGAATTTTGAAACTGCATTGCGCCAGTTCGTATCAATATATATATATATATATATATATATATATATATATATATATATATATATATACTATATATATATGCATATATATTACCTGTATGTAAATGAGATTAGTACTTCGGACCTCACTATAAGAACATATATGTAGATTTTTGAACTGATGACGTTATTCTTGAAAAGTTTACGGTTTGTGTAATAATTTCTATTGAATTACATATTTCAAATTGTTTTCCATGCAGTATATATATGCATTAATGATGACGACATTCTTAATCGAGGGGTAATATTGAAAAAATTTGATGAGAGTAATACTTCCTTGTACAACTTTTTAATACATTTTAAAAAAGCAGCGAGTAATAAATAAATGTTATAACAATCTCGAGTCCAAAAATTTCGACTTTCTACAGCTACCCGTTTTTGAGGAATGAGAAAAATTCCACGAAACAAGAAACGTGTCCCTTTGGCCCAACTGACTGTAACCAAAAACGGAAGTGCACGTCCGTAAATTCGAAATTTTTAATTTTTTGCGACTGGCAGTTTTTGAGTTATGCGTGATAAATACATTACGTACGCGCGTTACGAAAAAACAACTTAAAAATGGATCCAGGGGTGGTCAAAGAAGACAATATTTCCGATGAAATGTGAGATTCAAAATACTCCACGAATAGAGCACTTGTTTTTATCATCTGTATAAGAATCAGGGTTGGTCACAGGATATCCGTTGAAACATGTCATTAAATATTTTTCTCATGATTACAATACTTTCTTTACTACGTACAAGCAAGTAAAATACCAGAAATATTTTAGCAATTTAAATGTACAAAAAAAATTAAAATTTAATTTAAAAAAAGGTTTTCAAAATATAAGATATAGAACAATGCCGTCATTTAAGGAAATTGTAGAAAAACTGGTGTGTCTGCGGGTCGAGGCGGCTTGGCTCTTAGCATGGTCCGAAAAACAAAGTTTTCTACATGCACGTGTACGAATTTCTGTGTAAATACTTGTCAAAGTTGTTTGTTTGCGTTCTTAGTTGGTGGAGAAATATTTGGATAGGAAATATTACATCGTAGCGCAAAAAACACAAAATTAAAGTATAAGCTAAAAAGAAGGAATTCAATCGAATTTTTAGAATTTTGTCTTTTGCTCAAAACTTCACGTTCGGTCAGACTATAAATTCTAGAAGGGCCATTTCTGCTTTTTCAATTAGGCTCGTCAACTTTCGGCTTATCCTCGGAAACAACAAGGAGAAGGGAGCGAGTCAGCTAGACTTTAATTCAGCCAAATATTATTAATATAAAGAAGTTAATTATAGAGAGTCTACCTATAACACCGGTTGCCCCCCTAGCGCGAGGTACAGCAACTCTTCAGGAATATGAAAAACGGAAAATTTCATTTACAAATCGTGAACGCCTGCAAATAAAAATAAATAACGTCGTAATACCAAATGCCGATAACGTAAAATATTTAGTCATGCACTTGAGGCTGACCTGGGGTACAAACATTCAGAAAAAAATCAAGCATTTGAGGTTTAAAACTAGAACCATGCTCTCTTGGCTGTTAGCTGAAAGCTCAGAGTTGTCGTTAGAAAATGAAACTCTATCGCATAAAATAGTAGCTCTAAAACCGATCTGGGTGTACGGTATACAGCTGTGGTGGGACTGCGCAAAAACATCCAACTTACAGAAAATACAGCGATATCAAAATAGGATACCGAGAACCGTTATTGCAGTCCCCTATGGTATGTATCAAATTATGCCCTCCATAATAACGCTTAAACGTGTCATGTTTATGGCGGATGAAATCAAAAAACAAGCAAATAAACATGTCGCCCGACTTAGCATATAAATTCACTTGCTATCAATTTGCTGGATAACTCCGGTGAAATATGCAGACTGTGGCGAAATGGGCCTTTAGACCTTGACCAGCCATTATAAAGTTCAGAGGGAGTACTACTGAGTACTACCCCTCCGCAAAACATTCTTTATCGCATTAAATTCATCGCTAAATGACCACTAAAGTTGGTCAGTTGTGATGAAATAATAATGGAAAAAAAAAAAAAAAAAGAGATAGAGTGCAGGGGAGCAAGAAGTCAAAATTCAAACAGATGCGAATACAGGAAAACGTTCGGTAGAATGAGAAGAATTTCCGAATAAAACATGATTAAAGTGTCTATCGATCAAGTGAAAACGACTCCTTGCCAGACCTGCAAAACTTCCAATATGAGTTTTAATAGCAGCATTCCAGCACACAATATTCTTTTTTCGACTAAATCCTGCCACCTTAAGCTTCGACACTTTGTTTATATTTCGCTTTTCGCTAATTTTAATTTCTTTTATCTGTTGCTTATTTCCTCGTCCCTGGTTCCGTTATTTGCGTCGGTCCGTAATTATTAAACTATCTCACATTCGTTTCTCGTACAGTCTCCTTCTGTAAATCGCTTTTCCTTGGCTATATCTCCCTTTTTTCCGTCGAATCTTGAAGGTTCCTGCTGCATACTTCGAGTGTTCTGGTTTATACCGTGAATGTGAGAGTTACTTTATTTCCAACCTTTAAAAAGCTCGGTCTTCCTCCTCCTTTCAATGCCACCCATTTTCTTTCTCCGTCTATTCTCTCAGTTGTTCTAGTACACCTTGGTTACACATTACCGATAAAATAAAAATATAGCTTCTACCCTGTTTCATCCATCTCTTCCATTTTGCTGGGGAATGCTCTCTGTTGGCAAACCCAAGAAAGGAAAAACAAGGGCGATAGCGAAACGAAAAGAAAGTACGTAAATAAACGAACGATAAAGATGATGAGAGAACGACGAAGTAAACGATACAGCAAGAACGAAGGATTAGGCTAAATGTGGAGAGAAAGAAGCGATTAGAGTGCGAGGGCAATAAGCAATATCGAAAATGTACGAAAAGTTGCCAAAGAAAAATATTTCCTCCGGTTGAATAATTTCGACGTCAATAATATTGTTAAATTATTCCGAATGATTGCGAATTTTGTCGAGCAAGAAAACCTGGAAAAGAAACGAAGAAGATTATAAACAAAATTCGCTACGAAGAAATATTTTAAAACAGAAATTTACGTCGTGCACTGGGTGAAAAAAACGTCAACCAGCGAGCTGTGCAATCATGACGAGACGTTTAACACGCTAAAGCAAGGAAACTGGACTAAAAGAAAGCCAATATAACACACGGTAATAACGAAAACCTGTTACTAATGACGAAAATTACGTGTCTTTACATAGTCAGACTGTTTTGTCGGCTAAATTCGATTAGTTTTTCTAACACATTCGATTCATCACATCGATATACGAAATTGAGGAACCGTAAAAATTCGCACTATTTCGATATACATGAAAGTTATTCTTTCGTTTCGATTAGGAGAGGGCTCTGTTAACTTTGATTAACCACGATTTGTGCAAAAACTGAGAGTCGAGTTTTTATTTAAAATTGAAAATCGAAAAACCACGGTTAATCGATTACTAACGCGAACAACTCGAATACTATGCTCAACTGATTGTTATTTGTTCCCCCTACTTCGCCCTTTCTATTTCGTTCGCTGGCTATCGAGTTTTTAAACGAATGTCCCGCGCGAATTGGTTATTTCGAGTAATTAACCGAAAGCATTTTGAAACATTGCCAAATTTCATTAATAGGTTTTTAATTAAACAATTTCCCAAGCAAAAAGTTTATTGTATTTTAATGTATTTCAAGTTCTCGCAAAAGCAAATGATTAATCTATCAGCCGAGCGACCAAAAACACACAGAGTCAGTATTGTTATTTTTTCAAGAAAATATGTAATATACGTTTTTATTAACAGATCTAGTTTAATTTCATTACCGGAAAAAAATAAAAATACGATCGCTTCGGGTACTTTACGATATGCCTAGAAGCATAAAACACATTCTTTTTAAGATAATACAAATGGTAATTATAGACTGCTTCGCGAAACATAAATCAGCGGTATTATCATGCGTCATCACATGAGAAAATTAAATATTTACACCAGTTCAAATACAAAAATCGACTTTCACGTTAATGATTATTTTTGGTCATCATCATCTTCCCAACACCTTTTTTAACCGATAAACTAGATTTTTATTTGCTTTTTTTTTAATTTTCAGGTCACATTAGTCGTGCGACATAGTTGATTAGGGTTTCGTTCATAGGACTACTTGGTTCGAATCCCAGTGGCGCACGCTGAAACTTGCAGAAATTTCACTCGCGTTGTGAGTGCTAATGTTTATAGAGTGTTGACGCGCCAAAAAAATTAAATAAATAAAACATGAAACTACTCTCTAAAGGTAAATATTTAATTTTTATGAACTAATTTTTGTGTTTTACAAGGCGTAATCATTTATATCAGTTTAAATTCCGCTTCTACATTTTTAAAAAAACACTTCATTTTTTTGTTTTCAAAAATTGAACGATTCACTTTTAATTCAGAATCGCATAGAGCAGTTCCTTGTCTTTTTTTAGGGGGGGGGGGGGTATTTTTAACTGATTTATTTTTGTCTGGTTATTAATTGTTTGGAGTTTTACATATAGTGTTCAGAGCTTTATAGGCGCAGTAAGCGATCGCAGGCTTTTAGTAACCGAACATACTTAATCATTCGGCATTTTTTTACTTTTGCTAATCCGAAGACACTTCCATTTTGATTATTTTTATTCAGTTCAAACAAATCTAACAAATTTTTCGATCAACTATATTATGAAACTCTTTTCATTACTATCGAATTATCGAAAAAGCCGGATGAGAAATTTTAAAGGTTTCGCTGAATTGTTTGACGGGAGTCAAACGAGAAAGTTGTTTAAAACTCTGCGAAATTTTCGAGAAGGTTACAAAGTTAAACTCTGCGATTGCGCGAAAATGCTGGGGCTAGGGTGTCGCTGAACTGTCGAAGGAAGTGAATTAGCGCTGACATGTGAACAACGTCGAGCGTTCAGTGATGACTGTGCGCTATTGTAGGATTGTTTGGAAATCGAGAACGCTTGTTGAACAAAAGACATGTAGTACGTTCTGAACGTTTATACGGAAGTATGTCAATCGGTGACATACTAGAATTATGCGTACAAGAAATTACCCGTCCCCGCATGACACATTGGTAATTACGTTACACAAACGTCGCCAACTCTCAGTCGGTCCGGTTCATAATAAATTATTCTTCAAAGCATTTGCGAATGTTAATTACTCGCGCGCTGGTTTTCAAATGATCAATCATAAAAACCGTTAATATCATTCGAAATGAAATGAAACGTGCAAGTTAAATAATTAAAAGCCCCCCCCCCTTTTAAAATAAAAAGGTAAAAACAAATTCGAAGGAGAAAAAGAAAAAAAAAAACAGGAAAAAAATTTTCGACGACCTACTTCTAGTCTTCAAAACAAAAGTCCACGATTATAGCTTTTTCGCGAGGAGCATAATTAACACTGTTATAAAAAATCAAGAACATCGTCATCAAGCGGACCATGAAAAATATCAACCGAAAAATGGAAGCAGACCCCATCCTAATTTATGAGTGTATATTATTAGGCACACATATATAAGTTGGGATTCGGATTCTTCCTCCATACGTTGTCACATTGTCCATCCATCATTTTAAACACTGCCGGCTCATTGATGTCCATTCGAAAAATTTAGATTTTCCCAAGAACAATCAATATTCATCCCCTCTTATCGTTCCCGAGCAGGAGGTCGGTTCCACGTGTACGAATCTTTCACACGTTTGCTTTAGCAGGGTTTAAATCAGAACCGTAGATTGCGGTAACAGCGGGCGCGCTTGATTTTACTCGATAAACCACCTCGCCAAGGTCGATGGTCGTCCAATTTTTTTGCTCTTCTCAACGAGGGAAATATCGTACACAAGTAAAATTTATCTTCACCATTATAAAGTTTGCGATATTTCTTAATTGAATAATTAACTTCTCTCTGTAACCGTGTACATTATAACTTTTGCTGGTAGCATGACATTTGAACCGAAAAATTGTGATAATAAATTAGACTACACACAAGCAAAAACTATATATATGTTTAATATATGTTTAATATATATATGTTTAATATATAATATATACAATATATATGTAGAACTGGGCTTATGGAAATAGCTCTAAACATTTTCACGAAATTCACGATTTGGAGATTTTAGGGATTTTTTTTTTTTTTGGTGGTTCCTCACTCCAGATGTAACTGGCAGGGAAAATTTATTAAGTAATAAAATAAATACATAACTAACTGTGCAATATATCACCATAAGTACCTCAATTATATGAACAACCCACGGTGAAAAGAAAAAAGAGAAGAAACAAATAAATAAAATAAAATAAAAAGGAATAAAATAATAAAAAACAACCGCGTAATTAAAACCGATACTTAAACTTGAATTATTAAATAAAAGAAGAAACTTTAAAACATCCGAATACTTGAGTGTCAATTATGAACTCGAATAAATTTTCGTTATTTAGCGGAATTCATGCCTCTGAACAGAAATTTCGCATTCGATGTGCATAATGATTAAAAAAACAACAGTGTTTCTGGTGCATATCCGCAGGAACACAAATATCGTTGTCTGATAGACGAAAGCGATATACATAAGTAACTTTGAAACGTTCCGTGTCGTCCAGTGAGAAATTGCGTTAAATAAGAATCGATATTATTTACAATAATATATTAATTGGATTAATTTTTACATCTGCAATGAAATCTTCCGGTTGAACTAATGTTCCGGTTATTCTGAATTTGAATTTATTTTGTTAATTTAGGGATTTAGTTAAATCGATTGTTCCCCAGATCTTATGTTCCAAAAAATTCTATAAAAATTGTAAAAGAAAGACGATGATCTTTAATGATAATCGTATTTTTTAGATTCCATTAAAAAGAAAAAGTAAGCAATGAAAAAACAATATGTATTTACTGCGCGGTCTTGTATAAACATTATAACAAATTTATATTTCCTTAAAAATTTCCCTTGCAAAAAAAAAAAAAGAAATAAAGAAAAAAAGCAAGAAAGAAAGAGTATGCAACCCGCAAACAATAGTGTCTCATAACGCAGGTGGTATTCTACCTACTAAGAGGAGAGCGTGATCCGGGTTGTCCGAGAAATCCGTGTAGACCTCCTTTGGGGGGTTAGAAGCCCGAAGAAAAAACGGCTAATCCAAACGGCTATTTGCTTCGGCGGCATGTATGTGTATTTTAAAAATTGAAACAATATTGAGCTCTGAAGTAGAAGCGAAAAAGAGAAACAGGACTCGGTAGGAGTTAGCCAGCAGCTGATCGTTACACCAATTACATTACCGTGGCTGGTTGCATTTACAATTAGTGTCCTTCGATTTCCGAAAAATACACGGAAATACGGCCCGAAATATTTTTGATTCTACGCCGTCGGGGAATGTATATAGACGGTGTCAAGACATTTATTTCGACACCTCTTCTCCTTTCTGATAAATAAGCTTGTATTTTTACCCCAAACATTATAGTTAATCGGTGAAAATGGTTTGGGTCCAAATCAACATTGTTAACCGGCTATGCACTCTTTAGAATGAAAGCTTACACCGAAAAAACCTACAATATAAACTGAACCAGAAGAAGAACGATTATAGATGAATTAGCGAGAAACGACGATTGGAATAGTGTTTTTTTTTTGTCTTTTTCCCTAGAGGAATACTACCATTATTTTAGATAACAAAAACGCGATTGCGAATGAATTTTAATCTACCTACACGTGGATAATACATTTTGTAATTTTAATCTATCTACACGTGGATAATACATTTTGTAATTTTAATCTATCTACACGTGGATAATACATTTTGTAATTTTAATCTATCTACACGTGGATAATACATTTTGTAATTTTAATCTATCTACACGTGGATAATACATTTTGTAAACAATGTTATTGTAAAGACACACGCATATACAATGTGATGCAATACTCATCTGAATTCGCACACTGAAACAGTGATGCGATTGCATTATAAAAATTAGCCGGCTGCTGTGGTTTGGTTAGGAAGTGATGTTTTGTTCGGATATCCCGCTGTTCCACATTGAAAATATTCAAAAAAGATATCACTCGCGTTAATTAACGTGTCCAAAAAAAAAAAAAAAAAAAAAAAAAAAAAAATTGTAGAAATCATAATAAAATATGGCGACTATTTTTGGAATTCGAACGCAATAAAAAGACGTTAAAAACACAACGAGAGAATTGAAGTGCAATATTAAGATAATCTGTCAACTACCAAAATAATAACGCTCGATGGAAAATACACTCTGTAAAACATCTTGAAGTGAAGAATACAAATGTGTATCCGGAGAGTTGAAATTTACCGCGCAAATATTATTATTGTTATCGAATCGTTTCACCCCATGTTTTATCGTGACCATGAGATCTGTCATCCGGTTGGTCAGACTGCGCCAACAATTCCGATCCCTTGAGATGTGTACACAATCCTGAAAGGTACGACCAGCAGCTTTGCACACTGCGTCCGACCATCTAGTCGGCGCACGACCTCGACTTCTTCTTCCGTTGACCTTTCCCTGGATGAGCAGCGTATCATCCGCTCTGATCACATGACCAAAAGAGTATCCTGCAGAGCACCACCGATGATAGCCTCTTCGGGTTACCAATCTAATTTAGTACGGAGACATTGGTTCTCCTAGCTGTCCATGGGACACACAGCATACGCCTCCAGCGCCACATTTCCAGTGCGTCTATACGTTTTTTTGTCTGCGCTGGTCATCGACCAGGTCTCCGCACCATATAAAAAAATCATGAGAAGACGAGAGAGTTCACTAGCCGCGAATATACTTTCTCGAAAGGTAAAAAAAAATCCGGAAATTATCAAAATATTATTATTATTATTATTATTATTATTATTATTATTATTATTATTATTATTATTTTATTGACTACGTGTCCAATATAAAAGTCAATCTATTTCGAAAAATAACGAAAATTAATAAAATGACACGTATGAAAGATGAATTTTTTGATCATTAACGAAAAAATAAGCTTCGAGGAAACGTGAACGTCCAAAAATTTTCTATTTTAATCAAAGTACTCTGGGGCATCTGTTAGTTTTAATTTTTTGTTCTCTAGCCGAAGCTGAAGATGTTGATTTTAATTAGCACAGTATATTTTAAAATCTTTTGCTCGTCTTACTAATTTTCTAATATAACAAACATTAGAAATCGTATTTTTTTTTCCTTTTGTTTCTTCTAGGGTTTTTTTTTTTTTTTTTTTAAATATAAAAAAAATAATATTATTTTACATATTACCTTTTGGGCACGCCAGCGGCTTTGACCCACCAACTGCAGAAATTACGGAAAGGGTTAAATATACAGAGAGACGCTTAGAAATAGAGCTTAGGAAAGAATAAAGTACACGAATTATATCTGGAGATGGAAAGGAAAGGGCACAAAGGAGGAATTATAAGTAGCAGGAAGACCCAGTGTTAAGATTTTGGAGTACAGACAGAGCGTTCAGAATCAAGGGCGGGGGGCATTCAAAAAGAAGATGTTGCAATGTATAGTGGAGTAGAGATAGAATTGTGAAGGGGACAATCGGAAAAGGAGGACAGGGAAAAATGAAAACGCAAAGAGAGTAGAAGAAAGTGATTAAAACGCAGTCTGATTAAGGAAACGTTTGCGGAGCGTTAAAAAAAAAAAGAGGATTGAAACCACGGCTGAATTTGAAGATAGTGAGAGGCGGGATTAGAAAATAAAAAAGGATAAATGTCTGACCGTAGTCGGGAATGATTAGCTGAGGAAAGTAGGGGAGGATGTCCCCAAGGTAGGAAAATTACGGAGTAAGGACCATCGCGGACAGCCGAACGGGTTAAAAAATGCACAAACTCATTGCTCTCGATGCCAGAATGGCTAGGAATTCATTCTAGGGGGGTGCATTTGAGTAAACATTTAATTTTCCCGCTTAATGATGCGTGATGATTATATTTCATAAAGAGAAGTCTATAATTATTGCTCGTGTCTCAAACTTCTCTTCATCGCTTTTAGCTTTTTTCAAAGTACTCAAATTTTTTAATGTTCTATTTCTTATTAAAATGTGTGATATTCGTAACAGAAGTATTTCAAAAAAAAAAAAAAAAAAAAAAAAAGAACAAGTCATTGATATTCCGTATTCGAGGTTATCGCATTCAAGTTTTTCACAATTAGATGCAACGTTCGCAGATTACCTGTTGGTTTCTTTTTTTTTTTTTTTTCGGTGTGATCAATAAATTTCAAGTATAGTGTTTAAATAATACTCGGTAAAGAAGCAAAACTATCGCCTATGTTAAATTAATATCACGGATGTAATGTATGCGAATTCTTCCTTTCACATTTTCCGCAGGCACTTCCTTTTTTTATCACTAACATTCACCCACTTCCTGACAGCTTATCGTCCTGGAACATCAAGATTTCATCTGTAATTCTGTTCCTTCAATCTTTAACAAACTTTACCTTCCTGGCCTTAACTACTTTGCCCACAGTGCCGGGTAATATTTTCGAAAAGAAACTTAACTTATAAAAACATATTGAAAAAATTCCTCAACCTGTAAATGACCAAGAAGCGTGAGCTGAGCCCGCAGAAATAATTGCAATATATTAATTTGTCTTTTTTATGATTATTATTATTATTATTATTATTATTATTATTATTATTATTACATATTATTATTATTTTTTAATTGGCTCATGTCCAAAGAAAACATTATTATCAATATAGGAGCACTTACGTTAACTGTCACACTTTTTAATGTACACATTACATGAGCTCAGGGTAAATTTCAAATAAAATAACATAAAAATAAAAAATAATTTAGAGTGAATGTGCGCGTGATTGAAATCCTGTTTGTCGATCGGGGGGTCAAACTGGAGAAAGGTCGATGATGATTGGAGAAATGACATTTATTCTCGCTGGAACAAAGGACAAGTAAAATGATAAGGCACGGATAGAAAATGGATGCCAGGTAGCAATCGGTCGCAGTTGAACCTTCCCGGTAGATGATTTTTGAACAGTTTAGTAGTTGGTCGTCCGTAAAGAGTCGCGAAAACCATCTCCGTTAACAGAAAATTAGCTCTTTGTGAAGCATTAACCCGTCTGCAGCGCGAAGTAGCAAATGATCGTCCGCCAGAATCGTCGTGTTAAATTTTAAATTACGCGGCACCGAATTAAATTCAGTCCATCGTCCAGCACGAAGAGAGCAACCAATCGTACTCTTGGGACCCGTCATCGCAGCATTAACTACCGCCGACAGACGCCGTCTTACGTACAAATTTATTTAATATTATATATAATCACATTGTTCTTGCGTCATCGAATGTATAATAATTGTGTATTCGGTAAAGAAAGATCGCGTTATAGGTTATTGGAAAATGAAAAAATAATCAATTTAAAATCTCGGTTTCAAATTCATAAATAATAAATAAATTAAATAAAATCCAAGGCGATTCTAAGGTAATGTTCCTTCCAGATGATTGGCCAGAAATCGAAAGATTGAGGAATAAAATGAAATCCGCGAGTCCGAAAGGGCTTAAAATTAGCAAACGGTATCGTTTCAACTTTCATCACGTATACAACTGATGATTATTAAGATGAAAACAGTTAGGCAATTTAACCGACTGCCTTTGCAAGAAAATTTTTCATATTTCAAGTTTTAATGCGAAAGATGCGTATATTAATTAAAAAAGTTTTCTTCAAATTGCGGTTTTTTTCTATCAACGAATCTAGGAAGGCGGGGGAAATAACGGGAAAGGGATCATTTTTAAATATTTACCTTGGCGAAAAAAAAAAAAAAAAAATTACAATAAACGGTACTCAAAAAAAAAAAACGGGTTAAAATTCGAAAAATTTCACATCGTTTGTTCCGTGTGTTAAAAAAATAGAGAAAAAAGCCTCTTCATATTTACATTTAGCGATAAGAATTTTCGATTTATTTTTTGAAATTTCGTTCAGCCTTACTCAAAGTGCGATAAAGTGGTGGAAGTAGCCTGATAACAACCCTCTTTATATTAACGGAAAAACGAACTCTATTATTATTTTGTTGATACGAAATAAATTCACAGGTAAAAACGTAAAACTTACTGAAAGAACCGGACGGCATACAATATATAACCCGATTATATCGGATCTGTAAAAGCGTGATTATTTGATATATCTCGCGGGCTTCGTTTGACGACGGATACATTGCTAAAGTATTTAATGAAGAGAAATAGGCTCAAAAATCGTCATGTATTTCTTGCAACTACTGTGTTCATTGAAAGTTGGCCGATTCGGATTTTAAATCGATATTAGCTTCCCCTTTTCGCGAGATTAAAGATCACGATGTTTCTTTGAAAATTTTGACACTGACAATTATTGTTTTCCCCGCATTTAAAATACACTTACAAAATAAAATAAAAAAAAGTATTTTGAACAACAAACAAAAATAAAAATAAATTAATTTTCCTTAAAAAATTACAACAAATATCTCTCTTCCTTTAAGGAAACGTTTTCAGGCATACATCAGCTAACAATATAGAGTACTCTCTGATAGAACTCAAATCACATTGCAGAGAAATATTGGGACTACTACATGTATACACGTATACGTAGGAAAATTGTAAGAAAATCGCGGTAGAACTATACATTAAAAAAAATTTGGCAAAAAATAATGGCCCCAAGATAAACAAATAATATATAAATTAATCTACAAAATAAAACCTAAATCCAAATATATACAAAAAACAAATGATAATGATAATAATAATAATAATAATAGTTGGACAACATTCACATTTATAAATAAATAATATATATATATATAAATTAACCAATATATTTAAAAAATAAGGACTAAATGTAGCATTCAAAAATAAAAATAATTTAAGGAATAATCTCAGTGTGTACTCTATATTGTTAGCTGATAATGGGCAATGGCCAGAAAAGTTTCAAAATAAAGTGTTTATTTTAATTTTTATTAAAGTAAATTATTCAATACTAATTTCGTTTGTTATTACGATAGCGTATTTATTATTTTATTTTATAGATATTAACAAATAATTATGGACTTATCTCTCTATATTTAAAATGTACACTTACTCAACGCGCGAAATAACCGAAAATGATACTTTAAAATTACGTGATTTTTCATTTACTAACCTGTAACATAGAAACAAAAAAAAAAAAGGAAAAATATTAATATTAGATATTTTGATTACCTATTAAAATATTTTAAACGTAAATAAATAAATAATTTCCATAACTGTATCGTTAGATACATTTTTTTGATCTTATTTGCGCTGCTAGATACACAATAACGCGAATTCGATACGAATTTAAAAGACATTATGAGCACCGTACACAGAAAGTCCCCTTAACACACCTACCTCGATTCATGATAAATTGTTAACCGTCTATTGAATGTGTTTAACCGCGGTGTATAACCTAGATTAACTCTTGATATTTTAGAAGTGAAAAAGCCGTTATTTACACGAAAATTCACTCGATCGTGATCTTAAATCTACACATACTTACGAAATAATAATTGACCCCAAAAAATAAATAACTAGATAGCCGAGTGAATTAAGCGTGCGAATAATAATAATAATAAAAAACATTCTTTTAAAAAAAATGTCCTAATTTTATGTAACAAATGTTACTTTTTTTTTTTTTTTTTGTGCCGGTGTCGGTAAGAATGACGTAAATTTTTTGATAATTTTATACAAAGTATAGAAGAAAAAGAAACAGAAATGATTTCAGTCGGAAGCTCGAAAGGATCAAGTGGTGCTGTGCCGCCTATATATTGCCAATTCCATCCTCACACATGCATATATATATATATATATATTTCAGAAGCTTGCTCCACCAATATGTGGCAGATGTGAAGTTCCTATCACCATCCCCCACAAAATCGAATGTCCAAAGATCCTTAACCTATGCTCTAGCTTCCCTTCGCAATATCCCCCTGTATCACTCCTATCCCAGGATTCGTCATCCGTCGGATCCCTTCTCGATATTTTCAAATCACTAAACTGGCTCCAAACGCCGAGCAAACTCCACGAGTTTAGAAAAGATACCTACGAAAACATGCCAACTCTCAGTAGACACGAGCAAACTCGTATCCGCATTGGACACACAAACTTGACCCATTCGTTCCTCATATCTAAAAAACCGCCCAACCTGTGTCAACGCTGCAACATGCCTATATATCGGTGAGGCATCTTTTGATCGAGTGTAATCACTACCAGCAGGCCAGACAACGAGCGGGTATTACCAACGGCCTTCCAGAGATGTTTTCGGACGCCGAGAAGTGTAAAAAAATCGTAGCCTTCCTCAAAGACATCTCTGTATTCCAACTGATCTAACTTCGCCAGCCTTCAGCTAATTTTTTGATTATTTTTTGTTTCGCGCATTTTCAAATATTCAATATAAAATTTTATAATTATCTGTAAAACCGTAGTCGCTAATGACCTTGTAGTCTAAAAGCGACTTGTAAATATAATAAATAAATAAATAAATAAATAAATAAACTTATTTTATAAAATATAATAAACCTGCGGGGCGCGCTCCTAGCCTAGCTGCGGTACACAGCGCGGAAGAAAAAAAAAGAAATGTAAGTAAGAAGGGTCAAGGGGCACAGCCCTTTGCGAGGCCAAAGTGGCCGAGTTTTTATTTATATATATATATATATATATATATATATATATATATATGTATATATATAACTCGGCCATTTTGGCCTCGCAAGACCCTTCTTGTTTACATTTCTGTCTCTTTCTCTCCTATACTTTGTATAAAATAATCAAAATTTACAACGTAATTTTAAATCGATCCATATGAATATAATAACACAATCACAGAAATCCTATAAAATATAACAAACGTTACATAAAATTGAGACATTTTTTGGGACATTTTTTCTAAGGGGGGTAGCCTAATATAACAACAGTAATAATAAATGAAGATACAAATAAGTATAAAACAGTAAAAATACTTACGTTATGTTAATAAATTTTAAGGCGCATCTAGTAATAAATTTTTACATTTATAATGTGAATAGTGAAATTAATTTCTAGAACATTTTTCGATAAAGATTTAAGTTCACAGTGGACCTTAAAATTGCAATTTTTTTTGCATTAGGTTTATTTCGATTTGAATAAAAAAGTTTCTTACTTCTATAATTAATTTTGAAGAAATTAACTTTAGCCAACAGATCAGGATGTACAATTAGATTATAGCACAAATCAAAATTAATTCAAAACTTTTTTTTTCCTTTTTTGGCTCATCAACTAGAAACCTTCCTTTAAAAAAATACAGTTAGAATTGAGAACAGTCAATTATATATTAATACGGCAACACAGATTAATAAGAAAAAACGAATATGCAAAAACGAAATTGGGCGATAGGAAGCACACGTCCGAATAAATCGAATTACAGACCAGAACGCTTTATGAAAAGAGATGAACTATTTGAACTATTAAAATTGTTGACTACCACTAGCTTTCAGATGCGGTGTGCTAAGTAAAACACGATTAGACCGGATTCTAAGAAACATTATTAATTTACGCAGTTTACTTCTAATCACAATGGTAAAACGGTGTGTAATGTGTCTATTACAAGGTAAAATAAGAAATAAGAAATAAATGAATAAAATAAAATAAAAATAAGAATAATGTAGAAAAAAGTGAGGCGAGTGTAAATGTGTGCGTGCCTGAAATTCAGTTGTCGATCAGGTTTAAGCAATCATCGACCACCGCAACAAGAAGCGTATACCTGCGATTCGCGAAAGGCCAGCGGTTACGGGCCGGAAAGGAAAAAGCAATGGCTAAAGATGGAATGAAGATTTTTAGAGCCGGGCCTTACCTTCGGTTCGAATAATTAGGAGTCAGTCGCTTTTTACCGTTCGAAAAGAATCGCTTAATTCGGTCTTTTCTGAACGAGTCAGTGACAGCTCTAATAGCAAAAATTTGTTTTCGCCTAAGAAGATCAAAATCGCGGTTAATATTTATTTTTTTTTTGGCATTTTTATAAGCACGTTCTCGACCCTTATCGTACAGCTTTCAGCTAGAATTGTTCTCGCATCTTCGGTATAATCCTTCAGACAACATTAAGTGTATTTCATACCTCACCAATCAAAACTCGACTTTTTAAAGCAGCCACCAGATTGTTGTCAACGGATCACGGATCACTATCGACAAAATTTATTTCGTTTATTTATGTCGATTGATTAATTGATGTAATATTTCGTTTTCAGCGGTCGGCCGTTCACGAAAGAAGAAAGATGTAGATGAATATTGAAATATATCATTTTGAATTATATAAAAAAAACGAAAACGATAATCCAATTAAAAATGTAATAATTTCAAAATCCACAGGTCCCGAAAAGAAGATCTCGTGGTTGGCATCCCTGAGGTCAACATTCTAGGTAGTACCGTTTCAACTGAAAAAATTTAAAAAAGATCGACTTAAAACTCGCTGGAAAAATGAATAACGTAAAAAACAAAATAACGAGAAAAAACTTCAAAGAAACTCGCAGACATCAAATAAAGGGAAAAAAGCTGAGAATACATTTGGCAGAAGTGCGCGATTCTTTAGACATATCGCATTCACAATCGACACCATTTCAAGTGAGCAATCGAGGTGCTCCACTACAGAGTCATTTGGCAGTGAAATACCAAGCGGATTATATTCAATCAGCGGGATATAGCTCAGACTGAACAGATTGAAATATCGCACAACGATCGTTACTTTATTCGTTAAATATTACGTATTTTCGTGTTATTTTTTTATTAATTTTTTGTTATCGTATGCTCTCTGTATATAGCGGGTTACTTTAAGACGAAAGAAGAAAAGATATAAGTAATTCCGATAGTTTGCAACCTAGCATGGGGGTGGCAATTGAGCGACCAAAGTAAATCGGTCGATGGAAATCGAAATAATATGGTAATTATTTAAATTTCAAACCGTGAAATGCTAGCTGGTCGGCTAATGCGTAGCAGCAAGTCCAACACAAAAGGTCAGTTAATAGAGGAACTCGTCCTTGCGGTAATTTTAATTCGTAACGGGGAAGAGCAGCGGACGGGGGAGGGGGGTGAAGTATCAGAGAGTCAGTGTCGAGTGTGATAAATACAAATTGTTAAATCGATGTTAAGTAATAATCGGTCATTAAGATTACCTTGCACTGAATTATAATTATGTCGTAATAATTCCGTATTTGAACTTGATTTATAATTAGCGTTCCGCATGGCGCGTGTTCGGTCCCATTTATCTGCGACCCACATCAGGACCAGCACGCGAGATAAACTAGCCGACATGATTCACTGAAATTTCACAGCCCATTAGCAAGCAAACTCTGTCGGTAAAATTCTTCCCTCATTTCCCAGATAAGCCTTCCGTTTTCACAGATAAGCCTCTATTTACGTTAGCTTCTATCGCGAAAAACCGGTTTTACATTTAAATTATCACTAGCCAACAGATTGTTAGCATATAAATTAAAAGTCATACATAATTGCCGACTACAAGTAGTGTTATTCTTACACTGCGGAAGAAAATCCTGAAACAAAATCTGTAAGTCTTTTTTTTTTTTTTTTTTTTTTTTTGGAGCGCCTAGAAAATTTTTAATTTTACGAAGTAAAAGAAGTACAGAAGACTCGTTAGCATTCGATGTTTCGGTGGGCCTCTTGGACAAGTCTGAATGATCGAGTTCTATATATGTATATGTGCGGTGAGTCCGTTCCAATTAGCGTTAGTTTTTTTCATAATTTTATTTTCTCTTTAATGTTACTTTGCTCTATTTAGTTTTTTATTGCATTTTTTAGTTTTTCTTCTTAAATTTCGGCAACAGTAGTGATAGATGATAATTTTTCCATTCTTTCGGGGCAAATTGAGCCTGAAATGTAGCTCCGCCTTTTTAAGGCGAGAGATGAAACAGCTGACGCGCGCCTCCTTCCCATAACTACAACCCTGAGAGGGGGATACTAGTTGCGATAAACAAAATTTTCCTTTGCCGATTGAGGATTTCTCAAGCATCCCATCACGTTTTCAATTGGCTTTTCCTCGGTGTAATCGTTCTTTTGCTTCGCCATCAGAATATCGCCGGAAAATATAGATAACTTTATAGTGGTAGCTAAATTACTACGTAATAAAGTGAACTAAAAATTAACTTTTTTTTTTGTAGATCAGTTGGCATAAACTTTGCTTTTTTCTCTTCCGCGGATTCGTTCAATTCGATTTTTCAAAAATAATAATAGTTTAGGGGATACTTAAAACCGGGGTGTATGGTATTATTTCAGAAGTTCACCTTGCCGTTTCAGAGAAGGATATTATGGAGGATTTTTTTTCTTTTGTCCTAGTAGTTTCTCTGTGAGGAGGAGATCTTCGGGACTGAAAAAAGGAAAAAAAAAACAACAACGAACTAAAGGTATCCTACGAAGTCCGTTGAAATTTCTTTCGAGAACTTCATTCTTCCAGAACAAGTTTTTATTTTCAACTTCGAATCTCCTCAACTATTAGACCGCCCGTTCAGTGCGCCAAATGCTTTCTATTTGATCATATAGCACTGGACGCATTCGTAAAGCCATCCCCCTTTTCGGAATATGAGATCATCAATCTCCTAATAATTATCTGTCGTAACTGGAAACGGAACTATTTCTCGACGGATCGGCAATGGTTTTTATGTTAAAGCCAGCAAAATGAAAGGTAGCTTCGCACCAGCCTTTTTACGTGTGTGCCATATGGCACAAACACCCCCTTCTTCTTCTTTCCCTCTACGACTTTATATCGCTTATCCTTCCTTTTTTTTATTCAAGTCGCACCGAATTTTTTCATTGATCTTATCTTTTAGATACTCGTAATCTAGATTTAGCCCTCCTTCCGGGGTATCAACTTGTAATATCTTCTCTGTTCGAAGCTGTTGTATATTCCGATCGGATATCTAGTGGACGGCTACGATGAGGCAGGCTTATCGGTCTTTATTATTTTAAAAATCATAATATAACTTTCCCTCTTTCAGCATAAAATGCAACTAATCCCAACTTTGATTACATTACTTTTCTAACGAATAGAGGTAGACTCTCTTGGAATTTCACATCTGTGTTTATATTTCTCCGAATTATAATCTTAAAGATTTTTCCTTATCCTTTTTTTTTGAATGCATATCTCATATACCGATATAATAATTGGCGGAGACTGAAACTCTCCTGTTTGGAATTGCTCTCAAAAAGTATCAGTTCTGCAAGACATTTACTTATAATTATAGCACAATCATTCTTAATGATAACACGTTAACTCATATTCTTGCGCAATATTCTGAATGCCATAGATCTTTTTATGGAACCTTTGGCAGTGATCAAGTCGCGACTAAAATTTTTCCTTAACTATTTTCCCGCCAACATACACTAACATGTTAGATTTTCCTTGCTGGAATACATCTCTAGAACTGATTGGAATAAATTCCGTTCACTTTTTGATTCTTCAATGCTTCGGGGCTCATAAATTCAGCGTAAATTAAAGCGCATAAATTCTATTAACCTCGTCTTCTGGCCGCTTTGAAGCCTAAAATATCAACGTATCACATCTGCCTCTGGAAAAAATTTCAATCAACCCAGCCAGAACGGAGTGATACGTATGCACTTAAATTCGCTTGCATTTTATGGGTTGATTTACAGAAATCGTCTTTTTCTTGGTCGACTTACATTGAAACATTCTGTACCATTTCATTTAATACAAATCATACAATTTTTAACCTGCTCACTTAATTAACGGAATAATAATAATAATAATAATAATAATAATAATAATAATAATAATGATAATCTAAAATAACATTTCTCTAAATAAACAGAATTTCGCGATCGGAATTGGTAGCACATTCCGAAGAGATTTATCGCAAGCAACTGAACGTTATACAATAGAGAGGAATTTACGCTGTAACGAAATGAACCCACCCAAAACGTTACGGTAGAGTTAAGCAACGCGTGCCAGTTTCATTTGGTTTTATTTTGTGAATTCAGTTTTTTCTATTTGTTGTTATTTTAAATGTCTCATTAGTCATCGCTAACGCCATGCGCATGACTCCGTCCTCCTATAACTCGACATATTCTAAAAATTTCCATTTCTACAACATCGGCCCTTCTGTACCACATACATACTTTGTGCGTACTAAGCGCTGTCAAGCAACCGGATCATCGATCCCCTTGGAATATAGTAGTGACACACAGTCATTAGTATCTTCGCCGATTCCTTGATGGCAACCATGTCCTTTTCAATTTATTAAAACTGCTAAAGTAACTATTTATAAACGCTAATCACACGTCAGTCAGCTCTACTTTCGCCGCATCCTCGGTTTCTCTCAACTTCTCTTCTTTGCAGCGTTCACCTCTCTCTGCAATTCTACCCTTTCTGTTTCGTCCTTACATCTGCTTTTCATTTTTTGTACGTGAAACAGACCATATCTTTTTTTTTTCCCCGAATGCACTTTTACCGTTATTACTATTTCAAATATCATCATTTGCATAGACCTGCTCGTTTTAGCGCACCTTTTTATCCTTTTCTTCTCTTTCTGTTATACCGGTTCTTGCATTCTTTCTGTCTGCTATCGTTGTCAGCGTAAAGAACTTCCTCCCTAGTTCTTAGTCTAATGACCTACAAGACTTTTTTTTTTTTATTAATTAATTAATTAATTAATTAATTAATTAATTAATTAATTAACTTTTTTTTTTAATGGATTCATTAAAATGGAACTAGGAAAAGGAGAAGAAAGAGAATAAGATTTTTATGCGACGTGAAATATCCAACAAGATTGTATCACTTGGATGACAGAAAGAGAAGGAAAGGAAAGAATAAATATGACGCTGTAGGGAAAAGAACACTACATGACAGCAGAGATGAGTACAAAAAAAAAAAAAAAAGACCTACAAGACTTAATATGAAAATCTGGTGGCGAATTAATCTAAAAAAAATGTATATTTAACAAAAAAAAAAAAAAAAAAAAGTGTTTAAGAGCATTTTTTTCTTTACACCGTTTTAACGAAGAAATACATTAATTCAACATTATAGGTAATTTTTCGTAATCTAATCAAAATGTCAACCGCTTTCCATTCCTCCTTCTCGGTACTTGCGTTGTCGAATACAATAGTTTTCACGCGTGATGTTGCCAAAAAAAATATCATGCAAAATAAAAAAGAACTCCTGTCTTTTATACATAATAGGAAAAATTTAAACCCAAAACAAATATTCTACTAGTCTCTTTTTAATTTTAGAAATACGTTAGGGCCCCCTACAGCTGCGAAACTTTTTTTAAATCGTACATCGTCCATTAGGCTTTTTAATTTTTTTCTTCTTTAAAAATTGACTTTTAGAAACAGTTCGCGTGACAGTATTCGAAAGAGCTAATTCTTTAGTAGAACTAGAAGATAAATCTACCTGTCTGATAATAATAGTTATTTTTAAGCTCTGTGCACCGTGACAGCAGCACACGGGTAATGCAAAAAGGTCGCGATAATAACAACGCTAAGCAACCGGAAAATCGGACACAATTAAACAAATTACTGAAAAAGCAGACCGTCCGATGATTCGCTGACGAAAAATCGTTAAAAAGGAAATTAATTATATATAATCTGCCCGGAAAATTTTGCGAAATCCATTATTTTTCACGTTGCGCGATTGCGCGAGCCGAAATAAATCACGGAAAAACTAACAGAGACCAACTGGAACTTTTCGGAAAACGTGGGCCAGTTCGATAGCGGGGTTTGTTATTTCTTAATAATTCAGCTGAGGGTCAGGATTTTCTGCAGCCACCGGACTAATGAGAAATGAGCGTTAAAGGACTTTTCACTCTATCAAACTAATTATTAGGCGGCGCGATTCGCCTGTTGAAACGGGCCTTTTTTTCCCCTTTTTTTGTCTTTTTCGAAGCCCAATTTAAAAAGAAGCGCACCGGAAAGCTTTCTATTTCCTTTTATCGTTAAATCAATTTATACTCATTATTTCTGTCGATTCCTTTTCAATATTATCCGATTGATTTTCCTAACGAATCGTCGCTTTAAAACAAAAAATCTTCATACGCATGTGTGTATGTGTAATATATGTAATGCGCTTTATATATATATATATACATATATATATATATATATATATATATATATATATATATATATATACATACACACACATACACATATATATTCATATATTACAATATGAAAAATGTTTGTTTCGCTTATTAAAATTAATAGTTTTAAGGAGCATTCATTGAAAAAAAAAAAATCAACTTTACAAGAGCACTCTATCGGGAAATGCTTAAAACTCGCGAGGATTTTAGAAATAGAACGTGACATATTACAAAAAAAAATGCACGTGCATACAATTTAGCGACTATTTTAAATTCCGAGAAAAATGAAACGGGGCTGGAAAAAATTTTCGAAATCTGTCATTTTTTTTCGAATTGCTTTCTTGTTTAAAATTCGAAATCACGATGGCAAAAATAGGGGTGGTACATCTCAATATCACGAGATAGGGATGGCCATTTTTTTTCGAATTGCTTTTTCATTTAAAATTCGAAATAGCGACGAAAAAAATCTTCATACAGCTGAAATTACAAGACCGATCTTTATGAAGCTGCTTCTACTACTTGTTTGCATAAAACAGCAAGCAAATTATCACAAGTATTGTTTTTTGATTTTTTTTTTTTTTTTTTTTTTTTTTAAATTTGAGTTAAACTTCGTCGTTGCGTCCGTCCGGTTTGTGACTTATTAGTATGATGCAAAATTTAACGAACACAGGTAGCGCTGTAGCCTCTTATGTAGTTCAGGCGCTCGGCTAATACAGGGGGGTCATAAGCTCGAAAGTTATCTCACTCTGCACTCGTGTCGCCATTCTACTATACACCGAACATCTGAAATAATCGGGAAAAATTCTGGAAAAGAAGTTTAGCTGAGAGAAAGGAACCAACGGTATCCGATGTGTACGCAATTCGGTTCTATCTACAAGATTACTTAAAATCAAGATCTCGGCAGAATTTTACTTGTAAATCCGTACACCTAAAAAAAAAAAAATAAGACTGAAGTAGCCGTGGCAAAGAAAAGGAAGAAAACCGATGAAAAATACGATAAACCCTCTGCAGAAACCTCAACATCGAAGAAAAGAACTCAAAAGAAGTAGTTTGTAAAATTTAAAAAAAAAAAAATTGATTATTTTTTTTCTATTGTAGTTTTTTACTTCTTGTATGTTTTTTTGAAGTTCTTGTTTTCTTTTAAAACACGATTTGTGGAGAATTTAATAAAGATAGAAATCCGGGGGTTGTTTCATTGAAAAGAGCGTGCTTTTTTCTATAGGAATAGCCAAAAAAGTGAAAATTGATTTTTGACACATTAGCCCGGTTTTCATAGACACATACATATATATTTTATATTGTCGTTGGAATTTTCCGCGATCAAGATCGGTGGCCAGTGATGTCAATTTTACGATATTCTTTTATATAAATTTTTGCGGGCACCAATGGAGTCCGACATAAATCCGTTTTTGGTAAATGGAAATGACTAGATTTTTTTAAATTTACCTCTGTTTGGTTACAAAAAAAAAAAAAAATCGAACGCTAATGAATAACAGCGCTGAACCAGAATAAAACGCGGATTTTTCTTACGAAAATTACGTTCGAAATCTGCTTCTCGTTTTTTGTTTTGTTTTTTTTTTTTTTCGACCTCAAAAATGACATTCATAAGGTCTTCGGCGCGATATCTAACACACTGATGAGAAAAACATCTCGCTCACGATGTAAGAACGTCGTTCCTGATCACGTTTTGCTAGTTGCGCATTATTCCCCCGAGGGCAATGTCACACGCACACACTCACACCACATAATAGTAAACAATGTCCGAGCGATCAACCGGATGATCTATCCTTATATCGGTACGCGTTTTGGACAGCGATTACCATTGAAACTAAAACTTGGCGCCGCCACAGCTAATCAACAGATAGCGCCACAAACCATGATTCATTACAATATATATATACATATATATATCTCGGCCATTTTGGCCTCGCAAAGGGCTGTACTCCTTGATCATTCTTGCTTTCATTTCTGTCTCCTTCTCTTCTATACTTTGTATAAAATGATCAAAATTTACAATGTAATTCTTACTGGTATCAACACAAAAAAAATAATATAATCACAAAAATCCTATTCTAACATTTAACTTTTATTATATAAAATTAAGACATTTTTTCGTTACATATTTCGTTACATAAAATTGTGACATTTTTTAAATAACAATAACAAAAATCTTATAAAATATAACAAGCGTTACATAAAATTGGGACATTTTTGAGACATTTTTTTGGCACATTTTTCTAATGGGGGGTAGCCTAAGAATTACGTTGTAATTAATATAGATAGATAGATAGATAGATAAACAGATTTTCTTCTTAAGAGTGTCTTACTCAGTCCCTGAGCGTTGATGATCACTATCATTACAGCGTTTTCTTCTCCGCTTTTCTAATCAATTCATTGAGATTCTTGAGTCCAGCCCAGTCCTTAATATTGTCCAACCACTCCGTTTTTCTTCTTCCGGGCCCTCTTTTACATTGAATTTTCCCTTCTATGACCAAACACGTAAGATGACATATTTTCTTTTTCCTCTAATTAGGTGTCCGAGATATTCAATTTTGCGTCGTTTAATTGTTTTACATAATGTCCTTTCAGTACTGGCTCGTTTCAGTACTTCTTCGTTTGTCAACATTGCTGTCCAAGGTATTTTCAACATTCTTCCAAGTGTCCACATTTCTAGTGCTGCATACCTATCCAGTTGCTTTTTGTTAAGGGTTGCTGCCTCTATCCCTTAGATAGATAACAATAAAAAAAATTAGTGGTAGTACTCGGCAGTTGTTTTATTTTATTTTTATATATTTTTTTGTCGGCTGGAAATTTTCAGTAGTCCGCGGTGGCTATTAATATAACTGTAAAAATAAGTTAATAATTGTTTTAAATAATAAGCTATAACTGAACATATTGGACACCAGACCGCAGTGAAGAAAAATGAAATAAACAAAAAATGACAATTAGAAAATCAGTTTTTCCGACTAATTCGTAGACACCGTTAATAAAAACTGCGACATTTTTTATTTTTTTAAAGTCAGTTAAATTTTCCCGTTGTCGCTACCCCCCGACCACATTAACATACAGAAATGTTACTTGATGAGATTTTGGCGTGGACAAACTCCGGGCCCTATAATCCACGGATAATTTTGAAGTTCATCTTATCAAAATGACCACCAGGGATAACTCTATTTTTGTTAATTCCTTCTCTTTTTTTTCCTTTTTAGCATCGCAAGCGTATTCTAAATACACCGCAGCGTGTAATAATAATAATAATAATAATAATAGCGACAACGATTCACGATTCTGTTAGCAGTGGTAATAGTTGTAGTGATAGCAGTAGCAGACGTAGTAGCAGCAGTGCTGGTGGTAGAAATAACAACAGTGAACGCAATAACAATAATAGTAATAATAAAATGGGTCAGAAGTTGGTTCCGTTTTCGTGCGTGTGGACCGGCCAGATCGAATTTTTCGAAAACATCGTCTCTGGAAACGATTCGGCCATAACGGATCTGAGCATCATCGAGCAATTACTTGAAACAGAAAACGCCGCGCACAGAAAAATAAATAACGGCAGGTTCGCATTCGGATTCGGATTTAGATTTATAACAGAGCAGACAAAGCAAACAGCGAAACGAATTATCTGTGGCCTTGTTTCGACATTTAATATAACAGCCTCCGGGACGCTACCCGGTCCTACGCACGTTCGTTTTCCTCAATCATTTTTTCATCATTCCATCTCGTTCGCTCTGGAACCACTCTTCGCTTCACCGTCGTCCAGTCGGTCTTTTATAAACGCGTAATTAAACACAATGCGCACCTAAACCGACAGACACGAGCCGACGCAAAAGAAGGCCGTTATTGCACATATAAAATTTAACGACAACAAACTCGGCCCTTTCCAGCAGCTGATAAAAGTAAAATTTGCCGAGCCCATCCGTTCTGGCAGCTACCAGAATCGAGATAAAGAATTTCACCGTTGCAGGCGCATTCGCCCCAGCTGCAATATTTCCAGCAAACGCGGGAAGCCTGCTGATACCGTCACAAGAAGTTGATGATGGAGACCTCAAACATCGATTTTCGAACATAATTTATTTCAGCATTTTTTTCCTTCAACTACATAGTTTTGTGTTTTAATCTGATTATCGCTGAGAATTCTTCAAAATATCCACTGAATCCGAATAAAGGCAACTAATTAACAAAAAAGAGTTGAAATAACGCTAGTGGAGGTGGGCACGCGAGTTTAGATCGTAGCTATCGCTCAGTTGTTTCGATTTACTAAAGAATTCCCGCGCGGAAGCAAAACAATCAAATCCGTTACCCTGGTCACAATCTAGTTTATTCGACTTCGATGACAAATGCACATAACTCGAAACTACCCAAATAATCAGTCTTCGCCAGATTTCCGATTCAAAAAGACATGCCCCATTAAAATTTCGGAATAAACGCAGTTTATATTTTCCGGACCTGACAATTCTTAACCTTCCGTAAATTGTAGTCAACGAGTATCTGCGACATATGTATATACTTCTCTTCCTGCACAAAATTTCGCATTTTTAATCAGCGCGTTGCATAACGCAAGGTAAAACTATATTGCATCCCACGATTTATTCTTAAATTCAAGAAAATTAAAATGAGCGACACTTATATTGAAGTTACGTTGTTGTAGAGTCCACTTAGGATTTCAGAACATATACATATATATATATATATACATTCATGCATACATATATATGACTGAAGTTTAGGGTTTTCAGCTTACACACCCTTAAACTTCGTCTACAACCAATACAGCTTGAAAATAAATACGGAATACTGAGTCGTGGAACCATCGCCCGTATAAAGGCTTGTTCAATCTTATTATCGGTGGAAATTATCTGCATCTTTTATTTAGATTTTTGAACGATACGACTATGTTAAGTTTCAATAGGTTGATTTCACAGGGCAAATAGGTGGATAAAAAGATCGGGATAGAACCGTAAATATGGCTTTTGTTTACTTTTTCAGCCAACAGACGTAACTCGTGATCAACAAATGGCAGGTTTTATTAAATTTTTCGGAACATTGATTTAATCTAAACCACCGGAATTCCTTATTCGCAGCGGACATAACCATCCGGTCAAAATAAATGAATGCAAATAATTTATAAAAGCGTAAGTAGGAGAAACGATAATAAAAAAAGCACAATGAATTAGGATTTCCTTGAAAGTTTTTACTTATTTAATTTATTAATTTGTACTAGTGTTGACGCATATTATTGGGTATAAATTAGTTCCGCGTGTAGGTCATTTTTATAACTTGCAATAGGGTCAATTTTTGCACGTTATTTGTGCGTGTCTGGACGAGTTTCTTCTCGGGCTGCATAGATGATCAAAATTCACGAAATTTCAACTGGTCGCAGACTATGAGTATTATTTAGTTTTGTAATAGATGGCGACGGTAAGATCGTTTATTATTCAATGTTATTTACGATGTTATCTCTCGCAACGATCAGCAGAAAGAACGGCAACGATAGGCATAAAACAACGACTCTCGCAGATGGTCTATCAGTATCACTGTAATTGATTTTATCTTACAACATGAGCTCCGATAAAACTGTCGATAAACGTCAAGATGATGTTATTGCGATCATCTGTAAAAATGCGACATAGAAAAGTGGGTCGCGAAATATCCTTAACAACTTAAAGGAATATGCTACAGATTGAGTCGTAAAAAAATGAAACTGCTAATGCCAAATCGCTATCAGTCAAATAGGTGAATGAGAAATATGATCACCTGTGATATTCAGCAGAGAAGGAAAACGACGTCAATGAAAATAATTAGTCCTCTCCGCTGACACTGATCTTGTCGTTTGCACCGACAAAGATCGCCACCGTGTGATCGATCTAATAGCAATCACGAATCTAGTGTCAGCTTTGCTGGACGAGAATCAAAACATCCTCTCGTAAGCGCATGCCTCTCCACAGAATTGAGTGGAGATTTTTCATTTACAGTACTAAAGGAAAATATAATCAATATAACTACCGATAATATTCGAATGTGTACTAATAAACGATATAGATTTCCGAAATGTTACAAAATTTCTGGGAGAGGGGTACACCAATCCTTAGTAATAATGATTACTATAAAAACAACATCGGCTGCTACAAGTACTCTCTGTTAATTCGATAAAACAATATAAGGTCGTAATGAAAAGGTTTCCCTCTGGCATAAACCCAGAGACAAAATATAATCGCTCGCCTTAAAACAGCGGGCAAAGTCACAAATATCTCTGAAACAATTAAAATTGGAGATAAAAGCAATCAGTCGATCGATTGACAGATGCATACTTCTTATCTTCTATTCTATATTGATCTAGAGGCCAAACCAAATAATAAAAAATAGAATTATTTAATATATACATATATATATATATTATATGTTATATTATCAAAAGTTCAATCAGCGATAGAAGAGTAATTCTCCGATGTATCAAGGTGAACTGTTTTCGACAGACTGCCTGTTTCAGGTGTGCGCAAAAAAAAACAAAAAAAAAAACAAATCGATCCAGAGTAAAATTAAATCGATTTGCAAATTGCCAAGGAAACCATACAGTAGTTAACTCTACGTGAGGTATTAGATATCGTAATCATTAAAAACATCTACCAAGTCGAGCTCCTCAGCTCATAATGAGTGCAGAATCAAGAGAAGTAACGGCATGCCCAATACAAACAAAGCATCAGGGAAATACTCAGGAGAAATGCCGATACACCGGCAAAATGCAAGCAGTACCGGTGTGGCTAAGAAGAACCAAAAATTTGTAGGAAAAATCTCACAAAAGAAATAACCTTGAATGTGTGTAATACTTTGCAAATTCTACACTATTGTATTAAGAATTCGATCCCTAATCTTATTCTAACTCAAACGCTATTTTAATGTATAACTACACAATGCTGCTGCGATATATTTTAATATAGTTAATTTAAATGTTAATTGTTAAATAGTAACTTAATATTACATCTGCGGTGATAGTCGGGACTGACTACTGTCTTTAATTAATTATAAATATACTTGCAAAGGGCTTCTTGCACATAATTTTTATTGTAATCATTGCTGTTAATTCTTCTTCTTCTTCTTCCAAATTGAAAGTTGGCGATCCACGATTGAAAATTTTCTTTTACAATGGCCGATCGGAGGAGTTGTATAGAAGAGTAGTCGAACCAGTTGATAAGATTGTCCATCCATGAATTTTGACGTCTTCCTCTCGATCTCTTCACATTTATCTTTCCTTCCAATATGATTTTCAGAATTTCATATCTGGGGTCTCGTATGATGTGTCCGAGGTAATGCAGCTTCCGTTTCTTGATGGTTTGCATTACTTCGAGGGTCTTTCCCAATCTTTCAATGTAACTCGATATTAGTGACTTTTTTCACCCGGGATATTTTCAGAATGCGCCGATAACGGTGCATTTCAAATGCGTTAATCTTTTTTTCCAATGATGCATTCAGGGCCCAGCTCTCGCAGCCATAAAGCAAAATAGAGAAGATGTAACACCTTAGCAGCCTGATTCGAAGTTCGAGCCTCAGGTCTTGGTGGGTGAATACGCTTTCCCTTTTTGGTGAGAGCTCTTCTAGCTTGCTCAATCCTGCGGGCTGTTAATATTAATAACACTATACGTAACTACGATTTACACACAGTTCTTTGCCCCTTTATACACATATTTCATAAATATACGATTATTATTTGTCTAAAAAAAAACAAAACAACTACAGCATCTCTATTCCTAAGAAAAATTTAACAAGCAAGCAACAGACTACTAATATCTCAAAAAAAAAAAAGGAAAAATATTATATCTTAATGGAAACAGTGCATCCAGGAACTGGAAACTGTTTTAGTGAGCAGTCATATGGGTATTAATATCTAAACCCAGGTTCCCAACTCGTGACTATATTAAAATTCGTGGATATATTTTCTACTATATCCCGTACGCACATTGAATTTAGCAATATTAATCAGGCGAAATATCAAATAAGCAGGGGAATTCTGTCATGACTAAATGCAAATGACAATTACTGCAATTCCATACAACGGATTTATAATTAATACAGCTGCGGCATACTTCTCCCCCTCAAAAAGCGTCACAAGAGATTATGAAAATTGAAACATCCTAAACCACCTTGAAAATAGATTCATTTTATGCGGCGATTTTAACGCGCTAACAACATGTCTTATCACCCGTGTGCAGAAGGTAGAAAATTGTTTGAAGCTATCAATCAACAAAACTCGCGCTAATATCATGTCAGCCCGCTGACACAGGCGCAACAAACCAGACCTGCTGATCGACTCTTCATCGTTATAACAGTGCGTGAACTACTAGTAGTGACATCGAAAAAACGTGATTGGTTCGCTCAGCATCGGCTGTGCGATTTTTTTCCGAGAAAATGCCGTTATTCTCCGTTTCAGAGATGGAGCGCGAGAAATTGATAAACGCCTGAATCGAAAAAAAAGCTCCAAGAATCGATTAGATTCCCTCTCGTGCTTTAAAAAAAATGTCGTAAAAGACCACTGCCCTGCTTGCGTGTATATTCGACGCCTGTAGATGTACCACACCCGCTGCTTTTAAAGTGGCCAAAGTCATTACACTTTAAAATAAACAAAAAAAACAGTGTCATCAAGCATTCGACTGAGGGTCTTATCGCAAAAATTAGTGACCTCTACCAGGCAACCTCTGTCGTCTACGCTTACATCTTATTTGACGGGCAGAGAGTAGCACTTGGAGATTGCTCGTTCTATTTGTTACAGACAGCAGTTCCACAAGGAAGCGTCCTGGGGCCATTTCTGTACCTGCTATACACGAGAGTGATATGCCAGCCGATAACAGTTCCGCCACGTTTGCGGACAACATCGCTGTCCTGACCGTGAGCGATAGCCAAACGAACGCTAACGATAATTTACAGCGTGCTTCAAACCGCGTCGCTGCATGAACTTTTACGAATATGATCAATCAGCCAATTACACAATATGATCCTGACAAATATCCCGGCATGCACTGAATATCCACAGTGAAAATAAAATGGAAACCGGTTTTTAAAATAATATCTGAACTATGTCGGTCTATTGGTGGAAATTCTAATCTCGATGTCTAATTCCTTCTACCACCCGAAATTATTAAGAAGCGAATAATTTGGAATTACATTTAGGCAATGTAATCTGCAACAAAATGTATGAGCTGAACAACGTATTGCTCTTCGAGCTACATTGTTACATTATAACGATGGCGTTCAAGTGAAAACGGCTAGGGAAGTAATTAAAGAATTTTCGATCATCCACAAAAAGCGACTTCATCAACGCAGCAATCCTATGGCTGTTCGGTTTTTGCTAGCAAAGTTATTCGTCGTTTAAAGCATCCTAAGTCAAAAGATCTCATCCCGCGGACCCTTCTATTTAGGGGGCTTCGCGGTCATAGGACTAAACGAGCTCGCACCTGTTTCTTGTTTTTCCTTATGTTAATTATAATTAGCAATTCCGAGTATGTAACAAATTGGTTTAGATTTTGCTTTAATAAAATAAACAAAAGAAAAAAGATATTAATTACAATGAGAATTTCTTAAATATTTTCTTATTTACTTTAATTGAAAAATGAAATTTTTTATTTTGCTACTACTACTTTCTTATTATTTGCAATAATACGGAAGAATAAACGATTAACAGCAGGCTTTAACGAGCAATATTTTCGGCCAGACTCTCGCCACCGAAACAATCATCTATTTTTAGTACCAACAAGCGTTTCAGGAATTGTGTTAACGTACACACACACACAAAATTTGGAAGGACTGAACACAGTTTGGTAAATATTTATCGACAAAATACTGCGTTACGCATTACGCATTTAAAATTTAAGTTTACATATTCCGTTAACAACAACAGATCCCTGTGGCTCGAAAGATTAATCGAGAATATTTTTAAAAAACACTTCCTCCGCAATATTATTAGGCTGAATTACGGCAGACTATTCTGAAAAATCCTTAATCATAACTGTGCCGATTACAAATGAGAATTTAAAAAGAAAAAAGATAAAAATAAAGACAAGACAAAATTACACCGCTTTTGTGAAAATGCATTTTCGCAAATCCAAATGAGATTCGATTTCGAACTTGGCATTTTCCTCTTAAATTCCATTAATGTTTAACAGACTTTCGAGTCTACTGATTTGTTTCCTCGTGATTTTTATGGTGTATTTTTTATTTTTCTCCACAAAACAATGGAAGAAAAATTTGATACTTACGTTATTACAAATTTAAAAAATCATCTGTTTAGGTAAACAAACCCCTTGGGACGAGTTATTTTTATCGCAAAGTTACTTTTATAGATAGACCGCAAATATCGTATAAGCTGACATTAAAAAATTTAGGTACATCCTTAATGACTATCTGTTTTCCCATAGTTATACACAATGCTACCGGTTCGGAGCTTTCACCGAACCAGTAGAATATTATGTGCGCAATTAGGAGGGAATGAAAATGATTTTTACAGGTACACTAAATTTTTTCATTATCAACTTGAGAGACACGATTCTCGCGACGATTAATACTGCATCAATGTTTTTTTTCAACGGCCAGTAAGAAAAAATAAACATTTTTCAGTAACTTTTTCTACTGACAGAGATGTAGCTCGTGCAATTTTTGACTTTGAACAAAAAACGTAAATTTTTTTGATTATGCACGAGGACAGATACAAAATTAGTTATACATTTTTTTCGGATGATATTTCGAGTTTAGAATGATTACGCAACAAAAAAAAAAAAAATGAAAATTAAAAATTTCATTAAGAAATAATCTTACGCGGCAGTCTATAAAAAAGACAAAACCAAAAAAATCCCACGTACTTTTTGGATAATCTGGTTTTGAATGTGTAATTCAATTTTTAGTTGATCAGTAGAGATTTGTCGAGTTATCTTCCAGCTCGAAAAATATAGTTTTAGAGAAAAAAGATTTTTAAAGTTTTCAGAAAATCATAGATTATTTCTATACAGCTTTAATCCGTAATGCCTGCATCATACAATTGGCCCCCACAGATTGATATGCCGTTGCTCCGCTTCTTTTCGAAGTACTCTCAAGCTAATCCGTGCTTCCTTTGCAATCTCAGACAGCGGGTTTTCTAATTGAAGCACCAATCTCTGCTAGGGACCGATTTCACACAATTTCATGTTCAAAAACGTCCATTAAATGTGCACAAGTACGTGATGCCCATTATTATAATAAGCATAAATAACTTTGCTACCGAAACCGACGCACCTACACGGTTTCAGTTTTTGCACAAATACAGGTAACGCAGCAAGATTATTGCTACACTTCAGACTGATACTGTAAATGTTTTTGTTCTTTGGTATACGAGTGTAGTTCAAGTGTACTTACATGTTTGTGTAGCGCACATAGGATGATGAATAGATGCTTGACGTTACTTCGCATTAGAGTTACACAAGTAAGTACTTTAGCAGGACACCGTATGTAATACTCGTCGCTCGTTTATTTTTTCAAAGTAGAATTTACAATTTTAGACGCACGAAATGTCATAAATAACGTTTAATGTAAAAAAAAAAAAAAAAAAATTATAGATTTTTTAAAATTTACACTTTTATATTGATTTAAAACATCGATAGCAGCTTACAATTACGAATCCAAAATAAAATACTAAAAAATAAATTCAGGAGAATTTACAAATCTATTAACTCAATATTATGTATTGTTGAAATATATATTTGGTGATTTAAATAGTTTTATTTTTTGTTAATAACGAAATAATATTCTCAGAATTATTAAATACATAAGTTCTCAGTTTATTAATTGTTTTTACACTGTGGTATCTCGTTCAAATAAACAAAAATACAGTTTTCTTCGCAAACATTTTATTAACATAATTAGGTTTCGGATTTTGCATATAATGCAAATTTTATTTTCTTGGCAAAATATAATGGCCAAGATCAAATTAATGTACAAAATAACATCTAAATGAAAATATATACAAAAAACAAATAATAATAATAATAATAATAATAATGGTTGGACAGCATTAATATTTATAAACAATAATATATATATATATATATATATATATATATATATATATATATATATATATATACATTAACCAATATATTTAAAAAATAAGGATTAAAAAATAAGGATTAAAAAATAATTTAAAGAATAAAATATATACTTTAAATTTAAAAAAAAAATAAATTATAAATTTCACAACTTTATAGTTTGAAGGGTGATTTCCTTGACAGCTGGCGCATTTAGGCGGTACATACAGAATAAACTGCACAGACTGTGAAAAATCACATATCAATCAAACGGGTTAGGAGAAATATAATTATAAAATTGTACATATGCTGAACATCTGATATTAAACATAAACCTAATACGCATTAACAGTCTTGGTTTCCTATAATAAAGGGAACATAATGAATGCAGCTAAAAAAATATTATATAAATAAATATAAAAATAACCTCTCTTAAACGATCAGATACAGAATAATAATAATAATAACTCACTTTTTAATAGAAAAATTTAACTCCTTTTCGATTTTTGTTATGTATATATTTTTATTACTTGTCTAGAAAATTTTGTCCGTTAAATTCGTTGCTATCTCGTAATCAAAATCTCGCCTTTGATCTTTTTCACATATTTTAACGACTTTGATTTATTGGTAAACAATTTTCCGCCTTTGATTGAAGTTCTACCACCATCCGCCTATTATTTTCCATATATATTTATATATGATATATATACACACGTAGTCCCACGATTTCTCTGCACCGAGTTCTATTTGAGTTGTTAACTAATGATGGCCTGTGGACACGAATGTTCGCGGTTTTTCATCTCCTATTCGGTAAAGTCTCTATATTAGAAATATAGATAAGTCTAGAACCTGTTTGTTAAAATTTATAAATATAAAATAAATAAATTCCCCTCATTAACAAACAAATAAATTTTAAATACCTCAATTTAAAGAAACGTTTTCGGGCACAGCCCATCATCAGTTAACAACACAGAGCACCCTCAAATAGAACTAAAAATACACTGCAGAGAAATCATGAAACAGCATACACACACATATGTGTATATATATATGTATAGGGAAATAATAGACGGATAGCGGTAGAACTTCAATCAAAGGCGGAAAATTGTTTACCAATAAATCAAAGGCGTGATTTTGATTACAAAATAATAACGAATTTAACGGACAAAATTTTCTAGACAAGTAATAAAAATATATACATAACAAAAATCGAAAAGGAGTTAAATTTTTCTATTAAAAAGAGAGCCATTATTATTATTCTGTATCTGATCGTTTAAGAGAGGTTATATTTATATTTATTTATATAATAATTTTTGAGCTGTATTCATTATGTTCCGTTTATTACAATGTACATTAGCTTTATGTTTAAGGAAATTTTATTGTTGACGACAATTTTTCAGCTTTCGTTACATTATAGTCGTAAATAAAGATAGATTTGTTCTTGTTTATATCAACATACGCATGAGACCGTTTTCGATAAACTTAACCGGGCGGCGCAAATACGAATTATCGAAAGAGAAAGAAAGAGAAAGAAAGAGAAAGAGAGGAAAACTGGAAAATGAATAGGAAAAATGCCGATATAGACTTATATCACGCAACAGGCACTTAAGGACAGTTTTCCATATTGCCAGAGAAGAAATTTTTAAATCGAAGCAAAATAAAGATAAAACGAGTTCGGAAAGAGTACAGCTTATTTCGGAAATGAACGTTTACCCGTGAGCGGGTGAGGAAAAATTTTAAATTCATGCAACAGAATTCGATGTGGCGGATTTCGCTTCGGTTCTTGCGAATAATAAAACGTATTTTTCAGGGAATCTTGAATAAATATTGCCTGTTCAAATATATAGAAACAGGTTTTTAGCCTGCCGGTTAATATATATATGTAGGTGAATACATACCTGTTTGTTAAAACTGTATAATAAAAACAAACTTTAATAACAACAATATAAAAGTAAAAATAATTTATAACAATAAATTAGATAAATACCTTAAATAAGGTATTTACCTAATTTATTGTTATAAATTATTTTTACCTTTATGTTGTTTGTTATTAAAGTTTGTTTTTATTATATATATATATATATACATATATATATATATAGTAAATATATATATATTAACCATCACTCGCGGGCATATGAATTTGTGTTTTGCTGAGCAATCTAGAATTATCACTTAAATCATCCTAAAATCCATGTGTTCCACGCTGCTTCTACAGCCCTCAAATGTTTTTTTTCTCATATTTTTTTAACTTTACGAGTTTTACGTTTTTTCCTCCACCTGCGAATATGCATTTGGGTATCTCTAGTAGAAACAACATACATCCGAACCCTAATTCCATTCAATCAAAGAAAAAAAACTCTTCGGCTTGGCCGCCGTTCGCACCAGTCGACAAATTCATCTCCGTACACGATGAAATCGGATCTTATTTTTCGCGAAGGTTTTCAAAAATTTCTTTTTTCCTCGTTAGGAAACTCTGCCTGGAATCGTTCGGAAGGAAGACGAGTTAATAAAAATAAGTGATTTGGACTACATGCTAGGAACAAAAATGGAGAGAACAGATTTAGACGGAAAAGGCGCGATGTAAGAAGCGAGCACAATGCGGTAGGAAGTTTGGAAGAATCGAAATAAGAATAGTAGAATTCGGAAACTTGCGGAAAATTTAGTTTTCGCACCCAAAAAGAGTTGGATGACATAGAATACGAAAGAAGCCAGGGAGAACCGAAAATTGGCAGTAAAGTTGCGCGAAGTGGGAGCCGAAATATAAAGTTTTTTTGTTTTTTTATTTTTTTTATTTTTATTTAAAATAAGTCGTGGGTCTCACAGGGCAAGTTTGTCCGTTGTGTGAATGCCTGACACTTTTATTAAAGTTTATTCTAAGTACACAAAATTACAACTATTCTTACTTATCCTATACATCATAATATTAGTCAACTTAAGATAATATAAATTATAACATATAGTACACACATACAAATACGTACACATATCGTGAATACTCATATGTGCATACCAATATATATGCGGGCAGCCAAATATCCTCAAATAAAAATAAAAATAAAAAAGAAATGAAGGAAAAAAACATGGAACGAAAGTACATTGTGATAATCAAAAGGAGAAGAGGAGAAACATATATATATATTAATTACAACGTAATTCTTAGGCTACCCCCCATTCGAAGAAATGTCCCAAAAAAATGTCCCAGAAAAATGTCCCAGAAAAATGTCCCAGAAAAATGTCCCAATTTTATGTAACGCAAAATGTCCCCAAAACATGTCCCAAAAAAATGTCCCAATTTTATGTAACGTTTGTTATATTTTATAGGATTTTTGTTATTGTTATTTAAAAAATGTCACAATTTTATGTAATGAAATATGTAACGAAAAATGTAACGAAAAAATGTCTTAATTTTATATAATGAAAGTTAAATGTTAGAATAGGACTTTTGTGGTTATGTTATATTTTTTTTTGTGTTGATGCCAGTAAGAATTACGTTGTAAATTTTGATCATTTTATACAAAGTATAGAAGAGAAAGAGACAGAAATGAAAGCAAGAGGGGTCAAGGGGCACAGCCCCTTGCGAGGCCAAAATGGCCGAGTTATATATATATATATATCTATACTAATATTATAAAGAGGAAAGATTTGATTGTTTGTTTGTTTGTTTGTTTGTTTACATTGAATAGGCTCCGAAACTACTGGACCGATTTGAAAAATTCTTTCACTGTTGGGAAGCTAAACTATCTCCGGATGACATAGGCTATATTATATTTAAAAAAAAATTAGGGATCCTTACTAAAAGTCCAATAATGTAGCTCAAGGTGTAAAAAAATGACCTAAACAATTCCTTACAACGCGTGCGCTGCAAAAACTTTTTTAATAAAACATTAAAATATCAATGTTAATTAGCATGGGGAAATGGAAATTCGGATAAAGATCGCCTTAGCATCGTTTACAAGCTCATCACCAATGGAAATAGTGTGTTAACGTAAGGAATGAAAATTTCCGAGCGTTACCGTTATCTTTTGTAAAAGGTACAAAATGTCCAAAAGATTAAGATCTCAACTTTCTAGAAATAGTTCCCAGGCGAGGGGATCAAAATACGTCGTAATGGAGAATCTTCATCAGAAACTGAAAATCGTCTTGCAAGTCAGAGAGAATACGTGTCGCAATCGCGTGCCAGAGAGTCGAGCATCGAACGTTCGCAGCGGCTTGATGAACAAAATTTGAGAACCTCTCAAGTACGCGCGCGAGAGTCGAGTACTCACAGTAACAGATCGGCTTTCAGATACTATCCACAGATTGATTATGCTCAACAGTCTTCCGTCCAAATCGGAGCCATGAATAAGATCTGCTCCAAGTGTTCTGCCAAAAAATGGGCCAATGAACCTAATGGTATGTGCTGTGCTTCTGGATACATTTTCAAAATAGTAGCAGTGAGATTCGAATCAGACCCTACTCGAACGAAAAACATCGCTTGTCCAAAGTAGAATTTTTTGAATAGTACGACACGAATCATCATCTTCACCATCGGTATCCTAAGACTGGTTTCATTTCATGATAAGTGCTTTTCAGTCCGATCGAGATTAACTCATTTCCGAGTATACACTTAATTGTGTATCCTTTCATATAACACGGGCTCAAAAGTATGTCTCGGTTGACCTCGTTCTTTTTTTCTCCTTGGATTGTTCCTTCCGCTACATCTCATAGTAATCGCCGATGGCACGAATAATAGGAAAAATATTTACGTCTACGTTATCCTTCTCTCACTTTTAATTATATCAGCGGAGATAAAACTGAATCCTGTTCGGAAGACATTGACAAACGAAAAAATCAAAATCAATGTTTAACTCCAAAATTCAAAGTGAATTCTTTTCACGTTATGGTTTTTTGAAATGTTTAAATTTCAACGGCTTCAGTTTAAATTAAATTTTATAAAAAACGTTCAAATAGCGCTTAATGTTAGGTTTGACGAATATAAGAAGCCGACACACTGCGAAGTGATTAAAACCGAGACAAAAATTAGCAGACGAGAAACACGTGTCAGAACGTTAAGAATTTTTCAACGCGTGGAAATGAAAGAATAATGTAGGGAGGAAAAAGAAGAAACTAGGAGATCCTGTACCGTACACGAACGCTGATAATAGGTTAAAGTTCAGTAAATAAACCAACGAGACTTACGCAAATTTCGAATCTCTTCTTGTCAAGGGCGAGGAATAGAGTTGTCCATTATATTTGAACGTAGTGCGCACTGCCAGCGATGGCTTTGTCTGGAAATTTCAAAGCGCCAACAGGCTGAATGCACACTGACGGACTCAAAATTGTTTTCAAACTACTTTAAGAAATTCATACTAAAAATTCGACAACGGAAAGTTTAAAAGTAAGCACACGATAAGGAGGGGTTGCGCCTTTGTAACAGTGATACGAGTGGTTTTTTGTTTTTTTTCGTGAAAAAAATAAGCTCGGCTAAATTAATGTAAGAAAAATTTAATGAAACATTTTAATGAAATCTAAAAGGGAAAACGAGCGTAGCAGAGCACCTAAGGAAAAACTGACAACTTTTGACCTGTGCAACATAATGTTTTTCAAATGATAATAGTCGCAAAGAAAAATTCCGAACCGAAAATTAACGACGATATGAAATATCCGGGAATATTTCAAAGAGATTCAAAAGGCCCGCGCTGGTACACAAATTAATTAAAAAAATACAAATGAAGAGTTATTTGGAAGAGCGCAGAAAATTTAACGAAATGGTACTTTAATAATAATTGCGGTTCTCGAAATAAAGATGCAATAAGGCTATAACGCAGTTCCATTTACATCTAACCACGTCGAAGTAACAAAAAAATAAATATTAACGTACCGCGGGCATTCCAGATTTAGCTAAACTATTGCACTGATCACATTTCGAAAAGAAGCGATTTAAGTCGTCACAAGTAATTATAGAATTCGAGATTACTCGCGATCAGGCTCGTGCCCAGAATTTTGGAAAGGGGGGGTTTTGAAAATTTTCTTTGCATATTTATTTTATAATACATTTTTCACTAATATTCGTACTATTAATAATTTCTATCATTTTGATTTATATATTAATAATTTACATAAATGAATTACCCCCCGTATATGAACATTAATAAAAATTACACATATGTTATTAATTATACTCGTAATAAAACGTTTTTTGCATTAAAAATATTAATGAAGTACCTAAAAATATAAAGCATATTTTTTCTTTTTTCTTTTAAAAGTAGGTAAAAACACCCCAAAAAATCATCAATATTTATTTTAAATTTGTGATTTTTTTATATTTACAATAACTATTTCAGTTCTCATGGGGGGGGGTTACCCCCCCCCCGTGGACACGGCCTTGCTCGCGATCTGTCTTGTTCAAACTGCAAAATAAAACAGTAGCGAGCGAAATACGGATTTTCAATTTATTTCATCTACAACATCGCGAAATTGGAAAGTGAATCGCGATGTGCCTTAAAAAAGCTGCAGTTGTTCTATAATTTTGTTTTTTTTTCTTTTTTCTTATCTGAACGGAGGCATTAGGCCAGCTCGTCTACATTAAACTAAAAAGAAGGAAAAAAAAACCAAAAAATAACTGACATTCGACAAAGAATAATAAAAACTGTTTAAAAGAAAATAATACAAAATAAAAAGAAAACAAAAAAACATGTATTGCAATTTAATTATATAAAAATGTTATTAATACGAAGATAATTGAACAGCGCCTACTTTAATGCCTGACTGCCTGCAGAGAGCAATTTCTGCTTATTCCTACATTTCGGCTAATTGGCGAAGATTCCCCCCTATTCTTTCTCATGTTTCTCGACGTCTTTCTCCTCATTCGCAATTCCCATCTATGCGTATCAAAAACTCTCGTTCTTTACATTCATCTTTTCAGACCTTTTACATCCTCCTAATTTATTTTTCCTTCCAGTTGACGTTAAATTTTCACGTCTGATCGCCTGGAACGAGTTCAAAGAGGCTTTGGATTTTTTATATCCTTCTTCTTATCCTTTTTAGGATGGTTCTAGGACTGATGCAGGCGTCGGCGGGGCTTTCTTTCTTGTTTCTTCCTTCCACGCTATGAACTTTATAAACTTCCTTCCTTCTGTTTCATTTTTACTAGTTATCTACTCCGACTCGATGAGCGTCTTCCGTTCCCTTCATAGAGTTTCATTGTCCTTTCTTAGTTCGTTCCATTCAGATCGATCTTTTTTTCGGATTCCCAGTCATAGCGGCAGTTTTTTTTCCCCATACATATTTTTCGGCGCGTCAACTAAAGACATTATTAACCCAGCGCAAGTGTAATCTTCTTAGAGAAGTTTTCAGTGTGCGGCAACAGGATTCGATCCTAGTTCTACCCGAACGAAATATCGTTGCCTAACCAACTGCGCAAATGGCGGGCAACAGCTTTTGTTTGCTCGCTCTGTTTCCTCTAGCATCAAATTAATCAATAAATTTCGTGCTAACGATATCGTTTTTCCATCTAAACAAGCTCACTTTTAATCATGGTCGGATACCTCTACATTATATTACCTCTTTTTCTAATCCTCATTCCTTTTAAACACTAATACGCCCTTTATCACGGTCTTGGTTTGCTGATTTTCCTAATCTCAGTCGCTCCATTGTTTTCTCCATAACACACTTTCGTCTCAATTATATTTCATCGTCTCTTTTTCGTTTTTCTATTGTTTCTTCTCCGCATTGTATTTTTTATCTCTCGGATCACGACTGAGTATGTGACGCGGATCATATTCTTTTTGAATGTGATCCTTCTTGTACAGAAGTGCTTCCTTCTCTACATTATATGTTCTTGCATCTTAAATTGCCTACTTCTTTTTGTGCTTTCTACATAATTTCCTTCCCTTCACCAGATGTTGTTCTAGCTTTAGCGGAGTTAATTTCCTCCATTTTTCTATATATTACAATTTAATCCTTTTGTTCCTAATTCTTGGATGATGGGCCATATTGCCCTTAGTTGGCGTTCCCAAAAAAGCGAAAAAAAAAAGAAAAAGAAAAAAAGAAACAACATGTATATACAGTAAGGGCGGAAAAGTGTTGTCAATTAGTAGTTCACCCACGAGAGCATGCATACGATTGTCGAACCGACAGCAACTAAATATTAAGTGGAGTGATTCGAGCACAATGAACAGGAAGAGTCAACTACGAGAAAGTTTAGGCCATACCGCAAACGACAAATTACAAAAGTTCCATTGACGGGCAATGTGGGGGAAGAATAGAATAAAACCAGGTAAGGGAAGGTAAGATAGGTCGCACGCAGTAGTATGATCTACCCCCGTAAAGACTTCTACGAATGTATGTTAAGCAGTTGTTTCTATTCTGTCTCTTGATAAATTCAACCAGGTCAGCTGAAGGGATATATATATATATATATATATATATATATATATATATATATATATATGGAAAAATAACTCAACTAAGGCTAAAGGAGGCCACAATGTCTTGAAATTTCCCCTTGTCTTGAGATATTTAAGTACTTTTCCCTAATATCGTAAATGACTGGATGATGGCTGTAATTAAAACTGCTCTGCCTAAAAGCTATTAAAGCGCTTTAGCTATCAGAGAACGGAATAAACCGGCCGATTACAGTGGAAAATATTTATGATACATTGCAACGCCTTATCTATAAGCCAGAAGCTTTGCGGTAAAAGGCTCCGGTGATAGTTTGAATTTTGCGGTGGTAACATTAGGAATATAGAAGGCAGAACCAACTACACCATCAAGCCCCCGAAACTTTGACCCATCAGTGAATATAGGAATAAAATTTGATAATAGTGTGGCACCTAAGAAAGTTAAAGAGAAACGTGTTTGCGTCAATAGACGAAATGTGAGCTTTATTTAGACTTTTAAAATAATCATATCTATGTTTAATTTGATATCATTTAATTATCGTATGCTTTATAGAAGTAGCTCAGAACAAGATGGAAGTATCTGTTTGCCCTTTTACTGAAGAGAAGTTTTTTTATAAGAAACAAATCTACAGCTGTTATTGATAGATCTGCAAATAAAATGCGACTACTTAAATATTTAGTGCATTTTGACTGAATTTCAATGTAAAATTAAGTAATTAATACAAAGAAAATGTATTTCTGCTCATGTGTATGTGCACTCTGTCCGTAATTTTATTTCGTCATAAACTGCGCATATATATATATATATATATATATATATATAAATAAATGCACGGTCTGCATAGCAATCTGGTATTTGCGCCCTCAATTTGAAATAAGCAGTTTGCGTAAAAATATTCATTTCGTGAATAAAACACGCGTATTTATACACTTTATTCGTACAAAGCGATCTTTATAATTCTTACGTCACTCTTTATTTCATAATAGCTCATATCTCTACGTTTTTATTTTAATTTTCCGCCTTAAAATAATAATTATTCGTCTGAAGAAAACGATGTTACAACAACAAAAAAAAAAAACAACAAAAAACAACAATGTTTATTTATAAATTATGAAATACTTCTTATCTGCAAATGTATATATGTATCTATGCCGGAAACGGCGCTAACCATTTTGATAAAATTTACGAATTAGGCGTTTTTAAGGATTTCGATAAATCAATTGTTCTAGGTGTTATGTTCCAAAAAAGTCTATAAAACGAGCAATTGTAAAAGAGCCTCGATCCTTAATGATCACCGTATTTTTTAGATTCCATTAAATAAAGCAGGCAATATCGCAATAATTGCACAGTGGGAAAAATAATACATTTACTGCGGGAATTGAAAAACTGATAAAGCCGTAATATCTTCGTTTCGCAATAAAATTTATTTACGCTTTATAAATATTGTAACAATTCTCAAATCTACATGGCAACGTCGTTCTGATAATTGGTAATAATATTTCTGGAATATACATATATTTCTTTTTTTATTTTATTTTATGTAATATTGTAAACACGAATAATGTATAATATGTAAGAAAATGTAAAATTGCTATCACACGCATATACATATATATGTACATTAGTGTTAAATTTTTGACTACTTGCGAAACTTTTAATCCACGTTGATTGATTTGTAAGTTCACATGGTAAGCTTCTGTTTTGTTTGTTTCGTTTTACTTCAAAATATGTTGCGAGTCCCACAAGGCACCGTCTGTAAGTTCCGGACACTCTTATCATCATCGTTTATTGGTATAATACAGTTGCAACATTACTTAATAATTAGAATAATAACCAACAATGAAAAACAAAACACACATAACTTCTTATACAATTGGGAAGCCTCCTCATAATTATATATATATGTATATATATATATATATACATATATATATATATATATATATATATATATATGTGTATATATGTATATATGTATATATGTATATATGTATATATGTATATATGTATATATGTATATATGTATATATGTATATATGTATATATGTATGATCCGATTCTCAACCATCAGACCGTATACAAATTCAACACTACCTAAAATTTGTATTGTCTACCAACTACTATTTCATTTATGTCTAATTCCCTATTATTCATTATACTTTCTGGAATTCGCTGCAGCAATTTAATTAAGGCTGTTACTTTAGTGTGTTATCTATCTTCCTATTTTTCCCTTTCGCTCGGTTAATATGTATATTATTAAACAGGTAATTCTTGTATAGACACATATGTTATTGGGTTCTAATAGCTTTAACGATTTTAATAAAGTACACCAATTAGTATGGTGTTTTAAGGTCTAAAAATCTCGATTATTCTCTATGACTAAAAGATGTATTCTAGGTTTAATAGCGAACAAAGATTAGTTCGTTTATTTACCATTTTAAGTGGAAACCTGAAATTTCGTGATGAAGTAAATTTATTCCCCCGGCATCTACACGGCGCGATTTTAAATACACTTTGGTAAAATTGGAAAGTTATGCAATTATAACTTTCGTATTATTATTGTAAAATATTTTTAAATGTTTATGAAACTTACGAATATTACGTTGTGATATACATTTTCTCTTTTTCAAATGAACATTCCTTTCATCTGTCCAACCTAGTCTTCCTTCTAATCCATGGTTTCCTTCACATCCACATTTTGTTGCTGTCTCCACTATGCGTTTTAATCATTTCCGACTACCTCCCTCCCGTTTTTACTTCTCATTAGCCTCTTCCCCATACTGTCCTCTCCATTCAAATGATTCGGTTGTTTGTGACGTTGATCACGGCTCATCTCTTTCGGTGGATCGTTTGGCTCTGTACTCCTATTTGCCTAGGCTAGGGCTATCTGCTCCCTATTGTGCCGCTCCCGTTATATCCTGTTTGTTCCTTCTACACTTATTAGCCCTGCTAATCTTCCTATTGACGATCATAACTTCCTTTTTCATTTTTAATCGTTTCTGGACGAAGGACCTTAGCTGATGACCCCACTAACAAAAAAAAAAAAAGATGCTAATTATAATATACGAAATGTACGATTCAAAACAAATTAGTGGCAAACAGAAATGGTGAACTTTTAAAGAAAATTCAAAAAAATCGAGTTGTTATATGCAGTATGCGTAATCGTTGCAATCACCACGCACTCCTCCGATTTTTACTCAATAACGTACTGCATATCTGCGTATAGAAATTTTACGCTTAATTTCTTTTACACATATTGGCGAAATTCTAGTCAATAAGGAGAAAATTTATTTCCTTTTGTTTTTGGTGCACGGCATGTCTGAAATTTCATTTAGCGATAGAATTATTTTCGGAATTTATGTAAAAAAAAAAAAATCAGATCCGTAATTTGTAACGATATTCGTTTTTAGTTTAGACTCCCCACCAGGGATTCTACCACGGGATATCTTAATTACTGCGGATGAAAATATTAATTATTTATTATTATTTAAATTTTTCACGCTTTATATTAATGAAAATTACATACACTAATCTTTCGGTATCGGTCGCCCGCTGAAAAATACAATATCGAATAATAATAAATCAATAATAATTAGATAATATAAACTAAAACAAATTGTGTACGTAACGCTGTTGCCGGCGGGGTGATATTCGTTGCTTCGATGGTCCGGTGTCTTTCCGGTGATCAGCGATGATCGTACAACGGAATCCTTTAATCTGGAGCCGAAATAGTCGCTGACAAATTAATGATTATAGATATCGGGCTTTTGCTTTTACGATTTAACGGGCTTTTTCTGTTGAATCGATTGAATGACTTTACTACCGGAGGAGAAAACACTTTTTGTACGGGATTTCTGCCGTGATCAGACAGAAAGTCCGATAATACTGCGGAAAAGTAAAACAGCAACTGACTGACTTGAAAATTTTTTTCATCGGATCTTTTTTTCAGTCCCTACTTTCGGTCCCGTGACCGTTGGAATTGACCGTATACAATGCGCGGTTCCCCTTGCGACGAGTGTCGACGATTGGTTATTTACCCCCAACCGACAACAAGATCACAGGCACGCACACATTTTCTTTTTTACCACGATTTCCGAAATTTTATAATTTTTATTTTATTTATATACAATGTGCACATTACAAATTTCATGTAGTAAAACAACTCGTAAAATACTTATTTTCGATATAAAACACAGCCTATTTTCATCATTATTTTATTTCGTTAATAAATGTATCACTATTGCTCAATCGAGCATCTCATGCAGATGATATATATTTAATAAATCTATTGCTGTAAAAAAAAAAGGACAAAAAATGCTATACATTTCAAAACAAACGTTATTCTAAATCGCCTTTCTAAACGTTTTTTTTTTTTTTTTTTTAGAAAAATGTATGTCTTTATTTGTTTTTATTTTTTTTAGAAGCCATCAGTTCGAATGTTTTAAACCTCATTTGAATGTAACTGTTACAGTATTTATTTTTGTAATGAGGTAAAAATTACAAAATTACATCAATAAAAGATGTTCAAAAAATAATAATGTAAATAAACATTAAAAAAACTTCTTAAATGAATATTCGCTATATATTCTCATTCATGTTTATTATAATTTTATTAACTATTTAACAAGTAGCGTCGATGATGACAGTAGGCTTTTTTTGCTCACGGAGACACGGGCAAGATTGAAAAAGAGATTGTGACTAGAAGAAACAGTTCGCTGTTACATTAAAACACCGGCGAAATAGCTTTTTTTTTCATCTGTTCAGGAGTACTTTTTTTCAAAAATTTTTTTAGTTTAAAGCTTATAAAATAAATATTAAAAATTACGTTGATAGTTGTAATTGTAAAATGAATTCACATCAACATAGAAAAAACGCAGTTAAAAAATAACAAACAATGGCCACTATATGAATATTGAACTCCATCCCCCTGGCCGCAAAACATGTCGTGTCTGCCCCTATGCCATTTAATACTCCCTCTCCAGAAATAGTTTCCTTCTTACGTAGAAGTATGAAAGAACATTGGATATCATCCTGGTCCCAACAAGTAACCTTTCTCAGGAATATAAAGCCAAACACTGAAATCCAAATGTTCAAAAAAGAATTCTCTGTTCTTTCTAGGTTGAGACCGGGGACAGAGAGCCCCTCCTCATATTTCTTGCCCATTTTGCAATGCAGCAGTGGTACCTTTCGTCAAGCACATCCTGAAACAATGTAGTCGTTTAAGCAGAAATACGGACGAACCGCCACACATTCTTTTGTCCAATCGCCTAGAACAGGTTCAAACAGTGCTATCTTTCCTCAACATAAATAACCCCTTTTAGGTAAACTATAGTAACTCCTACGCTCGTCGTGCTGTAATGACCCTGGTAGTTATACACGGCAAGCGAGTAGACAGTATATATTTAAAAAAAAAAAAAAAAAAAAAAAAAACAAAAAAAAAATCTGTGTCGATGTGAATCAAGTTAATAATTATAACAATTCAAGTTGAAAAATGTCTGGATTAATAGTGTCATCAAATCAACAATACTTGCGTTTTTGCTTTTTTTTTAAGAGATAGATTTTCTTCAAATTTTAGCGATACGCAGATTTTATTACCAAATAGAACCTCAGCATTTCTTTTTGCCAGTTTTCCACTTTGATTTTTTTCCTTTTCCAAATTCTCGCTATGACCCCCTCCACTCTAGCACACCGTATAAATATACTACTGCTACTTTTAAAAGATGTTTAAAATAAGATAAATTCGAAAATATGTATATACCTTTTAGTAGGGGATATTCAACGTGATACGTAACGGTATCTTTTGACATTAGAGGTGCATTCGACAATTGTAAGTGGTCAGCCATTATTCATATACTACAAGACAACAAAATTAATCCATCTGTAATAAATACTATTATTAGCTACTTTCAGAACTGCTGCGCGCGCTTAAAAATTAACTCGGCCTCGTCTATCAAAGAGTTGTCCTGCGGTGTTCCTCAGGGCTCAGTCCTGGGACCAACACTGTGGAACATACTCTATTCTAACGTCCACAATGAAATTGAACTCTTCTGTAAAACACTAAACATTGATTGCGATCTAATATCCTATGCAGATGATTTGTGCATACTATTCAACATTAAGCGCTACACAAATTTGAGTAAAATCTCTGCTGTGTGTAACACAAGCTTGAGGGTGCAATAGCTGACCTGGGTCTTACATTTGCTGTGGAAAAATGTGAGGCAATCATATTTGGAAGCCAAAAAAGACTTAGGAATATTGAACAAACTGCAGCCATCTCTGACCAACCTATTAAAATTGTCAACAAAATAAAATATCTCGGGATCACTCTTGACCATAAATTACAGTTCCACTCACACCTGGAAAACATCCACCGCAAATGTAACCTAACTTATGACAAACTACGTATCCTAACACCAAACAACTATGGAATTCGTATATAAAGGACTGATCCAATCTATGTTTGGATATGGAGCAGCAATTTATATCAACCATAGGATACTTAATAAAATTACCAAGTACCAAAGGAAATACCTAGTAAATATATTATCCCTGTATAAAATAGCCCCTACATCAGCAGCATGTATCATAGCTAACATCCTGCCTCTTGACTTATTTCTCATCGGAAGGGCAATCCTAAGTGAATATAGAATCACACTAAACCTAAACAATGTCAAATCACTAAAATTTATGCAACACAATACTTTAATCACACAGATCTTGGCACCAAGTCACCAGTTACTAAACTGAAAACCTATCTTAAAAATATTCTAATTGACATGTGGCAGTTGCGATGGTAGGGGGAGATTACAAGCAGAAAAACCTTTATTTTTTCCCCAAACATTCGGCAAAAGCTTAAATTACCAAACCTTGCAATAACCTTCTTCAATGCACAGGTACTCTCTGGACATGGAAACTTCGGAGAATACCTAAATCGATTCAAGATTAAATCTATGTCTCATTGTCAATATTGTGAACGAAATGAAACTGATGATATATATCATATATATTTTTAAATGTGGAGCCTTTAAAGAGCTACGACAACGATACAAAATTAGTGAAAACACCCCACTTCTACTGAATACTCAAAATGTAAAACACCTCCTAGAATATTTCCATGTTACTATGAAAAAGAAATTGACACTAAACCCACAAGTACCTGATCAATCCTCTCCTAGCTAAAATTGCATCATTATAAGTGAATTTATAAATCTCACTAACTTTGTATGTAAATATTATTTTGTTGCATTCAGTGACTATGTGTTTATTACTGATGTAACACATGCTTATAACTATTAATGTTCGTAATTACATTGTATTTGTTTTATGCATATATATTATTGAAATAAAATTGCCCCATCGGGAATATCCGAACTGGGGAACCGAAAAAAAAAAAAAAAATGCGTCTACTCGAAAAAGAGGGGACAAAGGAAAGAAGCGCCCCAATTTAAAAATACCGCCTAAATTAATAGAATTAATAGAATTAATTGTAATTAATTGATTTAATTGTAATTAATGGAATTAATTGGAATTAATTGAAATTAATCGGAATTAATGATATTGATTGAAATTAATGGAATTAATTGGAATTAATTGGAATTAATGATATTGATTGAAATTAATGTTATTGATTGGAATTAATGGAACAAAGAAAAAAATTCAAAAGCCGCGAATGAACAAATTACACCGATTAAAACTACTTCTTGATTAGTTGTTGGATTACACACTTGAATTTACTACTATATTAAACTTGACGCGAACGTATATTACACGTAATAATAATTTCAAACTTTTTTTTCATTTTCCTTTTCTTTCTAAACATCTGGTAGAAGTACTTGCAGTACCTCTTACACATAAGTGCAGATCGTTTGAAGGAAAAATTTTAAACATCATCGGTTTAATATAAATCATTATCAGTCGAAACTGTAAATTACCCCTGTAATTATCTGAACTCGTTATCAGCTTGAAAAAGTTAGGCCTTCAAAGAGACACTGTAATTGAGTTTACTGATGAGAAAGCAAAAATCATTTACCATAACAACAACCGCCAGTAATTTTAAAAAATTCATTCGCATTTACGTCAGCTATTTCGTATTATTATCGCGAACTGGCGGAGAAACACTCATGTCTCTAATGTCGATATTTTTAAGGAAATCCTTTATAAACCAATAAATTGTTTTTTTTTTCCTTTTTTTTCTTTTCGTATCTAATTTTAAATTCCAACTAATTTAATGAATGAGATTACGTTTTTGTTTTATTTCCCAAAGTAACGGACGTTCGCAAGTTCGAAGTACTACCGGAAAGGAACAAGAACAGCTTAATTTTCACTGAAAGGAATGGGCCCGTGTCAATACTATCACATAATATCTCAATCGTTGCTATGCTGGGAAGTGCAAAAATATGTTTTGACAAGCAGTCGATCACTAGAACTATACCGCGCTAGAAAATATCGAATTTGTTCAAAAATAACTAAAAGCAATCACTTGTCGATGCTCTACCTACATTCGCACCTTCTCGTATCTAGTACACACTCGTAGCATGCCTGAAACCGATTAATTCCGTTTTTAATACACGCGGATTTCGTATATCAGTATGATGTTACGCGTGTTTTCCACTGACTTCCACGTCATTAATTATTTATTTATTTAATGAATTTAATCAGTTAGTTTTAACTTAGACACTGGCGTGCTAGGTATGATCAGTTCTAGCAACTCGATCATCGCGACAACTTGTACTAATCGCAGAATTTCTCTAGACCCTTAATGCATGCGTGATACACGGACTCTTTTTCTCTTCAAGACTCGGATTATTCCGTTTGCCGTACTAATTAGTGTAATTAAAAATCGTTGCAAGCAATTATTTCGAATTCCGTAATCGAAATGTATCGAGTACATCTCTTTTTTATAAATTGCATATCGTACAATACTAATTAATTAAGAAAAGACGTGGTTCGACACCCTATCAACGACATTTCATAAGATAAAAAAGAGGAGGGAGGTTAGTCTGAGCTTTCTGTTGAACTTTAAAATTCCGTTAAACATCTGGCAAGAAATAATAGTAATTAAGTAAAATCTGCAATTAAACAATACCCTAGTGACCTCCTTGCGTAACTTAAAACGTGAAATTCGAAGTGTAAACCTAAATTTACGGTAAAAAGTCTATTCCCGAAAATTATTACGAATGCTTAATCAACACTTCCAAATTCGGTTACTAAGCTTCTTTTTTTTTTTTTTTTTTTTTTTTTTGTGGAAGTTTTATAGCCCGTGCGAGGAAGTGACTTTTCCAAACACATTCGGGTTATTCTAAGTAATTTTAGCAGTGTCGCTGAAAAAATGCACTTTCTCGACTACTACATCTAACGGGAAAAAAACGCAATATCTGCGCCGAACAATTTGGTTTTAGGTCGTATTAGGTCACTGCTAATCACCGAATATGTCAACTCCAATAGGAACAAACATACCGGGGGGAAACGCTAATCTCAAATAATATCGCCAAAGCGATATGACACGAACGAATTTTAATCGAAATAACCGAAAATTCCCAACATATTTAATAAAAATAATCATCGTACTCCCGTTTAAGATTTAATCACAGTACTACAGATTTCCTCACCTTCCTCATATAAAACATCGTGTATTTTTATATTTTTTTAGCAGCCGTAACACCATTCTTCGTCGCAAAATCATGTTACATATTCGAAAAAAATAACTTATTCCGAAATCCCCCCAACCCCTATAGAAATCAAATCACCGAACAACGGACACACTTGCGTACTAGAAAATAAATCTTTTTCCGGTATATTATCGATTAACAGAGTGTTCTAAAGTGTCGTCATTGATTTTTTGAAACAGCGCCGATTGTATTTTTATCGGCTGAATTTTTAATCGGGTGATTTCTTAATCAGCTAGTTTCTTAACAACGAGTCCAAAGTAGGCTTTCATTTCGTATAGATTTCAACTTCAACTCGAAGAGTAGCCATAGAAATCCGAGCATATATCAGCCGACCCGTTAAAGGAAGACCTAAAAAAATTCGCTCCTCTCCCTATTCTTCGTAATGAAAATTATATTATTACTCACTCTGTTAATATGGCGCGTGAAACAAAAACATAAAGAAAAAAATAAAAAAAAAAGAAAAAGAGAACGTATTAGCCGAGAAAAATTAAATTACATGCAATATTTTCTCGAGTTTATCAGTACTCTGTTTGTTTGAGGAATTTTTCTTTTTTATCTTTGCATTTTAAGATGGCGTGCCTCCGGCCAAGGCAAAATTAAGAACAATTTTACGACGACTTAAACTAACGAATTATCGTAGAACATGTAAAATAATAATTGCTATTTTCTGTTCTTCGACCTTCGCACTTGCTGAGTTCTTCAGTATCACATGGCGAATTAAAAAAAAATCTCTATTTCCCAAGTGCACATTTTCTCGAAAATTTTCATCGAAATTAAACATTGAAATAATATAAAATTTATTTAAGCATTTATGATATAGCTATTAACTAGACCGAAAAAGCTTCTTGTCAGTCAGTCTGATCGTAAGTATGCAATTGCAGTGGAATTACCCCCCATAATCAAAAGCGAATTATGACGATGTTTTTTACTATGGTAGCGGTAAAACTGGGTGCGCTAAATATCCAAGGTACTTTCGATACTCTCGAATACACTTATTCAACAATCCGCGATAACGGTGATGCTGAAATATTATTAAACTCACGGATTAGTCGCTTTTCCGGCTTCCTTTTGTTTACTTACCTTTTTGTTCATTAAATAAATTGTTAAAGTCTCTGCTGGGTATCTGCGACGTATGTTTCATTTGATATTGTCTTAATAGTCGTCGTCAATATTAGTAGAACGAGTACTTTAGCAAAATTATTATCCGGTAAAAGGAACTCTTAAAAATATTTATATCGATTACAGCAATTTCCGAACAAAAGTGAAAAAATACAAAACAAATTTCGGGAGCAATTTTTGGAATTTAGGCGTTTATTATTAATTAATTATTATCACTATTAATAATAACGAAGAATAATTCCGATGAATATATAAACCAAATCTTTTTTTTTTTTTTTTTTTATCTCGTCGCAATTGGTTAACTATCTTCTGCTTAAAATGGTGAAAATCTGGTCACGTCAATGATGCATGTGCCACCGCCAAAAGGAAATTATGTTTAAATTAATAAACATTCTTCGCCATTAAAATCTGATGAATACATTATTTCAATTAGTTATTAAATGAATCAGTATACGCTTTTATAAAATAAATAATATATTTAAAATTAAACACGGATGCGCTCTGAAGCTAACAGCTTCAAGATCACAGTTTTGCGTTGTTTCGCTTTCCTTTGAAATTACAACTAAATCAAAAACCAGAAAAATATAAAATACTTAATTCGAATCCCAAACTTTCGGCTGATTTCCGAGTGGTAACGAAATTTCGGGCGAAAAACTTACACCACATATATATATATATATATATATTAATTACAACGTAATTCTTAGGCTACCCCCCATTCGAAAAAGTGTCCCAATTTTATGTAACGCTAAATGTCCCAAAAAAATGTCCCAGAAAAATGTCCCAGAGAAATGTCCCAATTTTATGTAACGTTTGTTATATTTTGTAGGATTTTTGTTATTGTTATTTAAAAAATGTCACAATTTTATGTAATGAAAAATGTAACGAAAAATGTAACGAAAAATGTAACGAAAAAATGTCTTAATTTTATATAACGGAAGTTAAATGTTAGAATAGGATTTTTGTGGTTATGTTATTTTTTGTGTGTGTTGATGCCGGTAAGAATTACGTTGTAAATTTTGATCATTTTATACAAAGTATAGAAGTGAAAGAGACAGAAATGAAAGCAAGAGGGGTCAAGGGGCACAGCCCCTTGCGAGGCCAAAGTGGCCGAGTTTATATATATATATATATATATATTAATTACAACGTAATTCTTAGGCTACCCCTCATTCGAAAAAATGTCCCAAAAAAATGTCCCAGAAAAATGTCCCAGAAAAATGTCCCAGAAAAATGTCCCAAAAAAGTGTCCCAGAAAACTGTCCCAATTTTATGTAACGTTTGTTATATTTTATAGGATTTATGTTATTGTTATTTAGAAAATGGCACAATTTTATGCAATGAAAATGTAACGAAAAAATGTCTTAATTTTATATAACGGAAGTTAAATGTTAGAATAGGATTTTTGTGGTTATGTTATTTTTTGTGTGTGTTGATGCCAGTAAGAATTACGTTGTAAATTTTGATCATTTTATACAAAGTATAGAAGAGAAAGAGACAGAAATGAAAGCAAGAGGGGTCAAGGGGCACAGCAAATGGCCGAGTTATATATATATATATATATATATATATATGTATATATGGTTTCATCCGAAATCATTTTGTTGAACATTATAATTCAAACTATTCAGCTGTGGAAATGATACGTGTTTGCCTAGTTGGAAATAAGAAGATACGGTGCACAATTGTTGCAAAAAACAATTTTTTAATCCGGACGAATTTGAAAAGTTAGCAAAGAAGAGAAACCTGTGTGGAAGTCAAATACTACAAGAATAAAAATAGATGCACATCGCCTTCCATCATCTGATTGTTGTTGCCAGTGCAAGCAAACCAAATTCAAACCGGACCACCGGTCGTTATAATTTGAGAGCACAGCCAGCGAATACAGATCCAAATGGTTCACGGAAATGTTATTCCCGAGCTGGTATAACGGTACAAAAACAAAACTTTTTACAATGGGCGTCAATGATACTCCTTTCAATGCGCTTGCTTTCACGCTTGTATATTAATCGTTTATGACAACTTCTGCTGCTATCCTCACAGGGGCACGCCTTTGTTCCCGCCGAATACTGTTAAAATTATACTGACAAGCGACGATACGTTTATGTCATCGATTTTCCTATATTCTATATTAGGTTACCACCGACTTACAATAAAAATACAAAGCCGGACGGGGGGGTGCAAATTTTAAGCACTTGCGATTGCATTACAGTTAAAACTACGAAGATTTATAAAGATATATGTATAAATAATATATTATTTAAATAAGATTACCTAAATATTGATACAAATCAGTATTTAGGTGGTTTTTAATATAATTAGCGACGAAAGAAAGTGAAATATCCCTAGCTCTCGTTTTGTATTAGGGTTGTAGTTTAGTTTTATTGGCTCGAAATTTTGAAGGATGTAGTTGGTCTGCGATTTTCATCTTACAAGTAACGTTAACTTAATGAACTCTTAATATACATTTGTATTTGTGTTATTTAAAAAACTTAATAAACATTTTGGTTATAAATACTCCCGTTGTATATAATATACAACGGTTGATAAATAAATAATATTTTTTTCTTCGAATATTAGAAATATTGAGAAATATCGAGCTATATTATTACCTTAGGCGCCCCCCCCCCGGGCAGCGTTTTTAGCAATAATAATCTCGGACTCAACAAAATTAGTATTAAATGTCGCATTCGAGCGGCCACTCGATAAATCGTGTTCTGAAAAAAACAAGAAATCTAAATCTTCGAGATCATTCTTATAAAATACATCGCTCTGGAGAAAAAATTAACGAACAATCTGTATTGCTTTTTTTTTGTTTTTTTTTACTTATTCACGAATAAGATTATTATTTACAGGTTATTCATTTTTAATGGTAAGCAGCGTTTACTTAAAAATTCTATGCCAGTTTATTCTTTTTGCTAAAATTTTAATTCGTTCATTTACTGCTATTTTCCACCCTGAATTTAAACTAATTCAAAATTCAAAAAACAGCAATAAGTGAACCACCTAAAATCTAATTTTTTTTTTTTTTTTTTTTTTCTATTTTTTAATGGGCTCGGTGTCAACACTGACCCAACTATATGGACTTAGATCACCTACCCAGATTCTGAGTATAAAGGAATGAATGGAGGGGAATAACGGACTAAAATCTAAATAACGACAAAACATGCGAATGAAGGATATGAAAATTAATGACAACATAATGTAAATAAATGAAAATTAGCGACAAATAAATAAAAATTAACGACAACAAAAGAAGACAGTAGCAGATAAGGGCCAGTAATTTTTTTTTAAATTCAAGTGGCAGACAGTAAAACCTACTCGTAAATTAAAACAAATTACAAAAACCAAACTTAAATCTAAATTTACAGTAAAAAGAAAATACTAACTAAAAACCAAACCTAAATTTACATTTATTAATATATATTTACAAGACAAGTATTTTTTTTTTTTTTTAAATACAAGACAAGTAATATGTACATTAGTAAGAAAAATCGATGTATTATCGATGAACTAGAAACAATACGAACGAGAAAGAAAAAAAAATAAACTGATGGCAGTTAAGCATAAATGTAAATAAAGAAAAACAAATCGCACATTATTATTACAATATAAAAAAAAAATATTAAAATGACTTATCTCGAAACAATTGATGTTTCTTCTTAGTAATACATTCGGGTCTCTGTTTTCGGTGCGACCATTTACTACGAATTTATTACTACGAGTATATCTTCAGTTAGAGGGCATATTTTAATATTCTCATCTTCGCGAAGACTGATTATTTCAAAAGACGAACCGGATCCCTTTTCTAAGGCGACTTTAATACGAATTCCGTTGAGTCTGAAATTGTTGCTAAAAAATACTGCTCGAACGCCACGGCTAATAATATCGCTTAATATTTCTCCGTGAGAGGTAATCGGGATCAGTTCTCAGAAGAGAACAGGAACAAACAAAAAGCAAAAAAAGACAACCAAATTCAATATTTATCAACAGACAAAATATAAAATTAATTTGTTCAAATTAGTACACTTTGCTTTTCTACATCGAATAGAAAAATAAAAAAAATTAGTTGTTAACAAATGTATTTTTTACATTTTTAGTCTGCGTTGATCTTCTGTGTCTAGGTGTATTACAATACTCTGACACTAAATAACTATGAATTACATGTGTGCAGGCTCTATGATGCACCTGATACTACATGAACTCTAACATTAACTATAATTACATGTGTCCAGAGGATGTAGTGTAGGGCATTGGTCGGAACAGTTAGTCTGCGGTTTCTATCTTACGCGTACGTAATGTTAATTTTTTATAAACTCTAATATACATATATATATATATATATATATATATATACATTTTATTTGTGTCATTTATAAAACTTAATAAACCTTTGGGATTTGTCTTTTATTGGTTACGAACATTTTAAATAAATAAATTCCTTTAATAATTGTAAATCACTGTTTCTACTAAAGAGTCGTATCGAAGTAATTAATAATAGAAAAATAACGGGATATTATCGGTTGATTTTTATTTATTTTGCGAATTAATACGCGTTTGCCTTTTACGTTTGTTTACATATGTATTTCATATAGTACCTATTTCATTAGTCGGCTATTTTTAAAATTTCCAGCAGTTTTCATCGACTTCGTCGTGCATGTGTAAAGTATATAAATTCTTTTCATGTGATTTTTTTTTTTTTTGCAATACAATGAAAATCAAAAATGGTCTTGAATTAGCCTGTTTAATCTCACTTACGAACGGTATTTAATTAGCGTGCCATTAAATTAAAAAAAAAAAAAACGACTAAGTGACACTCAACCATCACGCGATAAATGTTCGAAAGGTGTTTTACATACTCGACACAATGATCTTCTGTTTCCTGTCAAGTTTTGAACAACATCTGCGACATGCAGGAGAAGGGGGCTAGTGCTGTTAATATGTTGAACATATTTCCTTTACTCTTTCTCTTAGAAGCCAACGAATATTACTCATTCCAGCTATTTTTTACATGTATCTTTATTTTCGACATCGTTGCGACTGACTGACTACAATTTGACTACATTTATACCTGAGCAGTATTTATCAAAATGTAAAAAAACTATTATTGACCACAGTGTTTCTTGAAACACTGAAAGTTTGCCACAAGAATTGTGTCTATCACACATCAACGCTTTTTGTAGTTCATGATTATTTCTTATTTGTTCATTCGTCATAATTTTACTAAAATTGGAATAACTACAATTTTCAAAGTTTAATGAGTGTGCGTGTGTATGATTAAGTGTCATAAACCGAAAAAAAAACAAAAAACACTACAAAATAAACACAAAATCACGTAAATACCACTAAAAAATTAATCTTTAATGTAAATTTTACCAGAGACATCTTTTAGTTAAAAAGTTATTTTAGGATAAAGAATCATTCGATTTGAGACACTACCGCTCTCGTAGATTAAAGTTTTAGCAGACCCCTTAGAAAAAGAAAAAGATATTTATTCCTATACCGCTGTCTCATTTATAAAATAACAAACGTAAAATTAAAAATTAATTTAAAAAAAAAAGGAAAAAAGAAAGTAAACAAATACAGCACTTTGTGATAATTTTGATGATTATTTTATAATAAAAACTTTTTCGGCATTTCATTTTTATTACCTATTTTGTTTTGTATAAACGTAAGAATGTGTGTACACACAACACATATAATATATATATATATATATATATATATGTACATTTCAGCGAATTTTGAACGGAATTAATTCAAGGACGTTTGAAAGTTGCGCTTACATAGTTTTGTTATGTGTAGCTGGCCTTCTATTGATGCACCACCAAATTTTAAAAAATAATAATAATCGGCCAGCCAAACCACCAAAGGAAGTTTCTTTCAAAGAATTATTTATAATTTATTATCGAATACTAATGATCAGGTAAAGACTGTCAGGAAAAACTCGCTGCCGGTGTTGTTTACAACTTTAACGCTAAGCGAAGTTTTAGTGGAAACTAGTGTGTTAAATAATTCGCCAATGTTAAAAAATACCTTTAATTAATATAACCACAGTACATTAGACGGGGCAATAAGCGAATTATCAAACTTCCGTATTTTTTATCGCACAAAAACTCAATCTAATTCGCCCCTGTTTTTCATTTGACTTTCATACGATATATAGTAGGCCCTTATCTGTTTCGTTTAGGCATATTTAAAATATAGATACGGAGTGTGTGTGTGTGTGTGTATGTGTGTGTGTGTGTATATGTGTGTGTGTGTGTGTGTGTGTGTGTGTGTGTGTGTAGGGGGCTTCGTGCAACGTCAAAAACATAGAAGTTTGTACGAGAAGTGTGTTTTAATTCTCAAGGAACGCACTACATTTTTACACATTTGTAGTAGTGTGGAGAAGGAAGGTGTGGGGAATATAGTGTAGCGTTCGGGATATTCCGAAACCACGTAACGCGATTCATTATACTATTTGAAGTAATGGGAGAAACAGAAAACTCAATTATACAGCGCGAAACTGAAAATCCGTATACAGAATTATTCAGCATTTCTGTATGATGATTGCGAGCGTGCAATGAAAAGATACAGATTACCAACGGCGTCTTCTTTTTGTTTGTTTTTTTACCTTCTTTAAAATTCGAATCGGCAACGAGACTCGATTATTTAATTTACGGTTGTTATTTCAGTTATAGTACAAGTGTGTCTGAGTTATTTCGGTGCTAACTGAAAAACAAAGTCAGTCTAGCGTGATGTTTCCTGAACATTACGTGAAATTAACGACGATAATTTACCGGTTTATACACCATACTAAATTCAAAACAAAGATATTTATTAATTTTAAATAATTAAAAATTATTCCTCAGTACAATTTGAATGTTGTAAATTTCGATTTCGCGCGTTAATGTAGTACACAGAGCTCTTTGTATATGATTGTACGTGCACACATATAATATATGTTGCTTTTTTTTTATGTTTATAATCGTAAATAAGTTATTCGAAATATTTTTTGTTTTTATAGATTGAGCATAATTATATAAGCATTCGTGAGTGGAGTTTACGTTTATATAATGATTTTAAATGGCAGGGGCCGGCCGGGGGATTAAGTACGGGGGGGGGGATTTGTAAGCTGATCGAATGATATAATAATATTTAAATATCGGTCAGGGAGAATTTTAAGGTGTTTACACAGCAGCCATGAATATCGAGATGATGCGTCGATGAAATACACGTGCCCCGATGTTTACGCGAATATTAACATTCCGTACACATATTATAATGTATTAGGATTACTCCCGTATGTACGCAGAATGCTAATAATACGATTTTCGGGAACGGCAAAAATCTATATATACATATATAAACAAAAAATCAATTAACGCGAATGTAGGAAAGATCATCGCTTGAGAACGAGCCTCGACCGATTTGGCTGATTGTTTCTTTTTGTTATGTTCGTAATTGTGACGGACAAAGTTTGTGTGAAAGGAAATTTTGAGAAAATCCACCGGAAAAGTTGGAAAGTTAAGGCGCGGTACAAAAATGCATACAGGACGAATAAAAATTAAAAGAAAAAAAATTATAAAATTTTAAATAAAATAATTACTATGGTAAATAATAAACTCTAGATAACATTTTATTAGTTTTTTTTTGTTTGGCGTGAGTAAATACACCCCACATTCTGTTACTTCACTTTATTATGCGTTACTGAAATCATCAAAAACCTCCATGACACATGAGATCGCGCTCTTATTAAAAAAAAAAAACGGTAATGTTCTATATTATTTTTTACAGAAAATGCCACGGAATTTTTAATATTTACTACCGCGAATGTTATTTATACTTAAATTTTTTGAAATTTTTACTGAACAACTACTGTGTAGTTTTGCTATTGCGGTAATAAATTAATTTTAATAAAATGCTCGTGACCAAGAGGTTGAAAGATATGAGTGAAGATGTTCTTTTAAGTGTACAATTACACGGGAGATCGCCGTGACTCGGCGACTCCTTCAAAATGATGGCTATGTGTGCTGTTTAGTTGAAACTTTTTGTTAGCGATCAGGACAGATATATGTAGGTTATAAAAAAATCAATAATCTTCCGCTAAACGTGAAACGTGGAGATCATTTTTTGATCTTTAAATAAATATAATTACAGAAAAAAGTACGTTTTTTTTTTTCATTATTATCCAAATTTAAACGGGTTTTAATACACGGGCGTAAGTATCAAATAAAATTCCTCAGGAATGACACTTGACTTATATAAGCTTCCAAATTCGATCATAAATCACAATTAAAATAATTCCCTTGAAGTTGTGCAAACTTCAAGATAATCGATTGTTCTGGGCGCGCAAAATAATCGCAAAAAACCGACTCAAGAATTTATTTAAAACGATCACAAAAATCGCTCCAAAAAATTCGTAACTTATCACCGACTAACAATGCTCTAAAAGTAGAATTTGAAATATAATAAAAAAGAAGAAGCTCTTTTATACGATTAAAAAAAAAAAGAAGAAATAAGATAAAAAATCATCTGACCATCGCTTACCCCATTTTTCGGTAAAAACAGTCAAAAAAATGTATGTTCGCGTAAGTAATAGATCGAGTAATGAAAAGTTGGAGAAACCGAAATGTATTTCAGACGTGTGCATAAAAAGGCGCTTTTTACCGGAAAAAAGCATAGCTGAGCTTAGAACTTTTTATTTAGGAGACCTTCGGAACGTCGAAGCTCGAAATTTTAGAATCTTTTTTTGTTTTGTTTTTTTTCTGCGTGCGTGATATATCGATGAAAATATCACGAAACCCCTTGCATTTCATTCCTTTAACGAAACTTTCAAAGTTAGCGAAAAGTTTAAAAAAAATGGCGAAAAGTGACGTGTCCTTTACCCTTTGCGGTGCGAGTATTATATAGCAAAAAATTTTGAACAACAAGATTGAAAAAACGCCCATTCTTCTCGTATATATTTCCCCTTAGTTTGGAGTATCCAGATTTCCAAATTATAAATTAGACTCTCGGGGCGCAGAAAGCCCGAAATTGGAAAAAAGAAATTCTTTTTTTCCATGCGTCTGATGATATAAAGCAATTTAAGGAACTAAACTATTATTTCATTATTCGATTTTTAACGTTTCTCTTAACACTATTCATACACAAAAATAAAGCATTGTCTGTCAGTCAATAATTATGTTGTTTTTTTTTTTTTGTAGAAGCAAAAGTATGAGACGGGATTATTATAAATATACAAATAAACGTTATTCATGTATACTATTGCGAAGGAGTTTTTTTTTTTTGTTTTTTTGTTTTTTTTTTAATGCAACTACTAAGTGTTTTTTTGGTAGAAAGGCCTGATTCAAAGTTTAATATAAATTCAATAACAACAACACCTGTAGAAGATAGATAGTGTGTCGAAAAGGCAAGCACGAGTGCAAATGTAAATGAGCAGAGACGGAAAAAGGTTGTGATAATTGGCTCTTATAAAAATAAAATGAGACCTGCTTTACGCACTGTCTCTCGACATTCCTTTGAACTAGACTCTTCGGCGTAAAGTATAAGTGTAGACACACTTCTGATATGTATATTTATGAGTTGCGCTAGTAAGAAACCGATGAAGATGATTAATATTACTCAATCGGTTAATTATCCAATGTTTTCCTTTTATTTGACTTAGTAATATGTAGTTCACTAAATTTAAAAGAAATTATAAACCTATTGCGCCCCCGCGTCATTTAAACGTGACGTACGTGAACTGTAATGAGTTCTAATTCGTTATTTTATCTTTCCTTTTTTTACCCTTTTTTCAAAAGCTATGGGTAAGGCACCTTTATACAGGTTTATTTACAACTTGCCGGCCCGGTCATACCTTGCTATGACGTAATCTGTGGAAAAGCAAGGGAAATAAAATAGCGACTGTTCTTTTTTAAATAACAAAAGTTTTATTTTTCCAAAATACAAACTCACGATTTGTTAATTTATGAAAAGTTACTGGAAATGTATAAACACAAAGTGTAAATATTAAAGAAAAAAAAAAAAACGTGTCTACTTCTACTATTATAGAAAAAACGTATTTAGTTTATTGTAACGCTCTATGGATACACCGCAGGTTTTTATAACGCTGTTTATATTTTAGATTTTAGATATTAGATATTTAATTTATTTAATTTATTTAATTTTTAAACATAACGACGTTTTGCAGCGATGAGCTTTCGTATTTAACGTGTGGACATCAGCTGTGTGTTCATATATTGGAGGAGATTTAAACAACCTTTTTTGCATATTGCGGGCATTTTTTCCAATTTCCCAGTCCATATGAACCTGGCCGGGGTAATGGTGAGTATTTTAAAAAACAGAAATAATCATACAAATCAGTCCAGCCATTCTCGAGTTTTATTAGGCTTAGCAACAAAACAATAATTCATTTTTACTTATAAATAGAGAATGCAGTTAAAATATCCGATCCAATTAAATATTTGGTATTATTAAGTTCCATTTTACGATTCTCCGCATAATTACCATGTTTCTTTTTATTTATCAATACAAATGTACATTGTTTTTCCGGAATTTGATTTCTTCTAAAGCGGGGGAATTCATTAAAATGACTGTCTAGAAGTTGTTTCATATAATAATTACAACGTTCTAATACGCGTTCGTTATTTTAACTTCTTTTTCATTTGTATTTAGCAAGTTTATTATTTGGTGACATGCTTAAGGTTACTTGTGGTTTACTTTTCCTTTTTTTTTTTGTTTTTGAATTATTCCACATGTATAGTAGCAATTCCGGCAACGATTTATGTCTAATGTAAATGTATTACTTATCAAATTTATGTATTATATTTTTATATGTTGTGTAAATGTTTATTCAATAATTGTTATTTCTTTAATTTTCACTTTCGTGTATTTAAGTTTAATTTTGTATATGTATGTATATATTCATTGTAATTACGAATGTAAAATTAATATATATTGATGATACAATAGTTCCCCGCTAGGTGCATGTTTGTTTTCGTCTTTATCTTATTTATTGTATAATAATGAATTATTAGGAGTAGAAATACGAAAATGTATTCTACAACGTAAAAACTAGAAGAGGTTTAAGCCATATACTATTGGACTTAATGGGGAACATATAAAAATAAAATACGAGTATTTAAGTGATGTGTTAAGTATTCGAACTTTTGGGCCAAAATAGCTGTATAAATTTTTTTAATCAAACTTTCTTTTTAATAATTTTCTAGCGGAAATGTTATTTATACTTAAATTTTGAAACTTTTACTCAACAACTACTGTAGTAGTTTGCTGTTGCGGTAATAAATTAATTTTAATAAAAAGCTCGAGACAGAGTGGTTGAAAGATATGAGTGAAGATGTTCTCTTAAATATGTAATTATAGGAAATCACCTAACGAATAACTCGGCTTCTTCAAAATGATGGCTGTGTATTCTAGTTGAGCAAAATTTTTTGTTAGATCACGATGGACAGGTTATAGAAAGATCGATAATCTTCAGCTAAACGTGAAAATACCAGTTTCTGTTGGACGGTGATAAACATCTTTCCTAAAGAGAGAAAGAATCTTTTACAATTCCAGATAAAACAAATATATTTTTACGAATTTCCAAGAACAGATTTAAACGGGCATTGAATACACGGGCGAAGCCGTGGGGTACAGCTGGTATATATATATATATATATGTTTTTTTTTAATTTTTTTGTTAAAACCTCATATTATAAAATCGGTTATAACTATTATGATGTAATAAAATAATCAAATTTGGAGATCGTGAAATTATAGCACCTTAGAGGTTTTAAGAAATTTCGAAAAAAAGAAGAACAGTAAAGTCGCGAATATTTTTAAGCGCTTAAAAATACACATTCACAGGGGAACGCTGAGTGAAAAATATGTACAATGTTACACAAATTTAAAATAGGAAAGGTCTTTGTTTCGAGTTTAGTATTATGTAAATGTAAATTATGGTTGTTTTTAACTTATACGGAATCCTCAGTGCGTGAAACATCACGTTTGACTGACCTTGTTTTTGATTTAAGTATACTATAGAGTAAAAATAAGTACTAACACAAAAGCCGAACTCAATTCATCACCCGGACAGATCTGGTCAACAGTAGGACTAAACCTTTCAAGCTGTTAAATTAAAACTGATACAAGGTCGGAGGGTGAAAACTAAGGTGACGATTAATATAGTTAGTTTAAATGTAAGAACATTAAAAAATGACGAAATGGAATCGAAATTAGAAAAAACTCTTAAAAAGCGAAAAAAATCCACATACTAGGCTTACTATCTGAAACAAAAAGAAAAGGAAGATTAGTATCGAAATCGGAAAGAGTATTGTTACGGAAAGGGAGTTGTAGAAGTTAAAGAGAAGTCGACTCTTTATAATAGTTAAATAATGGAAGGATAAAATTCTATAATACGAATCAGATAAGTTTTCCACCGAAGATTAAGAAGAAGATGGTGCGTTTTGACAGACAGATGACAAACTCATACAACGGCATATATGTCGTCATAAGACTTTCATTATAGTAGTAACATGCACTTCATTGAATCTTTCAGTCAGCGAAAAAATGCGATTCTGACGGTATAATCGTTCAATATTTAATTAAACCCATCGAAGGGCATTTGGAACATGAAGCCTGTTTTCCGGACACAACGTAAATGTCAACATGGAAGTTTCCTGATTGAGTTTCTATTAATTTAACATATCACCTTATTTAATAGTTGTAGTTTAAGTCTATTAGTCTCTCGAAGAGGGGGCTGTATTATATCGTTTGTATTCGTTAACTGTCTCTGGTCCATTGGGAAAAGAGATAATATTTTTATTTTAGTTTTGTGTCAGCAGTGCCAATGATGGTCGCTCTAACCGGTAAAAAAAAAAAAGAATTGAAAGAAATCACAGACAAATTAACGATGCCAAAATTTAAAATGGATAACAGTAACGTATTTTTAAACGTTTTTTTAAACGTTTTTTTAAACGTATTTTTAAACGTATATGACTCAACAACAAGCACAGTGAGATGAACTTTATAAACAAAATTTAAAAGATTATAGATAATGTTGAAAAAGTAATAGGAATCGTCAATTAATAGTTAAGGGGGGACTTTAATAGTGAAATAGGAAATAAAGAACCGGGGAGGAAAATAAAATAATGAGACCTTACAATTACGGGAAAAGAAATAAAAGGAAAGAGGAACTGGAAAACTTCTGCCGAGAGAATAATATTGAAATTTTAAATAGTTTCTTTAAAGGCGCAATTTTTACGGACTCGGTGACCGTCCTTAATGCGAAATGTAATACACAAATTGATTATATACTTACGCATTGTTACGTAAATGTAATTACGAATCTTACCGTATTAAAAAATTTTTAATTTTATTCTAGACCGGTAAGTTGTACAATATCGGCTTAAATAGAACTGGAAAAGTGTAATGTTCAATAAATGCAATACCCTTAATTTAATTAAAAAGAAGCGGGAATATTACGGTCATTTAAAAAAAAATTATTAGCAGCTAAAAAAAATTGGGAATCATTTAAGTAAAAACATCATTAATTGCTTAACACTGAAGAGCTGGTTAAAGAAGCAACGATAAAATGATCAAAGATTACATAAAGCACAAAATTTATAATAATACACTTAAAAGAAAGACAAACAATTAATCAACGAAAAAACAATAACAGAAAAGATGGAGTTGAACGAGGCGTGCAAAATTAGTAAAATATGCACACTGGGGCGAACTGATAGGAAGAAAGAAAAAAATATGATTGAAAATTTACTAGATATAACAAGGAGTAGCAAATGAGTAAAAACTCTGGCTTAGGGCAGAAATGGCGCCGCGTATCGGTCCAGTTGGTAATGAAAGGGAAATAATAAATATAAACGACAGGAAATATAGGAAATAGGGTAGTAAATCAGGAATATATGAAATGCAGTTTAAATTGAAGTTGAAAAGATGATAAAAGAACTATACAAAGAAATAAAGTGACTAACGGGGGTGCGATAACAAAATGAACAAGTTAAATACGTCGAGATCTGAAATGATAAAATTTCTAAGTATTTTAAATATTCCACTGCAACGGAAGTATTGATTCTCCAGATCATACCTTTTTACACTGCGTTACATTCGACAGTATTAGACAGAAGTATAACATCAGTAGTGATTTCAAAAATTGGTTCAGTGAAATGGAAGAAACGAAAAATATCAGTAAATTTGTAGGGACTGTAATGACCACTAAACGGAAACAGGAGGAAATTGTCTAAACCAGAGCAATGGAATAAATTTAAATTATTTTCAAGTGTAACGACTGGAGAACATTGAGAAGCTAATAATGGCACGAGATCTCCAGTCCATTACTATTATATTATACTACATTATACTATTACATTACTATATATATATGTATATAATATTTTGCAAATATATTTGCCCCATCGGTACATCCGAATTGGGGACCAAAAAAAAAAAAAGTATTTTAAATGTAGGTGAATACATGCCTGTTTGTTATAAACTGTATAATAAAAACCAACTTTAATAATAAACAAATATAAGGGTAAAAATAATTTATAACAGTAAATTAAATAAATACCTTATATAGTATTTATTTAATTTATTGTTATAAATTATTCTTACCCTTATATTTGTTTGTTATTAAAGTTGGTTTTTATTATACCAAGTATTTTAATAACACTATTTTAAAATATATAAAAAAAAAATCCGAAAGCTCGCACAAGTTCAGATATCATTTCTTAATATATATATATATATACATATATATATATATATATATATGTATATATATATGAGACAAAGCGATAAGTGAAAATTATAGACTGAGATAAACTTGATACAATTGCAAAAAAAAATTTTTAAAATATTAGTTATTCTCAATTTAGAACAGCCATGGGTTTAATATAGATCACTTATGTTTATCGTAAAACAATTAATGGAAAAAAGTGCGAGGTGTATCGAGTAAATTTAAATTTGGCCTTTATCGACTACGTAAAAACATTTGACCTGCTAGTATCCAAAAAGCTCTGAAAAATCAGTTAGTTCCGGAAAATTATAGGGTATTGGTAAAAGAGATACCTGAAATAATGGCTAGAGAATTAGCTGGGAAAGGAAATTGTTTTAATACCGAAAAAGGAGTAATGTAAGGAGACCGACCCTCGCTAATCCTATTCATTAGAGCACCGGAGGAAATTTACAGAAAATTAAAATGAAAAAATAGAGGGATAAACGTAAATGGTTAAATAATTTAAGATTCGCCGATGATGTCGTTCTGGCAACAGGAATTGAAGGATTTTTAATAAACGCATTAAACGAAGCAGCGAAGAAAGCGGGTTCGATAACAAGCAAAGCAACAAAACAAAAATATGATCTAAAGATGGTGCAGAGAATATGTCAGTAATAAATGGAACAAATATAGAGAAGGTAGAAGAAACCGTTTACCTTCAACCGTTAAACTACAGCATCATCAGACAGTGAAGAAAATATGTATATCACGAAATAATATCGGCTCGGTAGAAATTTTGGTCATTAAAGTGTATTTTTAAAGAATCCTACACTAATCGAAAGCCGATTCTGTATAAGTTAAAAATGAAGAAAAGTTCTTCTTGACGAGTTCAATGAAAAATAAAATAAAGAAAACTCTTAACCAGAGATGAGATAGATTGCATTAGCAATGACGGATATGAAAGAAAGTGACTGATTTATCAAAGAGTTACGCGATACTGCAGAAAACGAGGAATAGATCACTTACAATGCAAACAAAACAGAAGCAATAATATTCTTCCAAGCGAAGACCTATTATAAATAAATATATTAATATTTCGAGGATACAGGTAGGCTGCAAAAATTCGATTTACCGTATGAGTTTGGATTCGGTAAGTGTTCTAACATGTTGAAAATATCATCAATAAAATTCAATAGAAAAAATCTTTTTCATTTAATAGAAAATCGCAACTGTCAACTGCAAATTAAAATTAACCATACTAAATACATATATATATATATATATATATATATATTATTATTATTATTCTACATGCCTCGATTACGAGTATGAATTTTATCCGTAAGGATAAAGTAGCAGCTCTATTAAGGAGCAAGGAAACCGAAGCGCAACAGCTTCCATGCTGCCGACCAATGTGAGACAGGTTATCAATGGCAAGGTGAACCAAGGCAAACCTACATATGTACATATATGTAACCAAATGATACTAGCTGGACTGTCTTATACGCAACGCTTTATCTACACCAACATATTCAAAAAATATAAACAATCGAAAATCATAATCAGCGAAAAACTTCTAGAGGCGCAGATGCAAAAGTTACATATAATCAAACGAATTTTACTAATAGTTCTTGGTCTCTTCTGTAAGATTTGCCAGTAAATTTAACTAATTCCATAATCGATAAACCTCAACTATATTTAGATTGTGCCGAATGCGGAAGGCAAATTGTCGCGTTTTTGGCTTCGAAACAAGTTAATAACTCTCTACGTGTAAATATTATTTATTAATATCGTACAATTAATTTATGTCTATACATAAAATGGCTTAATTGATTCTCCGCTGGAGAAAAAATATTTCTTTTTTCTTTCTTAACTCTGCCGCGAACTAACTTTATCAAGCCTGACATTAGGAACGTGTTCAAAACGAATTAAACTAAATACGGGAAAATGAAATAATTTAAAAACGCAGTCTCTTTCGACAAACTATGCTTAATAACCGCAGTACACAGGTAGACAGGTGTTTACGGGAGAACTTTCATTTTAATATGAACAATTTATTTCCTCGGTAATCTTAAAGTAAATTTATATCTTTATACATTTAGATTATTGTATTGATTTTTTACCGTGCGCATATTTCACGATGGATAACGTTGTGTGACCTTGTTCGATTAACAAAGTGCCGAGGCACACCTTTCTACGCAACAGCTGATGAATAACGAAGTGAAAAAGTTAATTTTTCTAATTAAATTTTATTTCTCAGTCCAATCAGTATGCTGCGCCTAGCTGTTGACTTCGATTTTTTGTAGGTTTAAAAATAATTTGCTCTATTTTTTTGGACCGCTCGATAATGCGAAAAATCAAAAAAAAAAACAAAAAAAACAAGATTTTTATGTATTTTGATTTTTAAAATTAGCATTATCTTTTCCGACTTCGGTAGTTCTCTCGCGAGGATATGGTAAATTTTATTTACGATTCACTTTAATATATATATTACTTAAATAATGGAAAGTTCATGGTGAAAATCATCATCCCCGCGTTAGCACCAATGAAAGAAAAATCTTAGCTTTCATTTGAGAAAGAGGATTTGCTTGGTTTTCGAGAGTGGTACTGTACCCGTAATATCAAACTCATGAATATGCAGGTAAAATAAAATCACAGAGCGTTCGCTAAGCTCTTCTATTTGAAAAAAAAAGGCTTGTTATGTTTAACTGACAGTCACGAAATACATGAACATGAAAAGAGATAAATATTATAGTAATAATCAAAATTTTTTTTTTTTTTCAGGGGGGACTCTGACAGCATAACACAGCGGAACCAAATGATTAATTCAGCGCCAAAGTACGCATCAGACGCGTTACATAAAGGCCGAGCGATTAGTTTCATTAAAAGAACGCTACGCAACGTAATAAATATTTTGAAAAATTAAATTTAAATTCGAATGTAAATAAAATGGGAATTCGGAAGAAAGAATTGTTACTAGTTAGTCATTAAAATACTGCGTGATCGCTTTATGCAAGTTCAAAATGTATCTACGTAGTAGTAATCACAAGCCCCAGGGTCTTACCGATGAATGTACTGAAATGATTCTGCTTCTAGGATGCATTTGCATGGTTGCTAATTTATGATATATATATATATATATATATATATATATATATATATATATTAATACAGAATGATCCAATAATAACAAAGGGGCTTTTTTATTCTGTAGGTGATTGGGATCATTTATTTAGTTTATTCTTATTAAAGTAAGTAAAGTAAAGTATAAGTCCTATACCTTTGACACGGCGTTGATGATTATGAAGTTATCGTTCAAAATGCATTAAGCGTACACTGAGAGGAGTAGAGGGGCTAGTTCCTTTCTCTCGGCGCCTTTACTTTCCCAATTTTTTTTTCCAACCGATTATTTCAGGCTGGGTAAACCTGGGAGTGACTTGGATCCGAAACGGAAAACCCATGATACTTCTGGTTTGCTAGCCAAACATCTTAAGGCTATGCCTTTATTCTTATTACGTTATATATTTCTTATTTTTCAGTTTTTCCTATTCTAAATTATTTTAATTTTAAATTACTTAGCTAACGCTATGGAAATTGCACATTAATAACCTACACACATATAAATATATATATATATATATATATATATATATATATATATATATACGCATCAATTGACGTCAAATTATTACTCGTTCGTTCAGTTAGTGTATTTGTTCTGTTATACATCAGTTTAATAAATGTGATTTACTTCCGAATCGTTGTCCTTTCATTCGGAACTTCTACAATTCAAACGTTCTGCGTTGAAAAACATTTAGGTGCATCTAAATATTTACTCGTCAAATGACAATTACCGAAAACTATAGTAGTAAAATTATAATAATATAATCAAATAGCCATTAAATAATTAAAATAGTAATATCCTCTTAATTTATAAGCTCACTACTATATACGCCTCGAATTTTTTCGATCAATCAGAGCGAGAATATGACTAAAAATTTGTTAAATACAGAAATCTAATAATAATAATAATCAAATCAATCAATATTATTGCTATAAAACCCACATATTCGCATACATAGCGCGAATAGTGGAAATAAAAAAAATAAAAAATACAATAAATCAAAATATCGCAGACGTATGAAACAAAAACAAAATAGAGGGAAGGTAAAATAAATAAAAGGAAATTTATTTAAATACAAATAATAAAAATAGAAGTGATGTACATATAATGAACTGAATTAAAGCAAAATAAAAAGTTGTTTGTATAAATATGTGGAAAACAGCAGAAAAAATAAATAAATGATTAATTAAATAAGATAGCATGCAAGACAAGTATATGAATAATTTGAATTAAATGAAAATAAAGCTATTGTGAAAACTAACAAAATTAAATCTATTTGAAAATTAAATCTACAGATTAAGCATAAAAATTATATATATATATGTATAACCTTTCACTGACCCAGTTCACATATTCTTACAAAATTTCAGCTCTGACATGTACTGCAGCTGTAATGACCGGAGTAAAATAAAAATAAAACTAACTAAGTGAATAAAAGGTAAAAATATAAATAAAATAGATAAAAATATAAATGAAATAAAGAAATTAAATAAAATAAAAATATAAATAAAATAAATAAATGTAATGTAATAGCAACCTTAATGTAACCCATTAAGTAGTATTTATTGAAGTTTGTACTGAAATAGTGACACATTAAATTTATTAATATTTACATTAAATAATACATTCTCATTTACAAAGGCACCTAACTAAAACATCATTTGAAGAACATGTACTAAAATAGCCTACAATCACCCATGTAATCCCCAACATGTTTTGGAGAAGCAGTCTCAACGTTCAAAACATCCCGGAAAATATATTTTATTGAGAAAGTTCCACTCGATATCTTTTAAAAATAATAGTAATAATAATATTAATAATACTACCAATAATAATAATAATAAAAAAAAAACAGTAACAATAATGATCATGCAGGTGGCATAGACATATTTACTAATAATGGTTATCATAATAGTTATTATCAACAGAATCAGGTATAAAAGTAAGAAACATAACGATTCAATTAAACCGAAGAAAATGCATGTGACATATATGTATATACATTTCCAATAGTAATGATAGTAATATTAAATAATAATAATAATAATAAGTAACAATAATGAATGTAAAAAACAACGACACTAATAGCAGTAATGAACAAATAATCGGAATAAAAATGAAAATGGTAATAAATGTCAAAGTATAACAAAGAGTTTACTTCACCTGTGATAATAGCATTTATTAAGTCCCGTTTCCCGTGATGTATTGAATTAGGTGTTTGTGTCTTTTTTTATAATTTATTAAATGTACTTTTAAGCCTGATGGTAAAGAGTTGAATATAATAAATCCTTTATAAACGGCTTGTATGCGTGTGTGAAATTTTCTGAAGTCAGGAGCGATTTCTACATTTGCCGGCCTTGTTTTCCCACGGGCAACTGCAATATTGAATCTATCCTTATATTTGAAAACGAAATTTAGAATTTCTGAAGTGTATAACTCTCTGTAACAGATAAAATGGTATTACTTAATGATGGATCAATGGTCCGTTTCACTGCTCTCTGTAAAACGTCAGTGGGACTTACATGATTTACTGCTGCACCTAATGCATGATTCCATATCCAAGTACAGGCTGATATAGGCCTAAATATAATCTGCGTAAATGCTGAGCGGAGAAATGGCCATTTAGGTAGTTTAAAGTGTAATTTAGTCTTCTTAGTTTTCTTGCCAAGTATGTAGTATGCTTATTCCATGTGAGTTTTTTTGATTTCATAAACTCTTTCAATCGAAATATTATCACCATAAGAAATACAAAGTTTCTCTTAAAGCCTTTGATCCTGATCAGTGTAAATCATGAATTTAGTCTTATTTTCGTTTATGGATAACTTATTTTGTTGTAAATGTGTATAGATTTTATGTATATGCAATTTTTTTGGAAAGCGAGAATTCATAACTAATGCAGTATCGTCAGCATAGGTAAATATTTCTCCATTTACAGACAAATCACACAGGTCATTTATATATATATATATATATATATATATATATATATATATATATATATCAGAAATAAATAAGGACCCAAAATACTGCCCTGAGGAACCCCAGATTTCTGTGTAATACTTTCGCTGAAGAGATCATTAATTTTGGTGACAATTTTCCTGTTAGTTAAGTATGTTCTAAACTAATTATACATATTACCCCGGAAACCACAGGCGTATAATTTTTTGCAATAAAATTCTATGATTTACCGTATCGAAAGCTTTCCTTATATCGAAATACACAGCTACCACAGATCTACCTTCTTCAAGATGTCTAGTGATATATGTAATGTGCTCAAAAACTGCCAAATCAGTTCCTTCATCTGGTAAAAAGCCATATTGATTGGAACTGAAAAATTTTTGATCATCCAGAAAATTTATCACTAATTTCTTTACACATTTTTCAAAAATTTTAAAAATTGTAGAAGTAATACATATTGGTCTGTAAAGTTAAATATCTCGTTTTTACTTTCGCTTTTGTACACTGGAGTAATTATACCTGTTTTTAGTATGTCAGGAAATATTCCAGTTTTCATAGATTCATTAAATAAGAAGCATAGAGGTTTTATAAAATAGCTCAGATTATCTTTGATTAGTTTAATTGATATATTATCAAAAGGAAGATTTATTTGTTAGTGATTGAATAGCCCCTTTAATATCTTTCAGTGTGAAATCGAAAAAATCAAAAGAATTTAATTGTGGATGTGGTGTCAAGCCCTCCAATGCTGTACCTATATTGCTTTCGTCGACGGATATCTAGCTCATACTATTTTCAAAACATGTGTTAAAATGTTGCGCTACTAAGTATTCGTTACACTTTACCGCTATTTTCCTATTGTTAATGTTTATTTCTTCAATTTCTCTCACGTCCCGCCCAATTGTATTCTTTACAACGTACCAATATTTTTTTTTATTCGATTTGCACTTGTCTAAGAGGCGTGTGTAATATTGTTTTTCAGTTTTCCTAACGGATTGTTGAACCCTTTTCGACGCAGCTTTGTAATAATTTAATAAGACAGTGTTATCTGGAGAAAGCATAAAGATTTATTTAAGAAAGAAAGATTTATTTGCATAAACAGTAACATTGCACTCATGATATAGTTATTAATATGTGTACCGACACGAGTCTTACCACATAACGAAATTAATTTATATGTATATTCATTAATTTCGTTATGTGGTAAGACTCGTGTCGGTACACATATTAATAACTATATCATGAATTGTTTATGCAAATAAATCTTTCTTTCTTAAATAAATCTTTATAATAATAATAATAATAATAATAATAATAATAATAATAATAATAATAATAACTAGAAGAAGAAGAAAGAAAATGTTTTGTGACGAGCAACAACGAAATGAAAATTAAGTAAATTAACTCTAATGCGAAATTAATCACTTCCGGGTTAATTACAAATTACAAAAAAATCCTAATTTTTACAACACTCAGAAATGAATCCATATTTGCTTAACGCGAAACCGACGCGTTTCGCAATTAATAAACTATTAATTAAAATAAAACAAATTGTGTCTCTTCGATTCAAACTTGTAATTAATAGTGCTTCTGCAGTGACGTAACAATATAAATTAGTGACTCTGGATGCAAATTAAATTTTCGAAATAACAATCGTTTTCAGCGTCCTTTTATCCATTTAAATCGCGCCTAAAGAAACTAAAATGCAGTCGAGTAAAAATGTTATATCACAGTTTTACGCATTTAGTAAACGAAGCTAAAACGCACTGATTGCGTAACATATGACGTCACTGAAACGGGAAAAATAGAAAATAAAATATTCGGCGGAACACATTATTTGATCCCACCGGAGGACGAATTAAAATCAGATGTCCATATCATGGAATAGGTAAGAGAGCGAAGTAAAATTATTGATAAGAAAAGAAAAAATTTTTACAATCATTTCAGGAAAATCATAAAATGTTCATTCAAATTTAGTAACTTTATTACAAAATTAAAACCGAATAAATGAAAGAAGCAATAGCAATAAAAATGGTGCGTTATTGTTTCTCGGAATGTTTTTTTGCTCAACGCGTTCACAATTTAATGACGTAATTATTATAATGCCGCATTCGCGTATGTCGGATGAAGCGATTAAATCGTATCATCCATTTTCAGTATTCAAGAGCAGTATTTAAAGAACGTTCATTGTAATTACATAAACAGGTATCAACACGATTTATATGTACACATATTTATTACACTGTCTTCTTCAGTCCTAATGCCCCTAAGGGATGTCGTGATTATCTCTCCGATTTCTTTCCGTATATAGAGTAAACAGTTGACTTGACAAGTACTTTTCCCTGATCTCGTATTCGTCCACTAGATATCTAATAATGTGCCACGAGGACTAGTTCTCTGCGTTCGCCCATCAATTATTAACCGGTTGCACAGAGTGCTCAATCTGCACACTATGACCGAAAAATTGTAGTACTCTATATAAAAAACACATGCAGAAAAAAAAAAATGCAGATAATTCACGCACCCAGGACCAACACATCACAATAACTAGAATGTGCAATAGTGCAAGCGTCGTCATCCTCTGACGTAATTTGATGACCAATGTGGTTTAGTGTTATTAAGTCTTTACATTTAACCGTGCATTGTGCTTTTTTTTGTTTTATACAAAAACAAAAATAACTCAGAATAAATAATATTTAAAAACATCGAATTCGCTAATAATTATTTTCGCCGCGCGAAATAACAAATATTTTTCGTCTCATGATAAGTAGGCACGATCTCGTAAAATAATTATAAAATGAAGTTTTTTTTTTATTTATTTTTCTCCCCCCTCGCCCCTAATGAGTTTGTCAACATGGGCATTGGCGCAAGAACCGGGAAAACGAGAAGGAAGGGAATCAGATTTTTATGCGACTTGAAATATCCAACAAGCGCTTGGGTGACAGAAGAGGAAGGAAGAGAAAGAATAAACGAAGCATTATAAGGAGTGGGGACACCGCTTGATAAAAAAAAAAAAGAAAGGAGTACAAAGAAGATGGTTCCACTGAAAGCGAAGAGAATTCGACGTGATCAGGAATACATACAAAGTGACTGACGGAGAAATGCAGAGGACAATATGGAGATGGTGCGAGAGAGAATCAAAAAAAGCGACGAAGAGAGCAAACTGTGCCCAAAGCGCAAACAACATACCGCTGAATACTAGAGCGACGCATAGAAGGGAAGTCAAATTTTAAGTGAATCGTCCCTGTTCTAGCAATAAAAAATATGAAGGAAAAAAATGATCTAGAGAAGCCACGTTTTTTTCATGTTTTTTTGACAAATACTCAATTTATATTCATCGATTTTCATCACGATTCACACATGGTCTGAACGATACACTTTCTAATAGGCAAAGAATCAGTAAAATCGATCCGTATGAATATGAGTTACGCGCGAACAAATATAAAAAAAAAAAAAAAACATAAGCGACGAACCTATAACCCTTCCTTCTTTTTGTAAGTCAGTAAAAAGGAGAACTAACATTTTTCATTCGAGCGAACTAAAGATCAGCCGTTCTTTAAGGTGTTCTTTCAAGCGAAGGCGTTCTGATTCCGAATTCAGCAGTTGTTAAGGTATTCTCATATGCGCTCGACATTAATTAAGGGGAACATATAGAAGAGTAAAACTTAAAAAGGAAATCTACTGCTTGTCGTCAAAGAGAAAAATTAAACTTTTATATATAGAAATGTCATACATCTGAATACGTCCTTATCCGGCTGATGAATTGATCCTTGGAAAACGTATAAATTTTGAAATTTTGAAATTTTGAATTTAACCGCTATCAGTTGCCCCAAGAACGGCTGTGAAAAGTAATAAAAAAACCTCAGAGAGAAACTTGATTACGCGATTACATAAATTTTGCAAAATCCAGTCTTTGTCTTTTCGGTTTTTAATATTTCCCACAAAATAAGGCCCTCTCGTTCAGTGATGAAAAATTTAATGCCATTAATTTATGACGTAATTAATAACACGGTGTTTATACATTTAGTTTTTCATAATTTCAAAATCTACGCACGTTCCGCAATATCGATTATCATCGGCTGAGGAAGATGAATTACTGTCTCTTTATTTATCACCGTGTTGTAAACTGGTTCGTAATGATTTTCGCGTTTCACCGACTAATCTAATACATGCTAAACATTAATAGGCAATATCGCAGCCGGCAATGTTAATTTATTAACACATTTTCCGGCATAAAAACGAGATTTTTCTTAAATAATTAGCAGCGCAACAAGCATTTCGACTGCGTTTAGAACAAACCGGTTCCAGCTTCATGTTTAGAATTTCTTGCCAGCATGCAACAGTGTAACAAATGGGCTTTCCTCTTTGAACATTTTTTTTTTAACAACTTAAGCGAAAACTACTTTATTTTCCGCTTTTTTAGTCTTTGATTTTGTTTAAAGTTGAATGTTCCGTTAAAATCTAGTTATTACCAAAAAAAGAAAAAAAACATTGATTTTTTTTCTTTCTTATTTTTTTAGCTGAAGAAATCTTTTTTAACCGATTTCCTTTTAAAAATATTCCTTCTGGTACGCAGATATGTCTCAAGCAACCACATATCTCTCCGTTCAGTTTGAGCTGACTAGTCAAAAGCGTTAGAATGTGTTTTCGTGATAGCATAGGCAGTGTGGATATCGTATATTTCCTATGACGCGCAGTTTAATTTATTATTTCCATAGAAATTTTCCGCTAAGAACATTTTCATTAAAATATTATAATTATAGAGAAATAGGAGTACGGTAAGGCGCTGATCAGAATATAACATGTATCTTTAACACATGTATCTGTAACACATAAATCTTTACACATTTTCCAAGTTTTTCAAGCAAACTGATTTTTGAACGGTTTTTATTCCAATTAAACACGCAGATATATCAATTCCGCCGAGTCTGTGTCCAGCTGCATACTTTTAAGTTTTTTTTTTTTTTTTTTTTGCGATAGTGTAAGCTGTAGATCTGTATGGGGATTGCAGTTGAAAACCTCCTTACATTTTGTATATATTACCTCCAAATTAACTGTAAATTTTTTTGATTTTTTTAATTGCTCGTTTTATTTTATTCTCAGGTCTTATTAATAATTGTCTTCTTGGAAGTTACCGGAGACAATAACTGACGTTAAAATCAGTTCTTCCCAGCACCAGTTATTCAAGTTCATCGATTCATGTGTATGTTGAATGAATAAATGAATGTATGTATGTGTGCGTATGTTATTGCTTTCAGCTTAAGTTTTTTCGAAAGTTACACAATAGCAGGATAAACATATGTGTATCAATTAATTATAATTAGACAGAGATGTGGCGTTAATATTTATTCGTATACGCAAGATAAAAGGGGGGAAAAAAAAAAACAAAAATAATCTTGCCTATAATAAAAAATTTTAAAACCTCTTCATAACAATTTTAAAATACATTTTGACCGCTCGCATAAGCTATGTGTATTTTTATTTAAATTTTAATTTGGAACAGAGTTACTTCACAAATAGCCGGCCATTGTAGCGTTAGATTAGACAGCATCGTTCAAATATCATCTGGTTCGGATGCCGATTTTGTAACATAGAAAAAAATTCCTCTTGCACGGAGCTGATGCTCATAGTTGACACGCCCCAAAAAATTAAAATTTAAAAAAAAAACAAAAAAATTAAAAATTCTACACTTTAACCGGCGCATTTAAAAAAATCTGGAATGTTCTCCGATAAAAGCGGACACTTAAACAACGAAGTACGAAACTGAACTCCGACGAACAAAAATCAATCTCTGTACAACCAATGACGTGCCATTAAGAGTTATGGGGTTCCACTAAATAATTTTTACCGTAGGAGGCGTTATTAGAAAATTTTGAAAATATGGGATATATTAGCTTTTGATCGGGTTCTAATAACATTTCGACTTTGGTCAATTAATCGAAAGATTAAAAATATGAAATTTCGGTTATAATTTCGGCTGCAACACAAAAATAAATACCGAGGCAAATTCGAAAGAAAATAAATAAATATTTGAAAACAGTATTTATCAATTTTTTACATTTCCCGCCCAAAACTTGAAAACCTTTTGGAACGTTGCTACGTATAACAGAATATCGGATCGGCTTTTCTTTTTCTTTTTGGATTTTAAAGCCTACCAAAACGCCTTTAATTACTCGAGTAGTCGTAAATCTAGCATCAAAAACGTGTTCAACATAGAACATCGAGATAGTAAAAGCATATGGAGAAGGGGTATTACTAAAATTGCGAAAGCATGATTGAAAAATATTAGCAAAATTCGAATCTATTCAACGGCTGGGGATCTTTCAAACGTTCTTCGCTTAAGTTGATGTCAGCGCTCGACAGAAAGCAATTTTTCTGCCAACTGTTGTCAGCGGAGGATTATTTAGCTTGTCGTGTTCTTCATCGCAACTTTTTTCCCTGAATTGTGGAAAAATAATTTAAAAGAAGAAAAGAACGTATTTAATTTCAACATATACGAAGCAATTTTGAAGGCCCTTTTTTTCATTTTTATCGCTCATAAATTTAGTCGTCTGTTATTACAATGAGTGCAAGAAAAAAGAAATGCAGACATACGACGAAGAATTGAGAGAAGGTGGAACCCAATGTCATCGGTGACGACAAAGTAGCGAATAAAATAGCCATTTACTACGGCGAGTCGTAACAGTACGATTTCGTTTACTCGGTCAAGGTTTATGGCGCTGAGAAGTATTGTTCCCCACTAATATATATATATATATATTATATATATGTGTGCGTATATATATCGTGTGATGCAACCGGATCCAACGCAACCAGTTTCACACGGTAAAAAGTATACGCAACCACGTAACACAAATTAAAATGGAATGTCGCGAAAATGTTTTCATAAAAAAGACACTGCGAATTGTGCCCCACGTCGTAATCATATCAAGCTAAAAAATAGCGCCATACCTGCGAGCTGCATCAATTTATTTAATGTTTGAGCTGTTAGTATAGACAGACCTTCTAAAAGGAATAAAATTCTTCGAGGTGGACCAGACGAGATTTTCTTTGCTGTTCCCAAAAATGGTTCGTTGTGACAACGGAACTTATAATTTTGATAATGCCGATGAACCCCAAGAAATGTTTTCCTATTCGCGTGATTGATTTTAAAGCTTTTTTTGAATGCGCGTGTCCCTTACTGATTCACATTTCTTTTTTTGGCAATGTAAATGACTCATTGCAACCGGCAACTTCAGCCTAGCATGTTTGTGTTCTATAAGGTATCGGTTTTTAACTTCTTAATGAACAAGGTCACCGCCTGATTCATTTTTTCTTTTTTCTTTATCGTGGACTACTTCCATAATAGTAAGATAGACAAAAAATTCAAATGATTTTCAATTTTTCGTTCCAATATTGCCTGTATTTATGATAATTAAGTACTAATAAAACAGGCAATCAAGTAACAGATAAAATAACAAGTAATTAATGCCAAAATCGACACAGAACTTACTAAAATCAGTGGAGACTTTTCATTTCACCGATTGTGAAATTCTTATTCGGTGTCGCTCATAATTTGCATTCAACTTTTTTTGCTTAGATTTGATTGCGGGGAGCGCAAAAAACTTCTGCTTATGAAAGTTTAAAAAAAAAAATAAATAAATAATACCGTAGCTCGAGTTTTCGAAGGTTGGACGAAGAAACCGCTTCTTTTTGTTACCGAAAATCTTCTAGGTTAACGGACGAAACCGGTTGGACAAGAAGATTAAAAAATGTGTTTTATATGATTTTTTAAAAATGTTTATAAAGTTTTTAAAAGCTGTTAGTGAATTTAATTTATGTTTATTTACAAATAATCGATGTTATACATATGTGCAAATTGTGAATGAAAATTCCTTTTTTCAACGTAATTATAACAGTTAGTAACTGCAACATTTGGACAAACATTTATTTATTTATTTAGTTAGTTATTATATTATTTAGCGGTTTACAGTAAGTAAAATTATTATAAGATCCTAACAGCTGCTAACTTTTTTTCCTTTTGCATTTCTTATGCAATTTCCTTAGCACTGTTACATAAATAATATTCCTTTTCTCAGTTTTCGAGAACGTACTATTTAAATTCTTCCACCACCGTACGAATACGTAGAGCATATAATATTTTTATTTACTTCCGCTTTAATTTCATAATAATTTTCACGGTTAACGAATATTGTTAAATTTTCAAATGCTAAATAATACATAAAAGTCACCAGAAGTCATTTCTTATCCAAAGTTCAATTTTACTAATTAAAGTCACAGAGACAGTTGTATATCTTCAGAAATGAAAATATTCAATTCACGACACCCTTCAAATGTTTACTTTTCGAACCTTAAAGTTGTATGTAAAAAAATATCTACTCAAGATAAGCCAAGTGTACTTCCGACCTGAAATCAGTTTATAAGTAACGTCGACAGAACCACACATATTCAGAACCAAATATGTTCAGAACCAAATATATTTAGAACCACATATGTTCAGAACCACATATGTTCAGAACCATATGTGTTCAGAACCACATGTATTCAGAACCACATGTATTCAAAACCACATGTATTCAGACCTACTTGTGTTCAGAACCACATATAACTGTAGCAGATATTTTTTTATGATGAACCTCATGCAGGAAAGAAAGAGGGAAAAATTGAGATTAACGTTCGCTTAGTTTACACGTTAAATAAATACGTGTACCTCTACACACGGATATAATAAAAAATATTATCGTATTTAGTATTCGTTGATCACAAATTTTCAGAATTTTAATTGAAATTAGATTAATTTTGTTTAAAGTGACAAATGACTTCACGGGCCACTACTTTTTAGGTCCTCACGGATCACCAGTTCGGAAATAAGTGAGAAGAAACTTAACAATAACAGTATCAATTAGCACATTCTCGTTCGGCTAACATTCAACGATGTAGTCGAAATCGAATATTCAGTGCACGTATAAAAAAGTAAACGAGAGAACAGTGATTTTTGTTTAAAATAAACCGTAACCTTTTTTTAATTGTTAAGAACGGGAGACAAAATTAGGCCAAAGGTCTAGGTATTGACTTTTTTAGTTCATATTCCTACGTACAATGTCGTGATTGTATAGATCATTTTTCATCGCTCTACGATGAACTATCGATAAATTTATTTCTTATTTTACTGAAAATGAAATAAAAGTACAAAGTTGTAATTTTTTTATTTTAAAATATTTCTTCATTTCAATTAATTGATTAAGTTACGTTATGTATAATTCTAAAAAATCTCGTACTATTTTGTGATATTTATTTCCGATAAGTAATTGCAAAAATTATAAACAAATTACTCCATTCATCCGTTAATATTGCACGTGAATAAAACTTTGCTATTAGAAATTAACATTTAAAAATTAATTATAATCTAATAGTCGAGATCAATGACGATATCATAATCATCCTACATGGATTTGGCTGCAATCGTGAACGTTACGAGAACCGTGACTGTAGGTTCCTAAAGTGAATCAAATAGTCGCTTTTCCAGAAGTAACATGTAAGAATCTGAATAGACGAAAACGAAAAAGCAACTTACAAGACTTAACAGTTCGTTCATTAATATTTCTCCGGGCCGAAAATACACACACATAAATGTTTGGCAAAGAAGTCATAAAGGTTTTTTTTGTTTTTTAAATATTTCCCAATGAAAACCAAATCGAAAAATAAAATCACACTTATAAAGCGACAATATCCAAATCGGTCTTCATATCTGACACAGAGACTCTTCAGTGTCCAACGTGTCACATTAATAAAAAAGTTTAAATCTTTAATTGTGAAAAGGGTCGAGGTAATCATCGAATATTTACGAGGTGCAAAGTTAATTTTATACGAATACAAGTTCAAAAAGAATCGATAGAAGAGGAGATTTTATAGTCGATTTTTACTTAACCCGTTATAATAAATTAACCCTCTTTATATGTCATAATAATGCCTCGGATAAAGAGGGAATGTAACTTTTATACAGGAAATTCGAAAAATAAAGGGAAACGCAACAAGACAACAAAAATTGAAAAACTTCTGAATTTTGGCTTCGGAATAATACGGTTCCGCTATTTTTCGTAACAGTCCAATTTAAACTAAAAACGCAGAAATTGAGTCATAGCAAAAAAAAAACATTTTCCGCCGCAGAGAGAAAACTTTATACGGGGCGAAGATGAGGAAAATGACTTTAACTGATGACAGAGAACAAGAGAATAGCGCAGTGAGGATAGTAAAAATAGTAATCGGAATACACAATTTAGTGGTGGTCACGTGTGCAAGTTGTTTCATGGTGACGTCACTGGAGACCGATGAAGCGCACACCGTGTTTCAGGCGTTGCTGCAGTGCTCTCTCTCTGTCTAATGTACAAAGCTGTTGCTTTTGTTTTTTTCTACTTTTTTTGGAGTTCGTCAGCAAAGGGCATTTTTAGATAAAACTGAAAATAATTTATTCAGATAGTCATACACGACTGCCATCATTAAAACGCTATATCTCATTTAATCTTTAATAATTATTAAACGGGAGTAAAATGTTCACAAGAATAACGTCCAGAATCTCATGTAACCGTGTTTACAGATGCTTCGAAGAGGTGTCGGATGGTGTCGGTGCCTCTTTTACCCTCCCAAATTTCGACCTTTCAAAATCTTTTCGTCTACCTCCTTTCTGTTCTATATTCATAAACGAATTAATGACTGTCCTACGTTGCATTATTTTCATTTCCTCGAATCATCCTTCCCCTAAATTCTCGATTATATCTGACTCCATGACCGCTTTTCAGGCCACCACTTGATTATTCCTGTGATTTTATTATTCTCCGTGTACGGTTCATTCATTTACGTTCTTTCTTCCTTCCGTTGCGCTTGCACTGACATTTACTGTAGGTTTCCAGCTATTCGAGCATTTTTGGTAACAATAACAAAGTGACCGATGCTTTGACGCTCCGGATGCCACTTCTTCCCGCTCTTCGTTTTACTTAAGAAAAATCCCATCCTCTAATTTCCTAAAAGTTTTCATCTTAGATTATAGCATCAGATATTTACACCTTTTCTTTTTTCTAATAATAATTAATTTTATCTGCTTGTTCAACTCAGTGTCTTCCTGCCAATCGGTGGTTCTCTTTGTTTCCTTCACTTCGTCGTTCTGCTTTATGTGCGTATATGAAATTAGCGACGACGATTAACGAAATAGGTAAAAATTGTATGTATCATTCTGCTGCGGTTGCTGGATGGTCGTTTCTCCTATATTGGCAGACGGGCGTACATTGCTGGTTCAGCCTGGATTCTTGATAAATACAGAGTGAAATCCTTTACGGTTAATCAAAACGTTATTAATTACAACGAAAACCCGATTCAGGTTGCTCTTCTTGAATCGAAATTGTTTCGGTTAACGACCGGGGATTGATTCTTTCGTAAAAAGATTGGCCCGTTTCGCGAATTGACGAATAGTTGATGGGTGAGGACTTTACCAAACACTTGATGAAGACTGACCCAAGACTGTGAATCAATACTCAATAACTTCCTTGCGGATTTTTCTGTTTCTTCCGTTTTTCCTTCGAGCGATTCCCCTTTCAGCACTGAAGCAGATCCGTTCCTTTGTCGATCGATGATCGCGCGCATCCTTAAAGGCGGAATTACTCTTGATGCGTCAATCCCGAGCAAGTAACCGGCTCTCATTTACTCACACATTCACTCTCTCAACACGTTATAATTAATTTTTGTTTCTTTATTTTTTTTATTTTACAATTTTTTACATTTTTTGTTTGTTTTGTTGTAACTATGTAATGTACACATTACAATTTATCGATTCGGTTTTTCTTTTATCTTCCTATTTTTCCCATGAGAGTTTCTTTTTCTTTTTTCTACAAATCCATTCTGCTCTTGTGAATTCGTAAAAAAAACCTTCGTTCTAATACCCGAAGGGAATTTACTAATGCCACTATGGATATATCGGGTAATAAAATATAATTCACGCGCCGAAATACCGTCTTTTTCACATTTCTGGCATCGCGACATCATGTGTCATCTGTATTGCAATTAATCCATCTCCACTTAGCCCCACATAGTATAATTTCAAAGCTATACTAAAAACATTTCTCTATAGAAATAAATTAAGTCGCTATATCGTAGCAATATATATATTAATTACAACGTAATTCTTAGGCTACACCCCTTTAGAAAAAATGTCCCAAAAAAATGTCTCAATTTTATGTAACGCAAGATGTCCCAAAAAAATTTTCCAATGTTATGTAACGCAGAATGTCCCAATTTTATGTAACGTTTGTTATATTTTATAGGATTTTTGTTATTGTTATTTAAAGAATGTCACAATTTTATGTAACGAAATATGTAACGAAAAATGTAATGAAACAATATCTTAATTTTATGTAATGAAAGTTAAATGTTAGGATAGGATTTTTGTGATTATGTTTTGTTTTTCTTTTTGTGTTGATGCCAGTAAGAATTACGTTGTAAATTTTGATCATTTTATATAAAGTATAGAAGAGAAAGAGACATAAATAAAAATAAGAGGAGTCAAGGGGCACAGTCCCTTGCGAGGCCAAAATGGCCAAGTTTATATATATATATATATATTAATTACAACGTAATTCTTAGACTACTCCCCATTAGAAAAAATGCCCCAATTTTATGTAACGTTTGTTATATTTTATAGAATTTTTGTAATTGCTATTTTACAAATGTTACAATTTTATGTAACGAAATATGTAACGAAAATGTAATGAAAAATTTAACGAAAAAATGTCTTAATTAGGATTTTTGTGATTGTGTTATTTTTTTTGTGTTAATGGCAGTAAGAATTACGTTGTAAATTTTGATCATTTTATACAAAGTATAGAAGAGAATAGGACAGAAATGAAAGCAAGAGGAGTCAAGGGGCACAGCCCCTTGAGAGACCAAAGTGGCCGAGTTTATATATATATATATATATATATATATATATAAATTAAATACGTACCTTTCACATTCAAACACGGTAACGACCATTTCGATTCGAGTAAAGAAAAAAGTCTTTAAAACAACAAATCGGCCTTTTTTTCATTAAAACTCAACACGTGGTAGATTAATAGCGACAGTTGCCCTCATAAATAACTGCACGGGACACGCTAGACTTGCTGTACGATTATTTATGTATAATACACGCGCTCTATTAGCCGTCGAATAAATTCACTAAAGTTACTTTCTCCAACAACTTACCTCACTTTCCCGCAAAAAGCAAAGATTCGGTATGCAAATAAAAAAAAACCAATTAGGGCAAGTGTCACTAGGCGTAATTATTCGAAAACTCATAAATCGACAATTTTATCGCGTCATTTTCAGAATTCATCTTTGCAACTTTTTATCGTGCACTATAACGCGCGGGCTAGTAAATCTTTAAAAGCTACGTTGTAAGTATGAAGAAGAAGTACCAGCTTCCACGCCCTGGTCTAGACGATTCGGATATGACCTCCTATTTTTTAATAATAAAAACGAGACAGCCGTTGAGTATCGCCTCTCTGGGAAACTTCACAGTCACTACTTATCCGACGACGACGACGACGACGACGATAATCTGACTTTCGTGAGGGTCGAGGGAGCGGGCTTAATAAATTTTTTTACGATCATCCTAAAAAACTACTATTATCATATCCGTTTTACGATGTGTCATCGCTACACTAATACTCCCCGCGGATCGATGCGTGGCGGCTATATAGAAAAAAGCAGTTTGTCGAAAATAAAATCCAAATGGCAGTTAGCCGATAAGCGACGGCCTCTGGAAATTGGCCAGGGTGCGTTAAACGAGCGATAAAAATGAATAATTTCCCTTGTCCTTTATCGGCCACTGCTTTTCGCACCAATTTGTATCGTCATCAATCGCGCCTATTTTCTCATATTTGTTTATACGCACAGAGAAAACAAATATATGTATGCTTCGTACGCAACATGGCGATTTAAACATTCGCCATTTCTTATTCTTTTTTTTACTTTTTTCTTCCTCTTAAACAGATCCGCCACCATTAAAAGATGTACGTATTTTTATTTTTACATTATTTACATTGCTTAATGTTAAAAAAGTAAAATTTCCGGAATGCCAAAGCTTTTTTGTTAATTTTTTAACCTCTGCAACGTGCTGAAAAGTTACGAGATTTCTCGTGAGTTTGATTTTTCAACTGTGCACGGAGTAATTTACAATGTCAAAACTTTGAAATATAAATAAGATATAATTTTACTTTTTTCAGATACATCACACACACACACACACACACACACACACACACACACACACACACACACACACACACACACATATATATATATATATATATATATATATATATATATATATATATATATATATATATATATACACATATACGATAATATATGAAAGAAATTCGCAAAGTTACATAACTAAAAAGTGGACGGTAAAATCTGGCACCTGTCAGGTAAATAAATGGGAATGGATTTATTATTTAAAACCTGCCAATTGAAATGTCAATAAACGGATTTTTAAGGGACGATAACCAGTCAGTACCAGGTGGGAATACTTTTAAAATTTCGAAATTACCTCTTCCGTTCACGCGAAAATTGCAATAATCCGGTACTTTAATCAGCGACGTTTGATAGCGCAACGAAAAGTACTTACACTACGGGAAAAAGAAGAAAAATAAAAAAACTATTTTACTTTTTTTTACAATAGTATTTTACACACGTGTGCACGAATTTTAAAAAAAATTCTTCTACAAAGTTGTTTTTTTTTCTTTCTCTTTTTTTTCTTTTTTTTTTTTATTCCTGGTATTACTTATTTGGCCAATTTTCTAAATCAAAATATTTTAACCGACTGACAAATCCATTTCCAAAAATTAAATTTATACATTGACATTATTAATGTTTACAAATCAACATAACTCTTCAACTACTCATAAAGTCGGTTCGCTGTTCACTTGATTAATATGAATTGATAACGTATTATCCGAATGATTTTTTTACACAATTTCCTTCTGCTATTTCTTATTCGGCAATCCGAAACCTCACACGTTCAACAGATCTCCCTTTTGTTCTGTACATTTACATAAATTTGAATTATATTAGAACTTTTTTAGAGTCAACATATGCCCCGCCTGAAATCTTATCATTACTTTAGTATAATCCCGTTGTAAGTTTTTTGAAAACCAGGTACCCCACTAGATATGCCATTTTGAATATGCCAATAGTATATTCCGTACACAATTTATACTAATATTTTTCATCTCCAGTCTACTAAACTTTTACATTTTAATTTACTTCTAAATTCTTTCCATGGATATTTTTTGTTTATTTGTTTTTTGATTAACGGGATCAATAAATGTCCAACTCTTACAAAGCATTAACCATCAAGTGCATTTATATTGCTTATGTCAGAGTATTTACGCTTCACTAAGTGTGACGTATAGAAAACGTTCAAACAGGCTAACCGTATAAAAATTCTAAACAAAAAACTTATAAAGAGTAAAAACCTATATTTTATGGCCTCGTAAAGGGCTGTGCTCCTTGACTCCTCTTGCTTACATTTCTGTCTCTTTCTCATCTATATTTTGTATGAAATGATCAAAATTTACAACATAATTCTAAATCAGTCCATATGAATAGAATAACATAATCACAAAAATCCTTTAAAATATAACAGACGTTACATAAAATTGGGACATTTTTTTTGGAACATTTTTTGTTACATAAAAATGTCCCAATTTTATGTAACTTTAGACGTTGTAAATTTTGGTAATTTTATAGAAAGTATAGAAGAGAAAGAGACAGAAATGTAAGCAAGTTGGGTCAAGGAGCACAGCCCCTTACGGGGCCAAAACGGCCGAGTTATAAAATCGTACAAATCGTGTCGAATTGCATTTAGGATCAGTAATCAGTAGACTAAAATATAACCGTTAACATCATGAAAGTTTCACAGGTTATTACGGGATTCCACGCGCTTTTTTACCTTTACATAAATATTGTTACACCGGAAGCGACTTAATAATGTCACGGCGAAACTCGCACTATTCGTTAAAATAGACGAGCACGAGTACTCCCGTTAAATTTCTCATATACTTTCCAAATTCACGCCTTCGTATGACAATACACCTCTCCACGATATATCAATAATTCGATGAAAATTAAAATCAACGACCTCTTTCCCCCCGCGGGACCTTTTATACGCTTAGAATTTCATTTCACGCACTATCTACACATGATGCTTGTTAATTAATTAATAAAATGAAATAACGAATAATTATAAACGTCGAAGCAACGAGCAAGTAAACGATTTTCGGAATATTCGAGAAAAAAAATTGAATAACAGGAAATGTGCTGCGCAATCTGACAATCTTACTGAAGGCGTTGAAAATTTATTTAACCCCCGTTCTCTTAATCAACAACTTTTCAAGTCTCCTCCCGTTTAAGGTGCTTTGGTTTTCGTTTTTCACTCTTTGAATCCTCTTCTAACGCAATAGTTCCGACCTCCCTCCACACACACACACACACACACACACACACACACACACATATATATATATATATATATATATATACACACACACACACACACAGTGATTTCTAATCGCTTCAATTTTTCTCTGTTACTCTTTTTTTCTCACTTTTTTCGCTATGCTGGCTGCGCTTAGTATACTAGAATCGAATTGTCGAAAGCAAATGAAAATTCATTAGGTTTATTGGATCTTCATAATATCAGCGCGGCTTTTTTCTTTCAGGGTCAAGCATGGATTTCATATATTAGGGGGGCTTCAGATTAGTCAGATGTGATCGTGATGACGATTACACCGGTAATTTCTGTTAAAAATAACATTCCACTCTCACGATGTTTGTCTCAACCACCCTCCTAGTCCTAATCCACCTAATACCATTTACATTTCCATCCCCATTTAACATTCATATGTTCCCCTAACGTTACTTTCTTTTTATTTATCATGGATAGGATTGAAGCGCCCACTCTTCCTTGTGGAGCTGCGCGTCATACAATATCAATAGTTTCATCTTTGAACATGATATCCTCTCTGATGATTTTACCGACCTATCTCCAACTTATTTATGGAATACATTTATTAGTTCCTCCGACCTTTTCCTCGTATCAACTACTATTAGTTTTAACTATAACTAGAAGACGCTTATTACGGGTTGTTCCTACGGTATGCTCTTATACTAATAATTCCTGTTTGTTTTCTTTCTCCGACTTATTTCATTTTCGTTCTTCTCGATGGAATTATTCCTCCACACCTCTTTATAATTTATTCATCTGCTTTAATTTTTCCGTGCCCCACGACTCACCTCTTTGATGGAATGGGGAACATAACGTTTCATGTGACCGTTGTCGTGCCACCACCTTAAGGAATCGTTCTAATCTTTCCGGCTCGTAAACGAGCCAATGCAAAAACCACGTTTGATGAACCCAAAAAGAAAAATTCCTCGCGGAATAATTTCTATGCTTCCTTTTCTCTCTCTCTTGCACATATTTGTAAAGTAACTCGAGCTTTTAAATCGCACTTCGCTAGACGTCTTTCGAATTTCAACATTACTATCAGTAGAGTAGCCCAATACATATTTTATCGACTCTGCCAATTCTGCTAACGTTTTTCCTTTCGATCCTTTTTTCATTTCGGCAAATTTCCCAACTTCTGCCTCCAATATTAATGAATCTCTGCTCTTTTAAAATCTTCCAGTTCTCCGCTCCAGACGGTATTATCTTCTCTTTAAAAACCCCCCGTCTGATATCTCTTAATTTTCTTCTCGATCATTTTAATTCCTCGCCGAAATTCTTTCATCACCGTTCCCCCATTCCCAGAAAACGTTCTTCCCTACTTATTCCTAGTATACCGCACCAGAAAATCATTCGAACGCATAAACAAATGTCTTTTTTTTAGCGCCCGGAACACAATAACGTATTTTCCCAGTAATATACGGTTGACTTTTGGCCTAATATTATTACCCCCCCCCCCGACTCTATTAACCCCGTACAAATATGCTTTATTCAAAAACCATTACACGCCTTAGCTTCCTTCACAGATGTCTCTTCTGCTTTTACTCGTAATAATACCCACACCTAGCGACTTTAAGAGATAAAACAACAATAATTAATCCAAACAGAGCATTAAATGAGATGGCAGACGTACGTTATACGTGTTTGCTGCTTCGTTATCCTACGGAGTATTGTACATTTACTAAATGATATGAGAATTCACTGGATAAGAAGCGAAGTCTGTCTGGTATTTTATTAATTTCCTCTATAGAGTTAGTCGGATATAACTGAGATCAACAGCGACCAAAGAAAAGCCAAAGCAACAAATCATTGCAGTATTAACGAAAATGACAAGTAAAAATCAGACCAATACGGTCGAGCGCAAATTAAGGAGGAAAATACCGATGCGAATGACAAAACAACGCAAATCTGCAACCACATTGCGAGAATGACGCCCTCGATGGAATCTTTATTAGATAAACATGACGAAATTCTGAAAATAAGTGAATCGATAATGGCTCAATTAAAAACGTTGAGGGCGCAAAAGAGAGGAATGGAAAAATTTTGGAGCTAATAGTTGCAGTACATCAGAACAGTACGGAAGGTGTCAGACAGTTTAAAACTGCGTAGAGCGTCTGAATTGAAAAAACGAAAATTTATCACCATATCGTAAAAATTAACTGTCAAATCGACTTTCGGCCAGAACTAAAAACTTTCCGAAACCGACATTGGTAAAAGTAAATCGTAAAATCGTGGACCGACTTAATGGTAAAAAAGACGCCTCAACTAATCTGCGATGAACAAATAACCGTCCGTAATCAGAATTTTCTAAATGTAAATCGAGATATTATGGGAGACGAAACCAAACAGGAAACGAAAATGTTAAGTTATCAATTTACTTGAGCCATGGTTTAATTTATTACGTTCATAAAAATGCACAAGACAAACACACAGCGCAAAATTTTAATAAAATAATTTATTATTGTATGTTGTACATATATTGAAGTTAATTTTATGTAATGTATACAGTGATCGTTGTATTTTAGAACAGCTTCGGTCACGATTTTTCCAGTATTTTAATTAGTATGATACTTATCTCTATAAAATATGTAACAATTACGACACTTATATTCCATCTGCCCCTCTTCGCTAGGTTCTTAACAACCTCGGTATTCTACGTGTTTGAAGAAAATTACGGCGCCTCGCTCTTTCCATGATTTATATACATATACATATATATATATATATATGTGATATGCATGTCCTTACTTTTCATTGATGAATACTATCCATATCTTTTGTTCCATCCTTTATACAACTCCCTAAAATTACAAAAAAATTATACTTCCTTACTGGCGGAATATATAATATATCGAACTCTTGCGAAATATCCATGCTACTTGCTCGATCATTTTTCATAATAGATCTCATTTACTGAGTTAAGTTACAAGACATAAATTGATAATTAAACGGAGCAATTAACATAGTTCGATTAGATGTTTCGATATTTATCTCGATATAACTACCATAGATAAAAATTTTAGTGTCAAATTTTTACTTTCCAATTCCACGAGCACATTAATTTTCTCTATAAATCCTGTCTTACAAAAACTTAATCTCCTTAAATCTCTCTTTCCCCGCAGATGGGGAGGCGATCCGTTTATTCTTCTAATTCTTTTCAAAGCCATCATTCGGTCCAAGCTCGACTATTGTTCCTTTATCTACGAGGTAATTCCTCTAAATCTCTCCTCTCTAAACTTGACTCGATCCAGAACTTTGTGCATTGGAGCCTTGAAATCCTCCCCCATTCCCGTAGTTCTAGCAGAGTCGGTTAACCCAACCACTGTTTTTTTTTTTTTTTTTTTTTTTTTTTGGGCGCGCCAGCGGCATGACCCAACAACAACAGAAATTAAGGAAGGGGTTAAATAAAGAGACGATTAGAAATAGAGCTTAGGAAAGATTGGAGTACAGGGATTATATCTGGAGATGGAAAGGAAAAGACAAAGGAAGAATTATACGGAGCAGGAAGACCCAGTACCAAGATTTTCGAGTACAAAACAAAGCGCTCGGAATCAAGGGCAGGGCATTCAAAGAAGATGTGGTTTGCATCACATATGAGAGGAGAGATGGAATTATGAAGGGGACAATCGGGAGAAGGGGACAGGGAAAAACGAAAACGTGAAGAGGGTAGAAGTGAGTGATTAATACGCAGTCTGATTAAGGAAATGATCGCGGAGCGTTGATAAGAATAGGATTGAAACCACGGCTGGGAAGAGGGAACCGGTTGAATTTGAACATAATGAGAGGCGGGATTAGAAAATAGAGAAGGATAGATGTCTGACCATAGTCGGGAATGATTAGCTGAGGAAAGAAGGAGGATGTCCGAGGTAGGAATTTTGCAGAATAAAGGACCATCGCGGGCGGCCGAACGGGCTAAAAAGTCCGCTAACTCGTTGCCCTCGATGCCAGAGTGACTAGGAACCCACAGAAGGTCAATAGTAGTGGAACGGGATGAAAGTAATTTGGATATAAGAAAACGAATTAGAAGAATGATAGAATTGGAGGAATGAGAAGGAGGAGAAGAGATGGCTTGAAGAACACTTTTGGAATCGGAGACAATCAGACATTTACTGATCTCTCTTATGGATGGAATGAACGAGACTGCGCGTAAAATGGAGATAGACTCCGCTGTGAAGATAGAACAGAAGGAAGGGAGCTTGAAGGACTCAGAGTGATTAAGTGAGAGGGAGGTAAACGCGCCGCCCACCCCATTTTCGTTTTTAGAACCGTCAGTGAAGAATGTTAGATGAGAAGGGAAAGATGTGTCCAGCATGTGGAGGAATTCGGCTTGGATTGAAGAATGTGCGGTGGAGCTGGTTTGGAGAGGGAGAGAGAAGAGATTAATAGTCTGCCAAATGCTGGAAAAGTCATGGGAAAAGTAAGAAAGCTTGGAATAAGAAAAGACATAAGGCGAAAAAAAGGAGACTCGAGCTGCTACGAGAGAAAGGATTGGGATTTTGTGAGGAGCAAAACGCCATTGGTTTTTAATACTAAGATAGGAAGGGATAAGATTAGATGAGGACACAGAAAGCCGTTTAATTAGAAAATTATAACCAAGCTGCGATCTGCGGATAAACACTGGTTGCATAGCAGATTCAGAGAGGATAGCAGGAATGGGAAAAGATTTTAGCGCTCCAATGCACAACCGAAGGCAGCAGTTTTGAACTTTGTCCAGTTTGGTGAGGAGAGATTTAGAGGAGTTTCCATAGATGAAGGAGCAGTAATCGATTCTGGAACGAATTATAGCTTTGTAAAGGATTAGGAGAATGGAAGGGTCACCACCCCATTTGGATGGCGATAGGGCTTTCAGGAGATTGAGTCTTTTGAGCGAAGAATTGTAGAGATAGTTGATGTGTTCATAGAAAGTGAGTCGGCTGTTGAGAATAACACCAAGATAGCAGAAGGAACTGACGAGCGGAATCGGAATGTTAGATGAAATAATATTTAACCACTGTTTATTGGTATCGCTTCTTAATTAAATGGCTTCCCATCTCCTCGTCCAAACTTATTTCTTCCTATCTGTATATCAAAAACCGCTGGCGTTTTTCTCCTCATAAAATCCCAATCCTGTCGCCCATTGCTACCCGTCTTTCTAATTTTTCTCCTGTTGTCCTTTCCTATAACACTCTTTCTTTCTTCTCTCATGACTTCAACAGCCTATGGCAGCCTAACGAAAATTCTCCTCTCTCCCACTTCGGGCCCATTCCTCCTCTCACAGTGATGAATTTCTTCATCTATTGAATTCCTCTATTCCTGCTCATGTATCGATCTTTACTGATGGTTCCAGGAGCGAGGACGGCGTGGATGGTGTGTTTACTGCCCCGTCGCTTCGGCATTCTGAGTCTTTCCGGCTTTTTTCCTTCTGCACTATTTTCTCTGCCGAGTCGATCGCCATCCTCCAGGCTATCTCTTTTATTTCCTTTTTAAGCAATCTTTCGGAATTTCTCTCATTATTTCGGACTCTAAAAGCGTCCTTCAAGCCCTATGCTCGTTCACACTCCTCTGATAATATTATTCTCTCAATTCGTTCTCTTACCTCCACTCTGCAGTCATCGCGCTCTATTCTTATTGATTTTTTATGGCTCCGCAGTCATTCTGGAATTGATGGGAATGACGCAGCCGATTCTTTGGCTCGTTCTGCTGATCGCCTTGATTCCAACCATTTCGCTTCTTCAGATATCTTTTCCTTATCCAGCTCCAATCACGCCAGACTTTGGCGGGATATTTATCCCTCCCTATTTTCTAATCGTCATTCGCATTACCATTCAGCCGATTCCTCGTTCCCGGTCTCGGTTCCATTCTATTCCTTTCGGTCGTCGCGCTTCTATTGTCTCCCTAATTCGTCTCCGGATCAATCATCCCTTCCTCTCGCTTTCGATTTGCTCTCTCATCATTTTCTTATTGTTCTCTTCACGAGTGTGTGATCCTCCTCGTATATGTGATGCTGATCACATTTTCTTCGAGTGTCCTGCTCTTCGTAATGAACGCTCTCTTTTATACAATCAGCTCTTGTCATTAGGTCACCCTACACCCTATAACTCTTCCTTTATCCTCTCCTTTCCTTCATCTTCTACGGTTTCTGCATTGCTGTCCTTTGTTGCGTCCATTTCGGACCGCCTAGCTATTTAGTTCTTTAGCTTAGTTTTTCCTGTAGCGCTCCCACAAAAAAAAAAAAAAAAACAAACAAAATAAAATACTCGCCAATTTTTCTAGAATAAGTGTAAATGATACGCAAACACATTAAAATATTTTTATTTTTTAATATGTTTTTTTTTTTTTTTTTGATATTTACCAACCGCTCCTTTTAAATCAGAATTTCTTTTAAAATTTTCCAGTTTAAATAACTTCAAATATTGTAGGATCTCATAAATACAAATAAACTATTCGTATGTCGTGAAGATTTTTTTCTTCTTTCTGAAGAACTTGTTGGTTGTAGGAAGATTATTCGGAAGTTCAATATATTTGATGCTATACATAACCAGCGCAGAAAGTGACTACGATAGCAAAATAGATATAGCTGAACAGAGACGGAAAAAGATTACGATATCCTTCTCTGTTGTAAAATAAAACAAAGACCTGTTTTACAACATTACGCGCTATAAGATAAACAAACTTTCACGACGTCATGTAGAAGTAATGAAAATGATAAACAGTCAAGTGCATTACTCTCCGTCTATATATATAAAAAAAAAAAAAAAAAACAACAAACAAAAAACAAAAAAACATTTTATCTCACTTAATGATTTGTTGTATTTAATATGTGGTCGACCACAATAACCCTTATGTGCGTACTCGAAACTACCTACACTATTGTATACCCGGGTGACCGCCAACATGATTTTTCTTTTTTTTTTTATCTGGCTGAAAACGATCTTACAAACATTTATACTTTATTTGTGGAGTATTTACAACATTTTAAGCAGGTAGACTATTTTAATTAGCCTCTTTAAAAAATTTTTATTTCGAAATTATATCCGTAACCGCCGCAAATTTACTCGATACATTCTTTCTAAATGTGCAAAGTACGGTATCTGTAGTGGATATGCGACGCAAAGAATGCCTATCCACTAAAAGGAATTCTCTTTGTAAAGGGGAAGACAGGAAATCTTCGCGAGATTAACCAGCGGGAGAGAATTGTAAAAGAACTCTAGCTATTTTGTACAAAGGCTCTGAAAGGAATATCTTCATGGACAATTTTTTCACTACATTTTTCGCTTACTAAGCATCTGTTGTCTTGGAATTTGATGTTGGTTGGTACGTTGAAAAAAAAATAAGCCGTACATTCCTCCAGCGTTTGTGCCATCAAAAAAACAAACAAACAGAATATTCAAGTGTGTTTGGATTTCAAGAAAAAATGGCATTATGTTCGTGTGTGTGCCAGAAAAAAAAAAAAAAAAAAAAAAAGCCTGTGATTCTGCTCTCCAGTATACACGCAGATGCTGAAGTGGCTGATGAGGCAAAGGCAAATCCACATATAATACTCTCTTGTAATAATAAGTCCATGGACTAACTCTTGAGCAGATGTACTACTCACTGTCGCACCACCCGATGGCCACTTGCGTTTTTCTATAACATTCTCCGCATTGCTTAGCTTCGTATTTAATTTATTACGAGAATAATAATAATTAAGAAAAAAACTCACGAGTAGAGGTTATGAGACAGCTAAGCGAGGGGAGCTGGTTAGGCCACTGATCGAGAATAGATGCCAAAATATACAGGTCATGAAAAATTACCCGACTAAGCTGGGGATGGAGGCTGTTCTAGATGGCTAAATTTGCACTCAGCCTGTGCGGGATCCATCAGGGGGCGAGTGAAAATCATCGGTTCTTATCATAATATTTGCTACAAGCAAACAATTAAACGCCGTAGGGAAAGCCGAAAGAGGTGTGATGCTTGCGGGAAGCCCGTATGTGGGAAGCATGCTGTAACTTCTACAAAATGTAAAAAAAATGCTCTGAATAACATTTTTTATTTTTGGCAAATTATAAATCACTATGAATAAAGATTTTTATATCGGAATTGTTTGTTATTGATTATTTAATAATCCCGTATTTTTCTCTCGCATGATGTTCCAACTCCATATTTATTCTCTCTCTCTTCAGTCAACGTTGATCATCCTAATTGTAGCAAAATTCCTACCTTCTATATTTCATCACATTAAGATCTAATCCCTTCAGTAGTTTCACTTTGGCATTCCTAACTTATCGTGTCCAGTTACTTCTAATGAACTGCTCTCTAAACGTAGAGCACGCACTGATGTTGCAGTTACAATTATAAGCATGCACGGTTCGCAGTTAATATTGCGGGCTCGCTGTCGCATTCCCTAACGTTAGATAGTGAACTCCTTGTCGGCGACACCGTGGGCGTTGCTGTTGCAGTATGGCCATAATGTTCGGCGTTAATTCTATTCGTTTCTTTTTGACAGGATGGAGGGCGCTGTTTTCGCAATCGTCGCCATAATTATTCTTCGCAATTAAAGAATCATATGCTTTATAGTGGTGGAGAAAGTCATTGAACTTTCGGATAACTCTTTATTGCACACTATATAGCTTTGGTGCTTGATGGTTCTAACTGCTTTTCAGACATTCCATGTTTCTTCTTCCTTAATTATTTGTAGGCTGTTTGTCCGTCGGTACTGTGGGCTCTGTAATGGCAGATGTGGCCATGGTATGGGATACAGCTAACTCCTTTTTACCTTCGTCAATGTCATTCCTTTTCTTTTCAGGATGCATATCATTGTTCGACGTTGATTGTCATTATTTCTCCATTCTTGGTATAATACGGTTCTTTGTCAGATTCCATTCCTTATGACTCCTAATTGCTACTATTTACACGTGTTGATGGGTGGTAATCGTCTATTATTGGCAAGCCCAGGGGAAAACCAAAACAAGGAAAAAGAAATAAAAAAAAAAAAATAATCCTGTATTTATTGTTTTATCAATAAACAATTTTATTTCACAATAAGTATCTTATAGTAAGGAAATTCGTTGAAAATACTGTATTTTAATATACACGGTATGCCTGAAAAGTTCCCGAACTAATTTATAAATAAAAAGCACATCGTATATATAAGAAAAACGAGTTTTTATTGGCATCAGCCCTCTTCTGCATACAATCTACCTATACATTCGTTGTCTCGTACAGCTGCTCAAAGACTCGAGAAAAATCATTTTGTAAAATCATCTTAAACTGCTCGTTCAATCGCCGGAATATCGTCGTAAAAGTTGCCCTTCATCTTCATTTTGATTTTTGAGAATAGAAAAAAGTCTATCGGGGCCAAATCGGATGATGAATAGGGCGGGTGCGACAAGACAGTGACCTTTAAGCTTAACACAGAACTTAATCACACTTTGTTATTCCGTATCGCGAGCTTATACAAAGGATTATGATGAACATAACCGCAGGATCCAAAATTGCCAGATACGTGCGATCTATGTGGAGGAGGGGGGATCTCATTCTGTGAATTATGAAGGTTGTCAAGGTACATCAAAGACTAGTGGATGTGTAAGGTAATGAGGAATGTAACTATAGAAACTTGTTCTAGCTCTGTAATAGTTCGTTCCATTCCAATCGGTCACGTATTTTCACGTTATTCCGTTTCTCCTGTCACCTTCGTGTCACAGAAATGAGAAGTAACTGCTGTAACTAAAAGAATTGTAACCTTTTTTTTAACTAGTCTTAGAACCAAACGAACGAAAGAAGCGATTAACTGCGCGGCGATAAGATAATAACAGACGGCAAATCACTCATACAGGTTGCATGTATCACTCACACTACAAAAAACTTACTAGCTTATTACGCACATACGTGCATAGTGTACACTCAGATGATGAATAAATCGACAACACTATTCTATTGTAACTGGGAACGAAGTTCTTCAGTTACAAATTTAGTTGCAACAACTGAATAGCGTGTAATGTTTCTATATCCATATACACTGGTTAAACTGTTGTTGTTGTGTGTGCGTTACCATCGGCGGGAACAGCGTTATTTACGTTCCAGTTAAATCTGCATATTAGCAGAACACCTTCCGCTTTGTGCACCATACAGCGCGATTATGATGATCGCGCGTAGTATAACTGACACCGCACGAGTAACAACTCTGGAATTTCACACCATCATCAAAATTTTTAACAGGGTGGTCCTTATCAAAACGGTAGCGATTTTTTTTTCACTGTTTTTGACGCAGTTATAAATTCCAAATCTATTACTCAATTTCATTTGGATGTGTCTGTTTGGCACGCGTTCCGTTGTTTTATCATTTCTGTTCCTAACCATTTTTTAATTTTTGACTGGTTTCAGAAAATTAATTTAGAGGTTTATTTTAGATTTTTAGTTTAGTATAATTAAATTTAGATTAAAACAATTTCATTCGTCAACTGTAAGTAGTAAAAATTTTCTAAAAGAAATTTTGATAAACTCTATCAAGGGCAACAGCGTTTATTAGAATTACGTGAAAGTTTCGTTTAATATGCAGTTTATAAAAGTTTAATATTTAAATTATGTTAATCATTTAAATTTGGACAGCGTATTTATTTTGAATGATTAATTAAAGTTCCGAGGTATTTTATTGACTCCAAATTTTTTTAGCTTTTGAACTATATTTAAATTTAGTAGTTCCATTTTATTTACACGTGAGTTACTGAACTTACTATACAAAGGCTGTTCAAATAAGTTCTCCGATTTTTTTATTATTAAACCAGATGATACTAATTGTAAGTATCAAAATTTACACGAGTTTCGCAGGGCAATTTTTTGAACACATTGTTTCTTTTTTCGTTTTTGTGGCCATCGAATCAGTGTGTTAAAGCCATAGAGTTCGCTTTCAACTATAAAAACACCTTACGCGCCGTGATACTGCTTTTGACGTGAAAACAAGTGAGACTGTCGGCAGATATATGAAAAGTGCACGGTAACTGATATCCATCCAGCTGACCCGTGACTGGGGAAAGCAGTTTAAACAGGTGACGGAGAACATTCACAATTAGGTTAGAGACGGTAGGGAAACACTAAAGACTCGAGATTGCAGGTGTTCGCGGTCCTCACGAGATCGACCTTTAAGTGGAACGTTATTTCACATCCTGCTTAATGGCCATACATCATTTCGGGTTTCTTCTATTATTTTTTTTTCTCAAGTAAAATTTCGGCCACCATTATCACCAAGTCCATTGTTCTACACGTAAGGGTGACATCGTGTTGACGATTTTCTTCCATTTATCCCGCGATCCATTGTCAGACTTCCGACGTGCCATATCCAGAGTTAGCGCTCTTATTTAAGGTTAACCCACCTAATATCTTCTCACCTATGGTGCTTTTCCTGTTACTCCCTCTGTATAATAGTTCTTTCCATTGAGTTTGTTTTTCTCGCCATGCGACCGAAGAAATATCTTATTATACCGTCATTAATTCTAATTATCAATCTGTTATCGACCCTCATTTAGAACTGAATTGTTAGTTCGGTGAGTCGCCCATGGTATGCGGAGCATTTTTCTGCATACTCCCATCTCAAAGGCATTTCTATTCGATTTTTATCCACTTTTTTGATGATCCACGTTTCTTCCGATACATATGTAGTGTTTTTCGTTATATTCGTGTCCTTCCGAATTTTTTCGAGTTTCGGCGGCAGATAATTTAATTCAAACAAAGAGAGGTCTTCGCAAATTGGACGCATTATACCCCGAGCGTTTACAATTATGCGGTACAATAAGTATAGTGCCCGGGCGATTATATTGAGAAATAAAGAAGGGCCTTCGTGAATTAAATATATACTTTTTAAAATTAGTCAACTATTTTTTGATGTTTAATAGCATATAGGGAAACTTACTTTTGGGACAATTTCGTGCATAGCCAATTGCACTTCTTTCTAAATTACCATTTAAATCCTCGTCGGATTCTGAGGCCGCATAATTCGCCTTTACTAACATTTCTTTTGGTAAGCGTCTACATAAACGGCACCAGTTCATTTTCCGTCTTTACAGTTCATTTAGTTCATCTCTTGAGGTTTATTTTTGTTTGGCGGCTTGTTTATTTTTTTTTTTATTTTTTTTTATTTACTGGCCGTCACTTTCTACTACTCTTGTCTGACCGTTGGTTTGGTGGCTTGTTTATTTTCTTTTTAATTATATTTCTATTTACTGGCTGCTACTTTCTACTGCTTTCGTCTGACTGCTTTTATATTCTTTCATTTCACTTTCATTTCAATTTGGATTCACTCGATAATATATTCGGATTCAAGGTATGTAAATTTTTTATACTAATGTTTAATGTAATTTTTCATATTAAACATCTCTCTATTTTATTAAAATAATTTCCGTACGTTCTAGCTTGTTGCCCTTTATTTTCGCAGTGGAGATTGATTTATGCGACGACGTTTGTAATCCGGTCTATTTTGATTTGATGGCATTTGCTGAAGAAGATGCGCTATCAAATTTTACATTACACATCGGGTTCTTCCTTTTTTCAGGTTTTTACACTTTTTTGTTTTTTTGTTTTTTTTTTTACTTTCCAAAGTATCATTTTTCTTGTCTACTTTTGCGGTATTTTTTTAAAATTTATTTAAAAAGTATCACATTTCCTGTGTAGGGTTTGATCGTCATGTGACCGTATGTGTTCCTTATTTTCAAAACATTCCCTTTTCGATATTTCACTTTTCGCTCTATTTCTCGTATGATCGTTACGTTACTTCGCTTCTTTTCACGTCATATTCGTAATTTCTGTTGGCTCATTTCCGTTGTTATTCACATTGGATGAACTAACGCGTGTTAGTTCACCCATCGTGAATAACAACGAAAATGAATGAACTGAAATTGACCAAAAATGAACTAAATGAACGAACTAAAATTATGACCAAAAATGAACTAAATGAACGAACTAAAATTATGACCAAAAATGAACTGGTGCCGCCTATATATAGGCGCTTACCTTAACTTTTGGGACAATTTCGTGCATACCATTGTACTTATTTCTAAATTACCATTTAAATCTTCGTCGGATTCTGAGGTCGCATAATTCGCCTTTACTAACATTTCTTTTCTTTTTTTTTTTTGGATTTCGGACCATTTATGCTGCCATATTAATCTTTACGAATATGCTCTTTTTTTTTTTTTTTTTATCTTTTCTAACTAAAGATGGGGGATATGTATTCCCGAAAATATTTCTATCAGACTCTCATTTGTTTAATGTTATTTATGTTTATAATTATTCGTTATTTTATTTTATTAGTTTCATTTCAAATTTACTTGAGGAATACATTTCTGCTTCGTGTGCAACGAAGGAGAAACCGTTCTTGCATAATATTAGCTCCGTGTATGTTTTACAGGTTGAGAAGTCGTATCGAGAAAAGATTCTATTTTCTTTGATCTTTTTTCATCTTTCAAAAGTGAATTTATACTATCACATCGATCTAAAAATAATCGATTACCCGTGTTTATTTTCGAAAAACAAAGTATTTGGAAGTTGACATTTTTCTTCTCCTTCAGCCATTACCGGAATTTACTACTGGAACGCAGTTTGTAAAGTAAAAAGAACTGCTTGAATTCAGCGGAGATTTTTGCCCACAAGGCTGTGATATTTGGTCGTAAAAACGTTATCATCAACCGCATAGGCGACTTATTTCGCGGTGTTCACTGTTTTTTTAGATATTTCTTTTTTAGATTTAGATTTTACATAAAAATGTTATAAAATATATCAAATCACCTACATTTTTTTTACCGTTCCATTTTTTTTTCTAAATAAAAAAAAAAAAACAAAAAACAAACAAACAAGAAACGTAAATTAATGCGAAATTTTCAAAAAAAAAAAAAAAACAAACAAATTCGATCCGGCCGTTATCGGACAATATTTAAAACACCCTAACCGATATTATTAATTGAGCTCCGTGTATTTCCGCACTTTTAATAATTTCAAAGGTGTTTTTCATACTCATATGTACATAGTAGCTCATTTACATATGTAAGAATGTGGCAAAAGAACTCGATGACTTAATCGATATATATGCCAGCATTGGTCGAAAACAACGTCCTCTCCTAAAAAGCAAACGTGTAAATTTAAAAAGTGACGTTTAAAAAAGTTAATCCAGTGCAACAACATTTCAAGTTGTTTACGTGTGTGTTTTTTTATTTATTCCATGCTACGTTTTGCTCCGTGTTTTGTTTGTTTTTTTTACGGAAAAAAGTAATTATTCCGAAAAGTAATTATTCCAAATTTTATCACGTTTTTATAAAATTCTAACGTTTTGAAAGGTATACATAGATTTAAATCGGTTAATCAAATAATTAGAAAAAGGTAGCGGAAGTAAATGTTTTGTTGAGTCGGATCCAACACAAACATTTTTTCTTAAGTCTTATGAAGAGACTATAAATGGAATTTCGGATATTCTATATACCAGTGGGAAATAGATGATGAAAACATTTTGATCTTTTTAATATTCGTGTAAATCCACTTCCGGCGTGATAGATTTAATGTGTTGTAGGAGATGTAAATTTTGGCTAACTTTTTATGCGTCAACCGCATGCTACGGGTGAATCTAGCATACCGCGAAAAAATTAAGCATTCACTGGCTAAACAGAATTATCACATTTCCGATAAAAACAAGTAGGCCCATATTCCTGGCAAAAAAGAACATGTTTATGTAGAGTCATTTTTATATTCGATCTTCGTTTATAACACAAATATTAATCGTCTAGGAAACCGTAAAACGTTTATGTACCCTGCTTGCATGCAGATCAGTTTACTATCTAACCGCCTCTCTTAAAAATTTTTCAGAGTTTAGTCTTTATTTTCCGAGATAAACAATCGTGATCTTAATATAATCTTTCAACTAATATTATACAGAAATGAATAAAGGAATTACTTATTTGTTTTCGTTCAAAAGCCGCTTTAAGATCGACACAAAATGAAAACTGAATATTTTCGTAAAATATAATTTCGAAAGTTGAAATATGAATAAAATTTTTCCGCCTGTTTCTTCAAGAACTCTATTCATGTAAATGGTGAAATTTCTACTTCTGTTTACTCCGTGCACATTACACTCTCTTGTAGTTTTTTTACTTTTTTATTAAACAGAATATTTTTATCGAACGGAACAACGTTCATATTTTCCTCTACCGACCGAATACTAGAACGCGTGTTCTGAAACGCTCTTTATCGTTCTTCACTATGCTCGAGAGATGTTTCTATGAGCTGTGACACTCTATCATAGATATTCCGTTCACTCTGCCCGTTTACAAATATCAAAGCTCTCTTCTAAGTGACGCGCTATCTGGTTCTTATGTATGTAAGATGAAGGCCGTCAGAATTCGAGGCACACACATATATATAGCGTTGTATATCAAAAAAGGCAACGATAGCGATAAAATCAAGCTAGAAAAATACAAAAAACGCAGGAACATATTCTCAACTTAATAATATCAGCAATGAAAATCTAGCGATACGCAAGCTACGGAACACATCGTGAAAAATCTTCAGATTCATCAGAAGATGTCAATATTACCGGAAAATGCACAAAGCGAACACTAGAAAAAGAAACAAGCGGGGGGATTTTGGAAATGCCTTGACTTGAGACCCTAAGAAAAAAGCCATGAATTACGAAGAGGAAACAAACATACTTAAGGGCGCATTAGAAAGAAGAGCATAAATTGCGAAAAGGCATATACTGTGACTAAACAAGTTAAACATAAAAATATTTCTGAATAATATTGATCGCGGAATAAAAATAAAGTGAAAGACGTGTTTTGCGAAATTATATTGAAAACGAGACATTTTACTCCACAGTACTTCGGAGTAAGAAGCGCGAATGGAAAAACATTGTTTGAAGAAAACAAAACAAGATCTAGATGGTGAGAATACTGCGAAAAACTCATACAAGAACAAGATGAAGAAAAAGAGGTAACAAGAACGTTTAGTAATCGACTGAAATGGACCCCGTGTTGTTACTTACATATTATGAAGCATACACTGCTGAAAGGAACTTAAAGCTGTTTAAGGCAGCGGGAAAAGATCGGATTGTCGCCGAAATGTTTAAACATCCTTAAGCAGTCAAAGGCAGCACAATTCTATATAGAAATGTCAACAAAATACGGAACAATGAATAACTAGACAATGTCGATTAATCCACAAAAAGCGATCACGAGACATATGTTAAAACTATACAGCGATAGTTTCGATGGTGCATGCTAGAGTAATACTATATATATTATTCGCAAGAGGCTCTATAATCAACTGTCGCAAATATCACGACTACAAGAAGACTTCATGCCGGGAAAAAGTACGAAAGAACAAATATTGAATATGCGACGATTAAGCAGTGTCAAGGCAATTTAATACTAAAGCTTACAAAAGTTTTGTAGAATAAAAAAAGGCCTCTATGTATAATGAAGAGAATTATGGAAAATTCTGAATGAGGCTGGAGTACCGAGAAATTTAATAGGATCGATTAAATCTTTTTCATTTTTCTTTAGCATGGAACATGCTTTAGCCGGGACCTAACCGCCAGAAAAAATGGAGAGGAAATGTGCGCTGGAAGGGCGACAAAATAGCGCACTGAAAAGGAGACGAAAGTAGCGCGCTTATAATAAGAGTACCACTGTAGTAGGACAAACGGGTTTATAGTGAGTCAGCACATTATCATTTTCTTGGGCGAGGTTAGCATGATTGTAGCCGAGCTGTTGGAAATTTAACAAATTACCACGGAATTCGATAAACCGTTCAGCGGACAACTGTAGTAGGACAAACGGGTTTATAGTGAGTCAGTACTCCGCACAACCTGATGAAATTTTACAAAAATTCGTTAGACCTCAACAGAAGCGTGGCAGTAAGCGAAGAGTGCGGTGATATGTGCGCTGTCGAAAGCACTATCAATGGTCAGTGACGATATTGAGGATTTCTTTGAATTGAACTTGATGGCTTACACCACACCTAAGGGAGCAGAGATTTTCAAAGTTATTGAAAAACAGTAAATATTAAGGAATAAAGAGGGGAAATATGAGGAGTTAATAAGAAAATTTAATTCTTGATTGGCAGAAGTTTTAAATGATGAAGGGAGAGAAGAGTTTTGGAGGGTGAAAAAACCGGAAGAAGTTAAAAATAAAATAAGGAAGTTTACTATAGGAAATAGTGTAGGAGGAGAATTTGTCGAAATGATGAGAAACGAGGGGGCTAAGATAGGAAATTTATTAGGAGAGAAGAGCCATTTATGAAAGATCGAGAAAACGAGATGGAAAGTATTTTTTCAAGGAAACTGTGTCCTAAATGTGATCGACGGATAAGCAACGGTTGGACATTAGATTCAGCAAGAATAGCCGGAATAGGAGTGGAATTGAGCGCCCTTAAGCAAAAACGAATATCCAAATTTTGCGTTGGATCCAATTTGGAGGCATTGCCATATATGAAAGAACAGTAATCTAGTTTAGATAATATGATTGATTTGTAAAGCAGGATTAGGATTTGAGAATCTCCGCCCCATCTCGTATGTGAAAGGGCCTTAAACAGATTGAGTCGTTTGCGGCAAGAAATATTAAGGAAATTAATGTGCTCAAAGAAGGACAAGCGACTATTTGGAAACACTCCAAGATAGCGGAAACAGTTGACTAGGGACAATAGGAAGATCATTCAGAGAAACATTCAATAGGCTACCTACTCTTCCCGATAAACAAGAAATAAGTAAAACAGCGGGGGCGCTTGGTAATATGTAAAGATAAAAACAATGATTCCAGATAGCTGATAAGTTCCTACATCTAGGATCTGTAATTACCGAAGATGGAGGTTCGACAGATGAAATTAAAATAATGATAGGAGAAGTCGTCAAAAACGCACTGGCATTACAGAAACCCGGAAAAATCACGATGGCTACAAAAAAACATGTCTCACGAACACTTTACTTCGGGTTTTTTAATGTATCGGAATGTTGAACATTAAAGGCAACAGACGTATCGCGTCCGAAATGTTCTGTTAGAGAAGAATGGGGATTCCATGGACAGAAAACAGAACAAACTCACCTATCCGAAGATATTATTGTACCGTGGCCGCACCATTTGAAAAAATTAATTTTAAAAGGCATGATTAAGAGCAGACGGCAACGGGAAAGAACGTCTATAAGATACATAGACAGAATTAAATTAACAAAACCCACCACGACGCTCCAACAAGAGGACAAGAACACATGGTAGAGAATATGCAGAGTCAAGGACTATAATCTGACGATGCTCGGATAGAGCTGACAATGAAAAAGAATGCGCCAAAAGCAACGGCCGCTTTAGGATTCTGTTGATTTTTTGGAATAAAGGAAATTCACGCGAGGCCATATCCAGTGAATGAGCAGGCTGAAGCATCATTACAGTATTAGTTTTAATTTAAAATTCACGAGCAGGCGTATTCAAAAGTTATAAACTGTTTTCCAGAAATCCGGGCGTTTTTTTTTTGTTTTTTTGTTTTGGGACTGTTTCGAATTGGAAAAGAACGTTGCCATATGGCCGACGCGGATGCAAACAACATATCCCTGGAAAAATCGATAGTTTGGTTTTAACGCGCGGGTTACTGCAACACGGCTTGACGCTACACTGTCTGTATACTGATCCCCCGTAGCAAGAGCGAAGGAAGCGGGACTTTACGTCGTTACAAAATTGAATCAGTTAGAACTTATGATTTTCTAATATAGTGCACATCCGCGCTCGGTGTAGAGGATTGGCTCGATTCAAATATTTCCCTTTACCAACTAGATATTAGAGATGGTCAGGTCCGGTATATTTCGGGAGACTTATTGACGTTCCGACGAATAATGTGAATCTCTTCTAGTTGAGTACGAACGAGGACACCGTGCATAATTTAGAGGTCCACAGCGAGGTCTTATTGCTCCAACATGGAACAAATAAAAGGATTCGAGGACATTCAGATAATTTTGATCCATCACTCCGTACAGGCAGAGAAGAAATGGTTGAGGCGTTTTTTATAATACACGGGGCCAACAAATTTATCAATTTACAGCAAAAATATTTGTCGGAATTGCGCATGTAATTTATATGTGTTTGAATAGTATTATCATTGTTACGACACCGTGAAAATTCAGTTATAACTGATTTAAAATTTTTTAAATACAATTTTATTTCTATGATAAGAAAAATCATCTGTCCTTCATATACTTTGATACATAAATTAATATACAACTTTTTCTTTTTTGTCAAGAAAATGATTTATTGCGTATCTTACATCTGTCTGTGTGTGTGTGTGTGTATCATTTTGTTTGAAAACGCACCTTTACTAGTACGTAAAAATGAAGTTAAACAAGCAAAAACGTTCCATGTCGAATTTATAAGAGTACCGAAAATTAGTCGACTCAGTTCTTGCATGAACATACACATATTCGAAGGGCATCGCAGTTTGAGTTACATCAACAACCCGGCTGCGCGTCACCGGGATCCGCAAACGTCTACTCTTTCGGATCTCATCACTTGCTGGAAAACACAGTCAAGAACAAATCTTCTTCATAAAGAAAACTGAGAAGCCAAAGAAATTAATGATACGGTGTATGTAGAGATGGCAGTGTGTCCGATTCGCGCATGGGATGTGTCCGGCCGATCGTATTATTGAGCGAAACTAGCAAACCTGCTTAATGAACACGATACGGAACGACAAATGTTTAGTGTTCTATTCGTAAAATTGAAGCGAAATAAGTTATATATGTTCAAAAGTTGCACAATAGTTCAGTGCATATAAAATTTCTCTCTTTTTCGGATGTTTACCAATTAATAAGTCCGATGATACTAGCATACGGTATACAATTAAGAGGAGTGTTTTAAAAAGAAAACTGTGTGTACGTGTACTATGAAGCGATCGAAGAATTCATAAATAGTATTTACTTGGGGGGACATTTATCGTCGAGGTTTTTTTTTTTGGAATCGTCTATTAAATTAAATAAATTGAACGGTACAATTCGAGAAGACACAGGCTGCCCCGAAAAACAAGTTGCAATAGTCATTTTGAATTGTGTTCAATAAAAAAAAATATTTTTAAATTGCAACAGAATAAAATATATTTTGTAGTGTATAATTTAACTTGTATCGCATAATATATATATATATATATATATATATATTAGTATATTAGACATATATATTTTACGATGATTATCAGCATCAGTCGCAAAGAATACATGTTCTTTTTTTCTTTCTTTTTTTTTTTTTTTTCTATCGGATAGTTAAAATTAAAGTAGGTACAGAAGAATATTTGCATCGAAAATACTAATAAAATTACAATATGTTTTTAAATGCTTTTTTTTATTATTATTTTATCGAAATAAGTAAAAAAAAAAACCAAAAAAAAAAAAACAGCTGATAAAGTGTAGAACAGAGAAGCCGTTTTCTTGATTTCGAATGGACCATACGCGGTTATTCAAACGGGGGACGCTTCGGTGACACACCGAAAATGGTTAGTGCACGCATAGGAGAGAGGGAGCAACACGACACTCTATGAAGATGACTTCGCGTCGTTGCCCGAAGTTAGAGCGTCTAACCGCTTCTGCAATGATTCCATATTGGCCGCGATCGTGGAAAGGTTAGACTGCAAAGTATTTTCGACGTTTCCCAGGAGCAGATCGTTGTTTTTAACCTTAACCATCATTTCGTTCTGCAACAACTCTAGATTGTTTAACATCTCCAAGTAGTGTTCGCCGCGTTTATGCAGGGACTCCAGCGTCCGCATACGATCCAGCATGGTCGGTATCAGTTCGGACAGCTCCATGGCCCTGTTATATAGTCCGTACAGTTCGTCGATCTTCTGATCCGGATAGCTTTGGTTGGCGGGCACTCCGATCTTCTCGGCCAACTGATCGAGACGGCCGTTAACGACGCCGGCCCGAGCCTCGATCGAGTCCAACTGAGCCGTATCCAGCAACGAAAGTTTACTTATAATCCACTCCGAGTACTCGAGCATTCCGCACTGTTCCCGGTCGATTCCGGACGCGCGGCAAAACTGCTCGTTACTACGACCCACGTTCTTCTCCAAACTGGTCAATCGGTTCTCTAGGTCGGCGATACGGGACGTATACGACAGTAACGCCTGATTCGGTTTAATGATCAGCTGATACTTGACGGCGGCCGAGTCGCCAGAGGTCGAATCGCCGATTACGAGCACGTCGTCATCGTCCTCTTTGCCACGGTTCTGCTTCATATCGGTCACGTTGCAAGACGACGACAACTTCTCCAGCTTTTCTTTCAGACTGATGAACTGCGTATCGGGCGCGGACAAAAGTCGTTCATCCGGCCAGAACAACGACGAATCGTTCAAAGTTAAAGTCGAAACTTTCTTCAGCAAGTCGTCGACGTCTTTTTTTATACTTAGTTTAGCGGAACCGTCGCGGCGACGATGTTCTTCCTGCGTCTCGTCGACCGTTGCGGCAACCGCAGCGGCGTCTTCGTCGCTGGTCAACGACAGTTCTTCCGACAAACATTGCAGCTCGCACTTTATTCGAGTCAGCTTTTCGGTCGGCGTCTCCGGCAGCGAGACAATGGCGCAATCGTCCTCGTTCGACCGGTAACTATTATAACCGGCCGTTCCGAAGACCCTGCGGATGTTGGGCGAGAAATCGACATTGGCCGAGTCCAACTGTTTACTTTTAAATAATGAATAGGCATCGGCCGTACTAATGTGTAGACGCTCAATGGAATCGGTGCCGCCGCTAATCGCATCGTCCGCTATCTCGTAATTAGCCGATTGATCGGCTTCCGGTAAATCGTTCGTTTCGTACACATCCGGCTGATCTTGAGCGATGCCGTACAGATTTGCGTATTTCGGATCAGACATGTTTGTCTTTCCTACGTATGTAAAATTAACAACACACACAGTGAAAACAACCGAGAATGCACAATTATTTCGAATCTACATATTTTTTTTAATCGCCATCGAAGGAGGCAAAAAAAAAAAACACAAAACAAAACAAAAATCCTAAATTAGTTAAAAATAAGCAATTTAGAAATCGTATTTTTAATGATTTTTTTTTTTTTTTACTTTAAATATGTATATTAATTACCAGTATATCAATATAAACCGCCCTTGACCTCATAAAGGCGAACAAACTTTTATTATTATTAAAAAATTAAAACTGGAGCGGAAAAATTTCGGAAAACTATCATATTTAACGCAGGCGAATCTGCGCGATATATTTTGCAGGCTTCTTCAGTAGTCCCTAAAATGTTTCCAACGAGGAACAACCGTTTCATTTCGAAATATCGTCGAAATTTGTTCTTGGCTAGTAAAATAAATCAGTACTGAATTTTCGAAAATGTTAAATATTATAAATGCGAATAATATTTTTATAAATGTATGGTTATATTATATATACTAGCTGACCCGGCGAACTTCGTACCGCCACAGAAACAATAAATTTTGTGTTAACTTATTAGCTAGATTTAGTTTTTTATTAAGAAAAAATTAATACTCCAAATGAATTAAGTTCAATAAATATGCAAAAACCAAAAAGACAAATATTTTAATTACATTGAAAAGTATTTTAATTACGCGTGGCAGCAAGGCATTATATTCACCTTAATAACAAAAATCAGTATAAATTTAGATTAAAAATTAAAAGTAAATTACACTTTGGAAACAGGTTTTTCTTTCGGGCTATATCATCAGCTAACAACAACACAGAGTACACACTCAATTTATATACTTGTTAATAAAATAGAGTGTATACTCTCTGTGTAGTTGGCTGATGATAGGCTATACACGAAAAAACGTGTTTCTAATGATCTCTAATTTCTTAAAGTAAATTTATACCGATTTTTAAGATTCCGTAAACACTATAAAATACGGAATCCCAATATGATAGTTCAGAAACGACGAAAATATTCAATTATACTATAGAGATCGGAAACGATCTGACTTCTCAGAATTGGATCATAAGCTACAATTAAATATTTACGACAATTTACAACTTTAAGCTGATTAACTTGGGCGGCAAGAAACCGTTTAGAATATATAATATGGAATTTAGAACGACTTCAAAAATACCCTTAAAAAAATCGTAATTCGTCACCAGATGTAAAAGCGAAATTCAAAATATAAAACAAAACACAGGACGGACCCCTTCATGGAAATTCAAAAATTACCGTTAAAAAATTATTTAAACCCCCTCCTTTTGGAGCAAAAACAGCAAAAAAAAAATGAATTTTCTTCATAAATTTTTTTTTTACTTCGTACTTTGCTGCTATTCGGAACGGAGACAAATTCAACAAATCATCATAAAAATCGGTCCAGCCATCCTTGAGTTATAAATGGTGTGTAACTCTAATCCGACTTAGTTTTATATATTACGTAGATATGGAATTTAAAACGACCTCAAAAATCACCCTTAAAAATTCATAACTTATCACTCGATAACCTTTTAAAAGCGAAATTCAAAATATAAAACAAAACACGGAAGCCCTTTCATGAAATTCAAAAATTACGGATAAATAATTATTTAAACCCTCCTTTTAGACCAAAAACGGCAAAAAAAAAAAAATTAATTTTCTTCATAAATTCGTAAAAACATTTTATAGTGGACTGCCGAATTGTGAATCTAAACCATTCTCGAATCCACTTTTGAACACACGCAAAAAAGTTCATTAAAATCGGTCCAGCCGTTTTTTAGGAGGAGTTCAGTCACATTCACACACATACGCACGAAAAAATTATACATATATAAAGGTATATGAAAACAATTTTAATAATGACTATAATTAAAGAGAAACATTCGAAGAAAATTATTACTTTTATTTTAATAAATATGAATGGAACTAATTTTATATTCTTTCAAGTGAATTTAAATTAAAAAGCTGTAACAACTTCGCTACGGTAAAAACGAAGAAAATGTAATATCGTATGAACCCCATAAACTTCCGGATTATTTTGAAACACGAAACGGCCGCTCACCGGAAACAACATTTTAGATGTTCTTTGGCTGATAGTGAGACCTTCTTGACGCGAGTTTTTGCCTATTTTAATTTTATGACTATTTCTAAGTACACACCTTGAATTCGATTAAATTTAGAAAACCAACACTTTTTATTACATCAAAATCACTTCTTTTCTTGAAATATATTACCCAACGTATCACCGCCCGGGAGTGGTCTATACGACGGCATATGCAACCGACATTTCAACAGTGGCGCCATGCGAGAAAATTCTCAATCGGTGTTTTACAATTAATGAATGTAAAATTACCATGTTGTCTTTTATATTTGTTTCTTTTTTTTCTTTCTTCTTTTTTTTCGCTCACATTCCGTACGGCGGATATTATAATAATCGCGACAGGAAGTGTACTTTTAAGCATCTAATGGATCCGATGAGAATACTGGGGCCAGTTCCTTTCTACTTTTGGATTATTCGCCTTTACTTTCCTCAAGATAATTCTCTGGTACCCAATTATTTCAAGCTGGGTAAACTTGGGAGCGGCGACTTGGATCCGGGACGACAAAACCCAGCAATTTCTTCCCCTGTTTATACCTTTAAGTCCTGTGTGTCATATCATGCGCTACTTCCAGTATTTATCTCTCTTTTCAATGCTTGTTATTTTCAATATCTTGTCTTGCTGAAATGCTATAGTGATAGTGAAAATTTTTGATTATCGGTCTTGGGGGGGGGGGGGAGTCCCCTTTTTTGTATAAACCCACGCATAGAGTATGTTAAACAAGTGTTCTCTAATTAGTTTATTTAGTGTTATTAATGGAAAGAGGAGGATTGATTCAAATTTCGCGTTATGAGATTTAGAATTTTCCAATTTTTTAATCGAATGCCTTAATATGTCACAAAATTGTGGTGATTAAAAACCTCACACATTCTAGGGGGCATTACAATAACGATTTTATATATCGATATAAATAGAAGAATTTTTGTTTCTAATCGACTTTTGCAACCTTCTTTTTAAATGAAAAAGTTACTCACCGGATGATATTACGAAGCTAAATGTTCTAATTTCGGGAGCTACACTGCATAACCGGAGTAGTTTACTACAATTCCAGCATATGTCATGCTCGTTGGATATGACTAGACTACTGGAGCAGTCGGAGATTCTAATGTATATTGTGTATATCACTACTATATCGATATCTATATCGACGAAGCAAGAAAGGAAAGATGCGAGAATCATCACCGTTTATGGAATCTCGCAGCGAATGCAGTAGCGGAACTGATCCGGAGTGTGCTAATACTGTAGAAGGCCGGTGTAGTCTCGAGGACATTATAGCACGGTAGTTTTTAATAGGGCAAACGGTACAGCAAATTCCGCGCGCAAATGAGAATATATGTCAGGAAAGCGGAATATCTGCCGTACGCTGGACTGCACTATTGATGACGTGCTGGTACAGGAAGCGAAATTTAAAACAATGCCACTTTATCCATTTCAACTAATACGAGTACAATTCAAGCGAATGAACAAAAACCAAACGTAAATATAACTTTACGCTAAATATGTAACGTGTCTCCTTCTAATAACGAACCAGCAGGGGATTACCATAAACATATTATTGGTGTTTTATTTTTAATTTCATAATATATTTCTGTTTGCGTTTCTACTAATTCGAAATTACAACCGACAGAAGTGGTTAGTTAATAATGTTAATTTTAATATTCGAAATCAAAATCATAATTTAACGTACAAAAAATACGATTTGCGAAATAGTGATGTAATTCTCAAATTCGGGACAATGTGTGTTACGGGAAACCATTATTCCAGCATCGGGGGGGGGAAATCGCATAGCGGTGGTTAAACTGCCAACATACGCTCGATACTACATTGCATGATGCGCGTATTTGTCAATATTTTCGATAAATCAAACGCGAGATGATTACGTGAACTTCGAAAGTCGTCGATAAATTTACAGAAAACATACGGTAGACTCGTTAACATTTGCGAACGAAAAAATTATTTTAACACTTAGCCAAGGACTAAATTCTAAATATATACATATACATACATACATATATATATATATATATATATATATATATATATATATATGTACGGGCTTGAGCCGCTTAAAATCCGTATTAAAATACAGTTTTTTCCCGAAAAAATAGCGCCAATTTACGTTTTATTTAATCAAATATTTAATCAAATATTTAATCAAAGTTTAAGCTTAACTACAAAGTTTTCAGCTTCTTATTTGGCCATGAATTTGATAATTATTATGCCCGAGCCCGAAAAAAAAAAGGAAGAAATAAAAAAAGAATAATTTGGTGGTTTTAAATTTATTTTCGCGATTTTATGTAAAACTCAGTTGTTTTTCTTTTTTTTTTTTTAAATTAATTATTTATTAACAAAGAGGCTGTTGTGATATTGGCGAAAAAATGTTGAAACCTCAAGAATTTATTGAGTGACTAATTTTTAAAAAAGCAATAAAAAAAAATCTTCTTAGCAATTCTTACGCCTGTATTGTAAAATAAATGTGCTCCGTCGTCCTTATACCTCTCATCGACGAATTATAAATATGAGAAAAATTTCCAAGAACACTATTTTATTGTATGTCGAAATTCACGTACATATATATAATCCGAATCTCTGCCAATATTCCATAAACTACTCACTTTGAATTTCTCGCTTTCGAAATTTTCCTCTTCCATAAAATTCTCGCCGAAAAAAGACAAGCTTCTGTCGGCACCATCACACCATATGCTATCGTCGAATTGTATTGATACAAGCTGATTTAAATTTTTCATAGATTTTTTGGGAAGCCCCCATTGAAATTGGATGAGTCCAATGATCACGAAGTTACACAAGACCACTTCTTAACGTTGCTATTATTGCACATTTCCACCATAAACACCGATGTCATATGTAGAAGGCGAAATGAATACCATTAGCCCGGAGAGTGCCGTATATGGAGAATATTTTTCTCCTCAGGCGGTATATTCTGTGTTCTTTTTTAACTTAATTTTCGTTTTCACTCTCTTTCTCTCTCTGTTGCATTAATATTTTCCGACTTGCAAGAAGGCGATAACAAGCTACATCATTCGACGACAACACTGTTGAGTGTGAAAGTGTGTATAAAAGCAACAAAAAACTAAATTTCTCACTACAGAACAAGATTAAGGCTACCGAAATATCTAAACGGAAAAACAACAATCTTACACGAATAATAATATATGTTTTGGAATAAAAATATTCCCGATGTTTTCTTCACAAAAAGAAGATGAAAAAAAAAACCAAAAAAAAAAAAAATGAATAAAAAGAAACTAACATTGTTAAAACAAAGAATACCTCACCCCGCCGTAGCGACGAAAGAAAAATATAGAACGAGAATTAACAAGACACAAAATACACACCATTATATTATAAAAATGGCCAACTTCCAAAGTGCGGGGCAAAATCGTACCGTCCAACCTAGCTGGCAAAAAGCCATTTGCCGCAGCGGGTACGACTACAACGAGAAAATTGCATAAATATTATCGAAGAACATCGAAGGAAACAGCGGCGCGGTGGGGGGAAAAATTAAAATTACTCGGAACAGGGTATAACCAGTAAAACCCAAAGAATAGAGGGAGGATGCGAATGTTGAAGAAGGAACAACTAGTGGCGGAGAAGGTGCTGAAAATGAGGAAGCCGATTTAATCTAACAAAACCTGTCACAACCAGAAATTTGAATTTACCAGCGATACGATGAATAACAACAGCGGCAAAATCTAGTCGACCTTCAGCGATTGTAACAGTACGGAATAAGTTACAGTCAAGAAAAGTAGAAGGGATATATGTATATACATACATATATATTTATGCGAGTAATATCTAAAATCGAGTAATTCCGTAAATGTATGTTTAATTAGAAAAAAAGTTTTTTTCCCGACTGAGTTAATCGCGCGATATTCATATTATATCCTGTTTCATTACACATGCACTACACACATGTATATGTCTTCATTATACGGTCGCAAGTGGTACGTAGAAAAACTGAACCAGAACCTTTCCATCAAGCTTCAAGGAAAAAGTCCTCTTCTTACATATGGTTAAACAGTAAGGAACATGTGTTCGTACAACCATACAGTATAACGAATAGTTACACTAAGTGGGACAAAAAGATAAATGTTTGTCGACGACCCTTGCTTTACTAGCGAGCGCTTTCCTTTCACTGTTTAAATTCATTAGTTTCACCCGATTTTAAGCTGCATTCGTAATCTTGGAGCGGTCACAATACAGCGAAACCGCGCGTTACCTATTCGCGAATGCTGCGTAAAATATTATTACCATTCTCTTGCCCAACATCATTTTCAAAGCGATACCCGTTCGTCTGTTCCAGAATTTTTTATAAAAAAAATATAGTTTTATCAATTTTTCCTTTCTTATTTTTTTCGAATGGTATTACAAGGCCGTTTAATAACATATTTTAGAGCAAGAAGGAAGGATCATACCTATGATAGGTTTTATCGATGGAATGATTTATAAACTGATTAAAACTCGTAATAATTCTGCTGACAACGGACAAAAACTATGAACTTCATTAACTATACGGCCGATAAACTACAGCGATTAACGTTTTTTTAAAAATAATTTCGCTAATCAAATCAAAAATATCAGCCAATTTTATCATTAGGGGCTGTAAATAACTAAACGTAAAAAAGTATTAATTTTTTATTTGTCTACACTACAACGTCGGTCCGAGCTAGCACCCGAATATCAAGTGAAAAATAAAGAAACTAAGTTCCCCTCGGGAGGGCAAACGATTGAACAGCCCCAGAAACTTAAAACGCAGAAAAAGGCGCCAACTTTTAAACTCGCGCATAGTCAATTATGCCTCGCGCAAACACTTTCACCTCCATAGGTATTCAAAGGGCAATACTCGAAAAAACTTTTATATCAATCAAAACCGAAGCAGATTACCGGGCAGTAGCATTAACAGGTTGGTCAGACATTTTATTTCATCCCTCAGATTCATTCATTATGAAAGGTGTCCCCCGGAAAACAAAGAGAGATTATGTCGAGCAGTTTGCAGAACGGCTGGGGAGGTTTGGTAAGACAAACGAAGCAGAATAATTGGAATACGACGACGAATGAAAAAAAAATTAGAAAAAGTAAGAGGAGTCATTGTGAAGGGGCCGTCGGAACTTAGATAATAAATAGAAAAGAATGTACTCCAAAAGGAAATGGTTACGAAAGGAAGACAAAGGAAAAGTTGGTTTACAGATATTGCGATCCAGCTGCGACACATGCTTTTGCAAAAAATTAATTTCGGCTGACTGAATTTAAGCATGTCAAAGAGCTGTGTGTCACGATTTGGAATATAAGAGTTTCCATATTGTTACGCTTCTATTTACTTTTGCAAAACCTCTAATAATTATTTTAAACAAAAAAAAAAACAACAAATTCAATAAAACGACAATTAATCCGTTCTATAAGAACAAAAACATTAATTTTTGTATTTTAAAAATTTAACGCAAAATCGTTAAAAAAAAAAAGGAAATAAATTGTCAGACTGCCCCAGAAAATAGAAGAAAAATAATGTTTACCTTCTTACAAAACTTTCTACAAAAGAAAAATAAATAAATAAATAAATGAAAATAAAAAAAGTAATCTTAATCAGTCCACATTTTTTGCGTATACCGCTCCTTCGTAACGCGGGTAATAAGCCATCTGATCTGAATAATATTCAGGCTTTTTATTAAATTTTCCGCCTAATTTTAAAATGGTACGTCTCCGATGATAGCTTAAACGACGATAATTTAAAAAAAACAAAGTGTAATGAAAAAAATTATATTATAGGCCTGCAGACAATATCTTTTTCTATATATATATATATATATATATATATACATACACATACACACACAATATACACGCACTAAATTAATAAATAAAAAGAAAACATCTCGTATATTTCGAGTTAAAAATAGCGACCTAAAAGTTCTAAAAATAAAACGGTCACATAATTAACTCTGATTCTGTGAAATGGTAATGAAAGAAAAAAGAGGGAACTTTTACAAAACAGCCTATTACATTTGAAAAACCTTGAAGACGAAAGTTTCATTTGCCAGTTGTCGTGAAGATATCGGGCATTTACTGAAAACAAGGCTTAGAGTTGAAAAAGGTGATTTAACTTGATGTTGTTTTTTAAAAAAATCTACTAACTCCAAATTTTATGTAATGTCGTATCAAAAAAAAAAATAAAAAAATAAATGATTTTATGCGTCTTATTCAAGCGTTATTTACCGACCACGCTTGGAAGTAAAAAACACACATTCTTATGCTGCACGGCATAAGAATACATTATCAACAAGCTGATACATATAGATATGACTGACTGTTGTAATGGTTGAGATTCATTTTATCGATTTTTTTTATGTTGTCTGGGCACACTTTCGGCTGATAGGTCATAGCAAAACTATGTACCATGCTAAAAATAAATAAATAAGTAAATATAGATAAAAAATAAAGCATTTGAAGATCTCTTAAGAGAAATGATTTCTTTTCACCATTACTATAAACGGTTCGTTAGTTTTGTTCAGTGAAAAATTTATTTAAAATCATAAACATGATAATTTCAGTTATATCCCGTAGAATAAGTTTCACTCCGTAACAGTAAACAAGGAGGACAGAATCTTTTTACCGTTCTTAAAAATACTAGCCCTTCGAACAAGCGAATGTTGTTCAAGTATACTGAAGAGAACTTTTGCCGGCCGCACCAAGCTGATCAAAATTAGTGTACCCCTCGTTGGTATGATTTTTGCAGGCGTGGAACGGGGGGGGGTTTCTTTTCTCATTGCATTGTACCGAACAGTAATCACCGCTCCCACTAACAATCCTCCGCCGGCTACTGCCAGTTGCGAATCGTTTTACTCCTCTCCGAAACATACAGCAACTGTAATGATAAAATAGGAAGAAGCGTGGTAGCCTGGTTGTTAAGGTGCTCGGCCAAAAAAGTAAATGATACTATAGATTTTCGAGACTTGCCGTGTAACTCAAGTCGCTACCCCAATGATTTATACGTAATGAGAAACTGAATATTATACCCGAGAAAAAAAAGGAACACCTGGAGTACACTATAAAAAGCTTAACTCCACAATCCTCGACGCACTTAACGGTATCTTTACTCACCTACTGCGCAGTATTTATACGTGTGTATATCGAATTATTAGATTTAATGCGTCCGGAATCTGGATAAATTTCGCACCGGAATTTTGTTGTGAAATATTAAAAACATCATTTCAGCCTTTTTAAATAAAGGGATCCCGCTGCCGCACTCACATTTTCAAGTACCTACACTAGTGTGGATATGTGTTTTTGGTTTTTTGTCTCCGGGTAGTGTATATCTGACAGAGATGCACAGCTTTTAAACGAGCGCGCAAACTGTCCAGCGAATTGCACAAGACTGAGGGGGGCCCTTTTTTTCATAACACTTGCTAGAATCTTGAAAGAGTCACGCACATGTGTTGCTTCAAGATATTCTCGCGGCCGCATAACTAACATATCGTTGTGTTTCAGAACGAGTTGCGCGGCGAAAAACGAAAAAACTAATCATACAGTTTCGGTTCATTTTTAATTTCCGAATTACTTTTCGTTCGTTAATGGTTAATTCGATTAAAAAAAATAAATAAATAATAATAATAATAAAAAAATGCAAATAACTACTAAAATTTGAATTTTTCTTTTTTTTTTTTTTTTTGTCCGATTCGCAAACTGTAATTTTCGTAGCTTTACAGTTAAACAAATAGCCAGAAAAACCACCGTCGCATAAAATGAATAATACATGAATAGCTCTTTTCGATTTTTCACAGAATTTGGACTTTTTTTGAATTTCCGGCGATGTCTTTTGCAGCTCTATATACACACACATATACATATTCAACGATGCAATGCGCATTTATTATCTAAATATGTATAATAATAGGAGGTTGGATTTTCGTTTCTGCATACGACAGTGCTGGAACAGAATGTATCTGAACGAAAAGCAGATGTACGTACACAGCGTAGTCCAGCTGCTCCAAATGCAGTTCGCGTAGATATCGTCAGGGATGCTAAGTGCAGGCTCGAAATGAAAGAATGCCAGCGGTCCTTAAATCACACTTGATACTAGCGTTCAAATCGCTGTTATTTCTCTTTTCGTTGTACTAGGACGATTGAAAAATAATAATGATCGCCTCCCCCCCCCTCCCGGTATATCGGCATTAAATTAACAACAACGCCGAAGCCCCGGAGAGTTAATTATGTCACGCATAAACTAGTTTTCGGAAACTGAACATATTAACCGAATACACAACGGCAAGGTTATCAACAATTAATATTTCTCGGAGAAAAGAAAGACCGCACACTCACACTGGTCGTCACGTAAAATATAACTTTACTCGATGAATATTTATAAGTAATCGTGCTACCATCCACATTGGATGCCCCATATTCCTGTTTACAAAAACCCGCGCGGTTTATTCCCAATCGACAGCAAAAAAAAAATAAAAAAAAAATTAGCAGTCCTCTTTAAAAATTTGCTATTATTAACCGAAGAGAAATCCGTATAGCGGCGATTTCGACGCAATCGAGACGCGTTTAGGAAGACGGTTAATTCTCATAAATACAGCGATAAACTTAGAAAATCTTCGTACAAATGACATAGTGAACAAAGTTAACTTATTTTTTAATATCCTTTATGATCTGCTTGAAGTTTTACTTTTTAAAAAATTATAATAACTAACATTTCTATAATTCACTTTGCATGTTGCTATTTTAGGGGCTGCTGTGGAAATTAGCTACCCCCTTTCACCTATCCGAATTTTTATATCGCTACTTAATGAAAGATTGAAACGTACACGTCCGCGAAGTCCGTCTTCTATATAATGCGAAAATGTCGTTTTTCGAATAGTTATTTAACCGATAAAAGACAAAGAATATCATTTATAGCGCGTTAGTCTCAATAATTAAGGCGCTCAGCTACCAAGCCGGAGGAGAGATATTACAGGATTTCAGAAGCCGTTTTCCTACCACTAATCTGAAATCGAATATCGATCATGCCAGAGAAATCTGAAAAAGCTGGAAACGGCGGCCGAGAGATTCTCTTTCGATCCCTGATTAAACATTTGTTAGTTGCACTAACTTTACTACTAAGGCTCGCTTTAATTAAATAAAATTATAAACAATGTTTATTTTATATTATCGCGTTTATAATTAAAAATTATTATTACCCTATATCTGATTTCATTTCTAGGAGGAATTGCCGAAAAACGTTGTGTTTTTAATTTGTACTTACTTCAAAAATGTTTCTTAGACTATCTTCATAATTATTCACTATTTTTCATCTTTAATAATTAATTAAAAAGCGGCGCATGTATCGAAATTGGGGCGTTTTGAAACATCTACGCAAATTGCTTGCATTCAATTATGTGGAAACAAGGCGTATTTTTAAATCTCTAAATAAAATTACGAGTCGAGAATGTTTTTAGGAATAAATACGCTATATAAAACCTAGTTTGCTGGCTCGTATTTCGCTAATTCCATGGTCTCTGTGTCCGTTATAATACAAAACACTCAATATAATACATCAAAAATACTAAAAACAGGTACGTAAATTTCGAAGCATCTTTTTACTGTACATCTGCACGGCCTGCTGCTGATGCCGTCTTTATTGAATTTTTATTGCTTACAATAAAAAAAAAAAAAATGGAAAAAATTAAAAATACCTTTCTACAATCACAGATTATTTTTCAAGCAAAACAGGTTTTTTTTTTTTTTTTTTTTTTTTTTTTGGGTTATGGGTAAATGTTTGATTTTCGTGAAAGCAGTCTTAATTATCATTTATATCATCAAAAAGACCGTGTTTCAAGCTTCCAAATGTTATTCGCGACAAAGAATTCATTTTTTTATTTTGTGAAAAGAGACAATTCAGCAATCCGAAGAACTTACCATCCTGCTATGATCATCGGTTAAACGCTGAAAACCTACAGCATCATGATTCCAGTATAGTAACTCACTGTGAATTAAAATCTCTATCAACTACAACTGGGTGAAGGTCTCCGGTTGATAAGCCCAATATATATAAAAAAAAAAAAAAAAAAAAGTACGGTTTTTATTAAATCCAACTGAATGAAGAAGTGTTTTTTTTTTTTTTAAATGCTGCTTACACACAGCGGTAGATTTTTTTTTTCATAAAATTTTTAACCGATAAAAAAAACGTCGATAATTTCTGTAATGTTTTTTATATTTTATTTGTTATGGTAGAAAGTTATCGGTAAAATAATTTTTCAGAATTTTATATAAAGCGGGAGTAGACAGTTCGTTCAAATGCCACAAATAATCTTTTTTTTTTTTTTTTTTTTTTTTTTTTATATGGGTAGCTAACGAAGAGCAACAGCCCAATCAACCGAGGAATCTAACAGCTCAAAAGGAGCATATTAGATTTTAATCTGGTGCGAGATTGATTGAATGAAAGAAGCTAGAATAAGAACAACTGACAAGGAAAACACAGACCAGAATTGCAAGTTGAATAAGAAGTATAAAACACAATTAGAGAGATAACAATCAAAATAGCTCCGCATACGAGGAAAACATACAGAAGAATAAACAACAATACGAAAATACTTTCAACTGAAAGGCAAGAGCTAAAAACGGATTTAATAAAATAGGCGGTCTGAATAAACTAATAAGAAGATAATTATGACATACGAAAGTTCGCTAAAAATCTAACAACGAAAAGAACTGACGAAACAGAGGCCAAAAAAAAAAAAAAAATCTTCAAGAAAACATTAATGAATAGGCAGAGAATGGTAACAAAATTAAAAAATGGTAAGGGTATAACGATATAACGGATGAAGACAAAATAAAGGAAGAAGAGAAAAATTACTTCTCTAAATAGTGTAATTGAAAAATGGTACCACCGAGGACATACAAGGAAATCAGACAGAATAATAATGAAACTACTGTATATAAAATTTTACGGAGACATTGCTGGACCTCTGATGATAATCTTTCTATAATATGTATATAGAAGAGTAAGTTTCAACTGACTGCGATATTCTTAAATTTAAGAAAATTAATTTATGGCTTGCGTAGTAATTTCTGCTCCAATTTCAATAACACATTTTCATTTCTTCATATTTCTCTTGGCGAAAGGCGAATAGCAAGTCATCATTAATACATATTTCTACCGCCCGTGTCATTCCTAATGTATAAAACACATTAATAAACAATGTAAAAACTTGTCTATTTAATGTATATACACGATTTTTCGTTAGACCGAATTAAAAAAATTACTGTCAAAGAAGTTAAAAGCCAACTTCGCACTTTCGTTTAATGTTTTATTAAAACTCCCGTTAAACAACCGTCAGACAAGAGACAACCGCTGCAAACGATTACAACACTACGCAATTAAAAATTGGAGAATTTTCGTAGAAACTGTTGAAAAACCTCGGTTCGGTGAACACAAGGAGAATAGAAAAACGAATCGTCAGGAGCCAAAGGGAATGTTAAAACAATATCTCTCGTTACGACGGTAATTTTGACGCATTCTTACCGAAATCCCGCGCCTCATTCGCCCGGTTCACGTAATTTAAAAAGTTTCCAGTAGTTTCAATCCCATCCTCCCACTGCTCATCGTACTTTGCAATTTTTCAAAATGTTTTTTCTATCGCGTTTTTTAAAACGAAACTACGAAGGTAGGCCAAAAACATTCTTCTCGTTCTTTCAAGTTCGGAAGCACGGAACGAAATTTTTCTAATACTTCAGGGAAAATTTATTTAATGCAAAAAAAAAAAAAGTCAGATTTCACACACTTCACGTCAGACTTGAAACAATAGTAGAAACGTTGCCGAGACACCGAACAATATATTTTCTTGATTATTTTTTTTTTTTTTTTTTTTAGTTCGTAATTTATTTATTTATTTTTTCACCGATTTAAATCCCAGTAATACATAAACATCGAAATGTATCGGGGCTTCCTAATATAATCTCGGAAAATCAAATCGATTACATAAATGGCAAAAAGGCAGCCAAGACGCAAAAAATCGGATACAGTATCGCGCGTTCGGAAGAAGTAAAGGGACATTCAAGCAAAACGTGATTCCCGTCACAAATAAAGTTTGCTTCCGAAGGATCAAATGGGCAAAGAGGAGACCGGGGGGTAATGGAGAAACGGAAGAAGAAGCAGACTGTGATTTAACGCGTCATGTTGGGGAAATTATGGACCAAAGAAAAAGAGGAGGAATGGGCTGCGTGGCTGAAAAGAAGCAGGATTAGAAAATGAAGGACAAAGACCAGACCAACAATCGCGATGGGAATGAAAAGAGGGTGGAAGAAGACTTTGAGATGGAAATCGACTAACAAAGCGACCGTCTGAAGTAGCCTAACGTGCCAACGAGTTAGCCAAAGAGTTAGCCAAAGAGTTAGCCAAAGAGTTAGCCAACGAGTCAGCCAACAAGTTAACCAACTCGTTGCCTGAAATTCCACAACGGCTGGGAATCTACAATAGATCAATACGGACAGAGCGGTAATAAAATAGGTGCGAAATTAAGGAACGAATATGAAGAACGACAGGATCAGCGGATGGTTTAGGAAAGGGAGTAGCAATGACTTGTAAAACGCTTTTTAAGTCAGAAGATAACTGAACCTCGAATGATATATTTCTAGTAGAAGCTATAAAAAAGATCGCTTGTAGGATTACGATACAATTCAGCTAGAAAGATGGATGAGAAGAGAGTCTTAGAATAGCTGAAGGCCGACAGAGTAAAAGCCGCTTCAATCCTTAAAACCGTCTTCGAGCCATCTGTGAAAATTAAAGTATAAGAAGGAAAAAGCAAGGATAAAACATAATTAAATTCGTTATGAACGATGGTAGAGGGAAGAGACTTGACATACGAAGGAAGAAAGAGTAAACTGGGCGAGTAAATAAGTTCTGGGAAATTATAGGTAAAGTAAATTCGGTGTAGGGAAGAATAAAAGGAGAAAAGTTCCCGAGACAGGAAGAAATCAAAGAAAGGATTATCACTATGGATAACTATTATCGGAAGGACGGCTCTATGTGGAGTCTTGCACGATTTTCTTCGGTAAATACCTGATCTTTTGCCCGACAAAGGATTTTTGACATTGAAAATTCGCGATTAAACTAGAGCGACTTTATCACAGACTTTTTCCTTTTCTTTTATTCATTTAAACCGTGCTTAAAGCCTTAATTTGTTTCTATCTCTGCTCCGTATTTCCGAGGCTTTTTTTTGACGATTAACTCTTTCTCCATATCAATCACAGAGCCCTTCTTCGCTTGGCGACACCACGTGGGTCATTATTCACCCGGGCAGAAATCGGTTTTCAATCCTGCCTACATCTCTACCCTTTCGTTATTTTACAATTGTATTTCATTTTTAATTGTAATTCTATACTTGAACAAAAAAAAACAAACGAGAACAACGAATTAAACACCATATCTGACGAGAGAAAACATGTTACAGATCGAATAATTTTATGCACGCGCTAATCAGGCAAAGTTCTCCTGCGAGGAATAAACTTCACGAACCTTGGCTCACGTAATCAGTCTTATTAATATTCGTGATTCGATAACGCGTAGCGTAAGTTGGGTAATTGACTAACCGATAAAAATACTAATTTACCACGCGCACGTAAAAATCGCACAGCTCGCCAAATCGAATTGCGTGACGTCCCTGATGGCAATTTCTACCGGCGATGTCCAGACCATATCGGCGCCCCTTATAAGTCACGGATGTCCCTCAAACGACCAATAACACATCTTCACTACCACCATTTAGACAGACAGCGAAACAAAGTGTACAAAATTTGTGCACTAATGCTCATATCGTTAAGTCATACATAATTTACATGCGCTAGAGCCGATCAATGCATAGGCTTTTATTCGTCTTACATCACTAACGTCAAGCACACGCTCTGATGCTAACAACACGAGACCAAAGTTAAGCTCTTTCTTTCCTCAACAACTCTGTTGTAATTTAAAAATAAAACCCGATACAGAGTGACGCCGGAATAATTAATAATTTGTGACATAAACACATTAATAACCAAAAATAATCTCAGTGTAAAAAACAAAAAAAAAGTCAAAAAACGTTGAAAATTCCGTGAAATCTGAAACTGAATGATAGATGATTAGGGTTTTTATGGCAAACAACTTACCATGGAAATCAAAGTTTTTCTGAAGTTTCAAACGAAATAGATTAGATGGTTTTTTTAGCCAGTTAACATGGCGTAACTGATTAGGCAGTACCTATTGTTTCGTTCAGATAAAACCTGATTCGATTCCCGCTGTATGTGTGATAATCTGCTCGCCTTTCGTACTTTGTTCACCAAGCGCTGTGAGGACTTCCTCGACGTTAGCGAGTCACTAAGAAGCACTCACACGCAAAAACAGTACAAGCAGCAAATCAGATATCGAACGTTTAACGAATCAGGTGCGAGTGCCCGGCGCACTATACACTGCATATTTTTTTTGGTTTTTCTTTTTTTTTTATGATCCGAGTAATATAGCATTCTGTAAATGAGTGGTCGATCTGTCACTATTGTAGCGCCATTAGATGACGATTAAACGACATAGCGTAGCAGTAAATAGTGAAAATGAGAAAGCAAGTCGTTTGTAATTTGCGTACGTATAAAAAGAATCACATCGATTTTAAGAGGTGCCTTATTGTCATATTTCCGAACTGATTGTATTTCATTCTTCCAGCGTAATTTTACATAAAACAATTTGAAATTATTTGCAAGTATGGCCAAGTTAAAATTTCAAAGTATTAGATTTCTGAATAGATCTTTTACTTTTTTTTTTGATTTTTTTGGCGAATTTTACATAACGCAATTGAAAATAATTTATTATTTTTAATAGATACGTTAATTTTCATCGTCTGAGATATCACTTTTCTATTAAATAAATTTAATCTTGTTATTCTTTGAAATTAAAAAAAAAAAAAAAAAAAAAAAAAAAAGTAGTTTTTTAATTTTTGTTTTTGTGGTATAGTGCGTGCGACTCTGTATGTAAATTCTATTTCAACATTTTTCTTTTCAAAATATGATACAGTGAGCATTTATATATACATATATAGGAATGGATACACGGTAATTTTGAAAAAAACCGTAAATAATAAACACCAATTAAGATGCGACATTAAAAATAATTAAGTGAATCACGTTAAACATTATTTTATAGCAGTAAATATAAGCATTATAAGTACTGCGAGGCGTTGAATTAAAAAATTTCCTCGAAAAAACGACCGTCTGCGGGGAATATAATTAAAAAAGTAAAAGACAAAACACAGAACCACCGGAATTAATTATTAAGATATCAGGAAGCAAAATTCGATTAAACCATTCAGATGTATTGCAAATGTCGTATCCAAAAAACCTATCCGACTTAATACACATTAACCACGTTGCGGCTTAATTTAAATTAAACAGTATAATTATAATTTTTTTTTTCTTCTTCCCTACCCAATCGACACATATTTAAATATCTGCAACAAAGAGTTCTTGCACGCGCAATGGTTATGAGAAATCATTCCTTTTTTCTAGCAATTTCATGTTGAACAATAAATAAGCATCAGACCACTGCCGATGACAAATTCAAATAGCACCCGGCACTCAGGTTTCAACTTTTAACTTCAAGGATATCAGCCATTTCTTAAACAAATTTGAACACACTTTCGCTCAATATTGACCAGTTTTTATAGTAAAAACAACTAAACACAGCCTGTAAGACCGCAATTAAATGTGTATACCAGAAGAACGATGGAATGTATGAACACACTTTCACCGAGTTTTAATAAGTCCGGACGCAAAAATCACTCGATGAAAGCTTCACTTATTGTTAGTGCGGTTTCTTCATGGCCACTATTCCCCTCTTTAATCATTAATCTGTGCGCGTATTTATTTTACGTATGGGCAAAAGTATTCACGGTATACAATTTGCAAAAAGCACAAACGTAACGCGATGTAATAATAAAAAAAAGATCGTCTCTGATAAACATTGCCCCCCGCACATTGGAAAGCGGAGGACAAATGTTACACGGTGAAGAGGTGGGCACCATGGTGATTCACCGTAGTGTAGTAAGAGATGTACGTATACGTTTTTCATTGTGATGGAGACCATTGAAGATACACTAACCCCGTTGTTATTACATTGCTCTCTTCATTGAGCAGTACAATTATCGTCATGACTGCGCTATTTCCTTTTTTTTTTTTTTTTTTTTTTTGTTTCATCGACATTTCAGATATGTGCTGCGCGGCTTTTGTTCTAAATAACCTCATTTTTTATAATTATTTTACAAAATCACTTATATATATATATACACAAACGGAAATAGCATTATTTCTTTCTCTTTGCGCAATAAAAATTAATATTTTTAAATTCTGAAACGTTTAAATTATTGAATTAAATACATTGCATTTTCTGACGCAGTTGTCCGTAAATGTATTTCACTATTTTTAAATTCTGTTTATTTCGCGTTTTATCCTTTGCATAGAAAATTGAATGCGGAGTTTACAGTGCACCGCTAAAATACTTTTAGCACGTATAAACCGCACGCTGATTAACGGATTGCATCAGAGCATGCAGTTTACTAATAGACACACACTGATTGCGACTTCTACGCCTACGCGATACTCTCGACAATTGCACATTTTCCATTATCAAGATGTCAGTGTAAAGGGAAAATCCTCTTTTACGAGTTTATATCAAAATACCGAGCGTATTGAGTTATATTATTAGAAAAAAAATTTACGAGTTATCATCTCTTTTGAATATTAGATGTTTTCTATCGACGCAAAAATATATATATTTAAAATAAAGAACGCGCTTTATTACTTTTTTCTTTGTTACGAAAAATCACTATGAAATATGTAACTGAACTGGATTTCATTTGGTTTTCTTTGGATAATATTTAATTTAGACTATAAAATTAAACTTAATAACCACAAAAATCACACGAGCAGAGATGGGGAAGATGATTTATTTTGGTACTACATTAACAGAATAGTGCCGCTATATTCAATAAACCTTTTTATTCATGCATTAATTCAAAACAGAAATTACTTCGCAAATAGTAGTAAATTCTGTAAAATTTACTCTTCTATAATTACTGCGGAAATCATCCGGCAGTCCAGCAGCATGACAAGGTCCGAAGGATATATATATATATATATATATTGTTGTACTTTTCAGTAAATGATGAGAAAATAAATAATACGTACATACATGCGCACACTATCGCATATGCCAAAAAACCAAAAACCAAAAAAAAAAAGGACGCTATTTTTCATTTTTTTTTTTTTTTTTCTAATTTTAGAAAAAATAATTTAATATCTTCCTGAAGCACAACAGATTCCTATTTTAATTTGAAATCATTAGTCACACACTTCTAAAAACAACCTTTTTATACCGATTAAAATTCTTCCCCGCTTCATTTCTCAGTGAATTCCAGCTTTACAATGTCATTCGATCTCTCCTTGAAGACGGTGAATAAAATTTATTTGACACTTGTAAATAATTTTTCAGGAATAAATTTGTACCTCGGCTCACAAAATTACGGCGTCCTCAGAAATAAATATAGATAAATATCGAATATAAACTCTATTTATATGCAAAAATCTTAACTTTATTTTAATCTTATGCATATATTCACGAAAAATAAAATATTTTAAAACTAATTTATGAATTTAAAGCCTCTTTCCATATAACATTTCAGGAAAAGAGACAAAACAGTTCAGTACCTTTTTCTTCTCTGTTTATTAACCGATTTTATTTATTTAATTTTTTTTTTTTTTTTTGTTGTTTTTTTAATAGCTATTAAAAAGTAGTTTTTTTTTTTTCTTTTCTTATTTAAATATAAAATTAATACAATAAACGATTGTTTTTAAAAATAAAAAATGAAACCGCTGTAGTCAGCAAATCTCAATAAGTGAGATTGTTTTTGCGGTTTACTATTGAAAACATTAAAACCCATTTAAAAATCGCGAAATCGAATTTTGCCACGGATTAAACCTTGACAGATCGATTTATAATGATACTCCCAGTGTGTAAATTTCGTGAAAATCCTTAAAGCCGTTTTCGAGATCGAGGATTGTACAAATATAGACACATTTCCTTGCTCGTTTTATTAGATATATTAATAACACGAAAAGCGCGCAAAGATGAAATTCAATAATTAAGACTGTTCCATCTTAAAACTGAGAATGTTATCTCGCTAAAATAAATTGTTTTAATAAGCAAAACAATAAAAAAAAAGAAAACAAACAAGAAGTTAGCGATTTTTTAACGAAGTTAATGCCGATGTCAAACTTAACGACCATATCGCGCGAGTTTAAAATCCGAATATAGTGAAATTAGTAAAAAAACATAAAAATAATCGTGTCGATGCATAGAGTGTGTGTGACGTACGATCAGACATTTACAACTTCAAAGTTTGGTCAGAAGATACATTCACGTTGCATACTAAATTGCGCCACGAGCACACTAGATATGATTAAAAGTATGTTCACAAACGAACGACGCTCGAAATTGACAGTCAGTATTATAAAAAGCGGATTTTTTAATTACTTTTTTTTTTTTTTTTTGTTAAAAATAGAAACGTTTTCTAGTTAATATTCTCAGCAACAGAAAAATACGAAACAGCGAACATCGTGCAAATGGCTCTTTCACTTTTAGAACGGCATTCCGGTCAGTCATATTTATTACTGACCGCGTCATTTGTTCATCGGCGATTGTAAGAAAATACTGCAACGAACAAAAAATTCGATACGAAATACGCTTTTGCGTCACGCTTATAGAACGATTATTTGCAATGAATTACATTATCAGTCGAAACAGCGCGACAACTCTTCTGTGGAAATTATAAGAGACCCTAGAGGCATAGCCGAGATTTATCCTTATACTTATATAGAGAGAGAAACAATAACAGCGAAATCGTTGAAAAAAGTTAATAAACAAAAATCATTTGAAAGATGGGTCCATTTCTTTTTTCAAATTGATATAGCAACGTGATTATCAACACTCGCAGCAACAGATTATAATAGTATTCGGCGGGAATTTTTTCATTTTTTCTATTTTCAGGGAAGATTGAAAGGGCCTCCCCCCCCATGGTATAATTTCTTCGACAAAATTCGGATGTTTTTTATTCTTTTTATCTTTCTTAATTCTTTCAAAATAAAAGAAGAAAAACAGCAATAAAGTGTAGGCAGGGGGGGGGGGGGGTACTGCGAAATAAGGTAACCTTGACGGCAGCGACGGTAGCATAAACAAAGGTGTATATATAAAGCGCTCGACCAGTGTGTCTATTAAAGTGTCTTTTCATAATTTTTATTCGTCGACATTGTTAGAGAAAACGTTTTAGTATTAATAGGCTGCTCGCTGCTACACATCTTTTATGCAGTTTTAATGATCGAACGAAAGAAAAATGAGAAACAAACACAGCCGCTGGAGAGAAGAGATTGCCTCATAAAGAGAAGAAGGCGATATTATATGTTTAATAGAAAAAAGTCGAGAGAAAGAAGTGACGCTACAAATTAAACTAGGAAAATGGCCAATGCCAAGATTTATCCGAGAAAGGCTGCCGGCCACTGAAACATGATAAACATCTTTGAACAGTGCGTTACGTTTGAAGAGGCGCAGTGTTCATCACTCAAGGTCGTTTCCACAACTGTCCTCAGATGAGCACCAGACGCGCTTACATCACTGTCGCGAACCAGTCGCTCACAGAGCTCTGATGAATTACATAAAACGTACATTATTAATTTATAGCGACTAAGTGACAACAAAGGACGAACAGTAAAATGGTACGCGCTCCTCTAATCGTACACGGTTGTTCGCTCGAACGCCACGGTTTTACCGTATTTCCCGCTAATTCCCCCAGAGGTACATGACTATCGCACTACCGGTTTTCACGATGTTTTCACGATGTTTTCACAATGTTTTCACAATGTTTTCACAATGTTTTCACGATATTTTCACGCTGCCTTGCGCGCATTTTCGAACACCGTATTAGAGAAGGTCTATAAATCAGGTAACACAAGCTAACACAATCGAAGAAAATAGGGAAGTACGTCGTCGCCTAAGAAAAAAAAAGCTGTTTACACGCGAGAAAGAAAACGTCGTTGGCGACCGCATACGCACCAGCTGATACTTTAAAGACTAACTCCTACCGAAAAGATCCAAATCACCCGAAGCTTTCTTAAACTGTTTAAAACCCGTATCGATGGTACCAGCCCGCGCGCGCGCGAAGATGAAGAAATAAATTATTCAGCTTCCGACTTCGACAGGTAGAACAATTGGACAATTAAACTGGCCGCTGACCGCGCAGTTATGCAACCCGTATCAAGTATTTTTGGGATAACTGGAGCTGTTCAGGAACACCTGTCCACACTCTAGCTCGATCCAGATCGCAAGCTATTTTGTGGCCCGACGTATTTTCCGAACTATGTACACGTCATTATTACACTACTTTTTTCTTACTAAACCGTCGCGCGTAAGAATCTCGGCCGGTCGAAGCTATATGGGCCACGTTCGCATCTGGCATCCGTGCCCGGGCTATTTGCCAATATGTGTATGGGTAACAATGACGTGCGAACGTTTTTAACGGTGCCTTTCCAAAATTTCCAATACGACAACTGTCCAGATTTTAGATTATGAATTTTTTTACACGTTTCAAACTCGGGACAGGGAGAAATTCGTTACATAAATCGAAATTTAAAGTGCGAGCAACAATATATGTCGTTATCTTCAGAAAAATTACTCCTCTATCTGCTCGACCCTTTGGATTACTACACGTGAACGAAAGTCAGTAGGGGGACTGTGATTTATTATTATCGCTTTCTCTTTTACTTAACTGACCGTTTTTAGGGCTCTCTTAATTGCGACTTTATCCGGCCGCAGGTATTTATTTCGAAAAGGCATGTAGTCTTCGATCCGATTGTACGTAAAACGTTTAAAAATGACAAACCGACTCTATTCTTTAACAATTATTGAAAAATACCATCGGGGAAAAAATCGACGATCGAATTAAGGCCGGTAGCTGAAATAGCGGAAGTGCGCATGTTCTTCGCCTAAGACGTTATTACATAGCGATGGATATTTTCCTAAAAATGAACTCCTATTTCGCAATAAAATGGCGCGAAAAACAGAGTTAATAACCGCGAACCTCGAATCAACAGCTGCAGAAAACATGTTAACGGTTTTGTTTTATTCGATTTTGCGGACTATTTACAATTTTTTCGCCCGCCTGTATTTGACGGTGTTCTGCCTCCTCGCACACTTTAACGAAATTCAGTCCACACTTGACTTCATTATTCATATAAGGTGTATGGTATGCGTGCACGCAAAGAACAATCAGCGCTGGTGTATGTACATGAAACGAACGAACTGGGAAGGATTACGCGATGATCCTTATGCAAATGTGTATACATTATATAGGTCATATATAAAATTAAAATAAAACAAAAATAAAACAAAAATAAAATAAAATAATAAATAAATAAATAAATAAATAAAAATGTGCAAAGGTCAAGCGTACTGAGTGATAGTGTCAGCAAATGGGAGCCACCCCAATTGCTGGCTAAGGAGCTTGCCGGATCCAGATCAATATCAATTTTGAGTGATCGGTACATCGTCCGTTGCGCAGGAGGGGAAACATGACATGAAATGGAAAAAAGCGAATTGAAAAACGTCCCTAAGCTAAAAGAGCGTCTTTAGTAAAACGCTGAAGATTAGTGACCACTTTTGAAGAAAATAATGAGATCGTCTCGTAGCTCGATCCAGCAAGCTGCTAGTAATCGCCAGTTTTGTAATTAATAAAGTTCGTCGAAATATAATAATATCGATTACTGCGTCTGCCAACACCGTCAACGGCAAAAACGATAAAAAAGACAAAAAATATAACATTGTCATTATAAAAATCATCATCGCTCGGAACTGCTAGTGTTTAAAACCTAAATTTGAACCGTACAATTAACAACGGGAAGCGGTTTTTGTCCTAATCTTTTTATAGGGCATCGCCTTAGCAACCGATAATCCAATTTCAAAATATCATTTCAGCGGATACATTAATTAAACAATTATTATTAGTCGAATGGCAGATAACTATGAAAAAAAAAAAACAAATGGAAGAGGACAAACAGCACACAATTATGATCAACGTCTAGCAAAAGTGTTACATTAATGATTAATTATCGATTTTACCGACAGAAAGCAGAGCGTTTAACCTTATTACCGCTCACTGTTCGAAACTGTGAAATGAAGCAGTGGTGACGAAAAGCCGAGACCACCACGAATTCGAAGAATGGCGAATAACAGCGTTCTTTTGAAGCGAAAAAAAGTCAAAATCCGTTCCCGTTTTCATAATTCGATTTATAAAAATAGCGCCTACCCGCTCTCTTGTAAAACAAATTCGATTTTTTTCAAACGTGTCATTTCTTTGAGAAATATATATATATATATATATATATATATATATTATAAAACGAATTAAACGTATCTCGCGCGGAATGCGCGAAGTAATATCCTTTTAATGACTCCCTACAATTATACTAAATCTAATCCCGCCTATTTTATTGTTTTTGGCGAGCAAGGAATAGTAGATAAAAGACTTGCTCTCATTGCTAATGAATCGATTTCCCATACAAAACAATTGAAATACTTAGGTGTCTAATTGATGACAAATTTACATTTATTCCCCATGTCAAATATATACAGAAAAAAGATATGACAATATTTATTATAAACTCAAAAGGCTCCAACCGAATATTTATCGTCTGAAGTATAGAGAGTCATCCTATATACTATAGATACGGCTCGGGAATTTACGTTAATAAGAGATTGATTGCTGATGTTAACAAACATCAGCGTAAATTTCTACTTAATATTGCCTCTTTATACAGAACGTGTCCCACTGCGGCTGCCAATGTAATCTCTAATATCTTACCATTGGTCCATCTTTTTATCATTGGCAGCTCTATAATAATATGTGAATATAGATGTCTCTAAATTATTAAACATTAAATTCTTTTCAGTTGATTTCAGTAGTTTAGGGTTACATCCTAGCTTAAAAATTTTCAAAAATTCCATACATTCATCTCTGCTTTCAGCTTGGCAAGCCAGAACGGCCCTGACCGGTAGAAAAACGTGTTTGTTTTTTCCACTGATTTGAGCGAACGGTTTAAATTAAAGAAGTTAAATATCACTTTTTACAATTCACAGGTACTCTCTGGCCACGGAAAATTTAGGTCATATTTATTTAGGTTCCAACTTGCCGAGGGAGCAGAGTGTTGTAATACAGGTGAAGCCGATGACATTGATCATCTCATGTTTCATTGTCCCGCCGTCACAGATCTAAGTTTAAAACATGATATAAAACCTAATCAATCTCTTATTATCGCTAAAGCCAATTCACATAATAATTTACTGCATACGGAGTCTACTACGATTTAAAATTTTCACTCCATTCACTCTGAATTCAAACATTAACCCTAATCTAGGAGTGTGTTCATTACACTTTCCATGTACTTCCTAATTAAATTAGATTATCGACAGGCTGTATACGATTGTTTGTATATTTAGATATAGAAACATATGTATTTATTTCTATCTATTATATTAACTCTACTTCCGTGTAATTTTTTTTTTTTTTTTTTAATTATCATTGAATTGTCCTTTATTTTGTTTACATATATATATATATATATATATAGCATATTCACTATTACATACACACCTGATAACTGAGGCGACTATATTTGTCATCCCCTCTTTCACCCCTTAATTTAAATATACTTGGCGAGATCCTAGTACTTTGCCCCTTTATATACATTATAATATAAAATATACTTACCCCATCTACTTGTTGGAATTAAGGAGAATTTAAAAAAAAAGAAAAAGAAATCCCGCCTATTTTGCCGTTTCCATTTAGACATTAAAATTTCAGATTCATAACCTAATTCATCATTTGAACTAAATAGCGCAGCTACACTCATTCCACCCGCATTGCTATAGATGAAAAATACGCAAACGCGGTAAAGTAACTTTAATTACGCCGAAAAGAATACGGGAAGTGTGTTCTCCATTCTTCTTCTCCGTCGCGGAGTTTACAAATCCGTATCTTTGTAAAAAGTTTTTGACAGCGAAAGACTTCTGCGCGATATAGAAAAATCCGACAATAAAGAATCTTCAAGTAGTAGACACCAGTCCGAAACCTGGACTATTTTCAAAGTGGTCGGCCAAGATTTCACCGAGAATAGGCAATTAAAAAAATTGATTCGAGAAGATTTCGCAGCGACAAAGTAATACTTGTCAATTCCCGATGCGCAATAGAAGAGTTCATTGGCCAAAAGTTGTTGATGATAAGTGTTGTAAAAAATTGTGCAAATTCTATTCCACCGCACCCACGATGATCACACGGAAGATAACATCAGCTTCCGATTCGATTCAATAAGAGAATCCCCTATCGAAATTCGAGTTAATTATTACTTTCCATTATGTCTAAAACGACTCTAGACTATAATGAAAGATCTCTTCGCACTTTTGCGCAAGTTTCGTCTAATCGTCAGGGAGATGCAGAAATTTTAAGCCTCACTCCGAATGAACGCTTCTCAACAAAAAAAAATATGCTGTAATATTATATGAAAAATGAAAATGACTTAAAATGCATTCCCGCAATGTGTACCGAGCTCAAATCTTTCTACCCTTATATTTCATTAAAAGAACGACTACGTCACATTGAAAGAGAGAATTTTTAGAAATATAAACTCAGCGGGCTGCATTTAATAATCAACTACTGCATACCTTACATGATACCCGAAAAAACAAGAAAAAAAAAACACCAACCAGTTTTGCCGCGTGTAAACATAGAGTTACGTGATGATAATCGAGCAATCTTAACCATATTTTATTTACCAACTACGAGCGCTCTTACGTACGACCTTGCCAGTTACATATTTATTCGCAACTATACGTAATTTATAAGAAAAGATGAATTCTCCGAACAGCTGTAATATTTAAAAGCGGCTATATGTTTGACAACGGACCGTGCATCAACCGAACTAAACATTAACTAACGCGTGTTTTAATAAATGTATCGTAATAATGATAATGTTTATTAGCGTAAAAACCCGGTTTTTTATTATTTTTATAACAGTTGGCGAATAAGCGCAATTTTGAGAGCGAAAAAACCCCAACTGCCCATATTAAATTCTAACATAACCAACCGCAAATAAAGAAGAAAAACGAGTGATTTACACCGGACCAACAGATTCAAAAAAGCAATAAAGGCTAGTGTGTATACTCATGCGGATTTAAAAAATGAAATATTTAAACACAAAAAAAATGCGGTGTACGGATATGGACCTTAACTTTTAATATGATTACATCGCTGAAACGAAAAAGCCCAGGATAACGTAAACCGAAAGTTGCATTTCAACACCGTGGTTTCCAAATTTACTTAAAACCGTTAGATAAAAAAAAACAAAATTTACAAACAAAAAAAAAGTGTCCGTGACAGTCCTTCACTTGAGTTATTCCTGTTCTTAAATTATTTTTATCCTCTGTCCTTAAGCGCGTAAGAATATTTAATTTTCTCCTCCTTTCCATTTCTTGGGCTAATGTCCTCGCTGACAAACCCGTTATAAAAAAAAAAAAAAATAACGCGGAAAACCAAAATGAGATCAAGTGAAAAACAATAATTATATCATAAATATAGCGTATCAACGCTAAATGAAATTTAAAAATGTTACACCAACATATTTCAAAGGGCAATGAACAGGCTGCTGCTGATGCGCTTATCTACTGCACATAACGGGGTCGTTTTCTTACTAAATGCCCAGCTACTAACATACACTTCCTTTTCAAAAAACTGTGTCACTCTAAATTATGGTTTTTTTAAATTCTCAGTCTTTTCGTGTCTTTTGTTTCAGCCCTTCCACTGACTATATCTCCGTCGTCGTTCTTTTATTTCTATCATCCGTTGTTTTCGCTTTTATCATAACTTACCTATCTTTTTCGCATTTTTCTCGTTTCCTCTCCATTCCGGCCTTTCCACCTGGATGATTGCAGTTTAATTGATGTTGCCAATATCGTATTTTTTTCGAATGTTTCATTCCTTCGTACTTATAATTTCAGTTGATACGCCCCCCCCCCACCATTATAATCGTTCTGTCATTCTCTATCGTTCTCTATATTTTTTCTATAATCCGTGCGATTGTCTGTTTCCTTTCCTCAATTTCTAATCAATATCTAGTTTCTTTTCCCACTGATGATTTCTCGAATTGTAGCGCTCGGTCGATGCCCCCTCGGTAGGTGAGCCCCAAAAAACTATCTTCGTGCAGGGGTTATTTTTTACTGTATTTTTTTTTTTTTTTGCATATACTCGTAATTACCGAAAATTACGACTAAAGTTGAAATCCCGAACACTACACAGTTTATCATCCGTATAGATCATTTAAATAAAAGGCCGCCAGTGTCAATAAATGATTTAAACGGGAGGAAAAAATGTACATTTATTATATAGCCTCAATTGAAACCGACTCTGCTATTAAAATTAACAATCGAAATATCCGAAAATATTTTCCCGCTTTTTCACATTTCTTTCGTTTTTTTTTCTTTTTAAATTGGAAAACGACAGCCGAAATACTTTGCAATTTAGCGTAGCTTATAATCCTGATGATAAAACCACAATTCGCTTAAAATATTTACATCTCATTAAAAAATGAATAAAATTCGTTATTACGACCCCGTGGTGTTCAGGTATGTCGTTTACTAGTAAAATTCAGTGAGACATCGTTCTACTATCCGTATAGAGAGTATTTATACATGTATCACAGAGTTGTAACATAATTTTTAACACTTTCAAGTTCTATTTTTGTGTCCTCTTCAAATTCACTGACTTTTCCCGATTTTCCACAAAGTGGCCTCTCTGGCTTTTATACATTTGCTTAAGCTATGCGCTTTTTATTTCGGCAATATAATTTAAAATGAAAATAAAATGATCTAAATGTATTTTTTTAAGGCGTTTTCACTGTTTTGTTTGGTCGCTTTTTCGTTTGAATTGCAAAAGATCCCTCTCCGAGCATCATAAATGTAAAACCAAAACCAAAGAAAATAAAATAAATAAATAACTGATATAATAACAACAGGGAAACCAGCATATAATACATACGGCTTCGAATTATTTTTAACTTGATCGTTTAATAAGTGACGAACGGGAAAAGCGACAAACTGCTCGAAGTAGATGACTTTGCGAGACAAGTTTAAACCGTCCGACATTTGTTCTCCGGAAAGGGCAGCGGCGAAAGAACGCCAACAGAATAATACCGTAATTAAAAGTAAGAAATATATTATAATACTACATCGTGTATCTAATAAATTAAAATTTCCGACATCGATAATGAAAAATTACAGCGTTACTCGGTTCGCGTGCTTCGATCACATTTTGTGCACGGAGATGCAATTGAGTGCGCCGGTATCAGGCGACTCCGAACACGGACAGAATGATCCATCACCATTTCGTAATTCGTGTCCATGCTGTAACCAGGTAGATACGGGCCTAATTTTTCACATTGTAACCCCGTCTTACTTTCCATTAATAGCAACTCCTCCCATGTGTCCTCGTTTATGTCCATGCACTTGTGCTAGCTGATTCACCGGTCTTCTGCCTGCCAGTTCGATTAACTCCAGTTTCTTCGCTCATATATCGCGAAAATGGTTCGCAATCAATAGCACAAAATTATGACCATTGTTGTCTACCGGCGATTCGGTAATATCGTGCAGTTTTTCGATAAACGGTAAAAAGTTTACTGCCAGCTACACAAAATCGCCATTAGCGGTATTCTATTTGTATTTCTCTCCTCGTGCATGACTTTGACGCCCACTTTTCAATACATAGACACGCATTTACATACGCAGCCGCGATTGTAATATCGGCAACGAGAGCCGATCACTATTAGCACCTATTCTTTATTTCCTTATTTTCAAATTACACGTTTTATATCATCTCAACTAGCAGCCGCGCGCTCGTGTGTAAGCCTGTCTGCACACTCCGATAAACTCAAGCTCTCTGCCCCATGTTGACAATGTTGCCTATAATCAATTTGTGTCCATGTATATAAAAAAAAAAAAAGAACGCTGAGCCATCTAACCAGCGCAAATTGTGTTCATACATATTTTATCTATTATTATTATTATTATCGTGTGACGTTGCGTTCGATAATTGTTTCGAAATTTACACTTATTCTAACATACGGAGGAAAATATAATCCAAAAAATCGTAAAAATAATCATCGCAGTGACTGTATAAACTTTAAGCTTTTTTTCGGAAACCCCCGATGATATCCCAGTACACATATGGGAGGGATGTTATCGTAATATCTAAAGCAAAAGTGCTTAAAAAAGAACTGGTTTGTTACAGTAGAAAAAAAAAAAAAAAAATGAATAAACCCGACTCGCTTGATTGTACACACTGTTTTCTTAAACTTTAATTTGAAGAAAAAAAATCAAGGGGGGGGGGGGGAGCAGCAATGAACAAGGGAAAATATGTAAATTATGAACTAAGTGTGACGATTAATTAAATCCATTTAAAACACTACCATCGGTACAGCAAAATTTTTTTTTCTTTATTTTTTTTCGTAATAAAGCATTTCCTATTTTTCTGACTTTTAACAAATGTTGATAGCAAAAAAGTTGCCTGTACCGACTTTTTTAAAAAACCAAAAGAGAATGACTAATTTTCTAGCAAATTTCCTTTGTGTTAATTCAGTCTAATTAATCATTATTTACTTCGCTGACTTTTGTTTCTTTTTTTCTTCTTCTCTGTTGTGTTGGTTTTGTCAGCAGCGGGCGATTACCTGTCAAAAAGGAAAAACGCAAAACGAAAGGAAAATGGGGTCGTCGGGGGAGAAGTTATTCAGCGAAGAAGACGACCAGACAGACAGGAAATAGAAAAAGAGTCAAACAAAAGAGGTGTCGATATTAGTAATCCGAAGGAAAATAAACGTAAGAGAGAAATAGGAGAAAAGTCCTAAAAGAAGGGAAACATGTTTTGCTATTTCACCTGTTTACAATAGGCCATATCTATATTATATGCGATGTAGCGCCAGCATCATAGAAAGAAAAGAAGTCTCCATCCATAGCTGAAACTGTTGAGCAGTACCCCCACAGTGCTCGATGGAAAGAGAAAGAATAAACCGCTATTCCGCAATACGGTTGCGACTGCACAGCAATGCCTACAGTATTCATCTAGAAAAGCAAAACGATTGGTTATCCAACAGTCAAACGGTAGCTGCAGACAACAAGCGTCTAATCATTAAAGATAAGAAGAAAAGCAACTCTAAATTAAAGAGGATCAGCATGTTCATTCAGTGTAACAAAAAAAATTTTTGTTTTTTTTTTTTGTTTTTTGATTCAGTTTCCTTAAAAAAAGTAAAGTAAGTCCCATACCCTTGATAAGATATCATGGATTGTGTAATTAAGCTTTTCATAATGTTGCTTAAGGATCTAATGGATCTGATGATAATACTGGGACCAGTTCTTTTCTCTCGGCCGCCACTTTCGTTCCCAGATTTCTCTGGTACCTAATTATTTCAGGCTGGGTAAACTTACGATCAATATAATCGAGAAACTTTCTTACAGATCAACGCTTTCCGCTGCTAGTTTGCGAGGTTTCCCAAGATGTATCCGCATTGATAGTGATATATATATATATATATATATATATAGGGGAAATTAGCAACTTTTGCGGATGTTGAAATTTCGCTTCCAAGAAATAAGATACTGGTTTCCCTTATGCCAGACCATTTTAGAGTTCTCTTTAATTAACTAATATATCTTCATTAGAGTAAGGCTTTCTGACAAATAGAAAAAAAAAAAACCGTTATAACGTATATATATATATATATATATGGGAACAGATCTCATTTACTAGAAAAAATCTGGCGTAAAATAATCCTTTAAACACGAGTACATTAAGCAGAAACATTTTCTTTTTTATCGAAAAATTAAATGGTAAAGAACGTCCCCGGGTGAAAAAACGTTTACAAACGAGTTATAGAAAATACAAAAAAGACCGGCAAGATACAACCACATAAACTACATCCTCTTAATTCCACCAAGCGCAAATGTAGGCACAACAGAATGTCGCTTAAACGGCCAGTAATCTAATAAAAACAGAATACAATGCCTTCTCGGAGTATTCCCACTGACTGTCCTGCCTCACTCGCGCGAATGCTTCAATAATCTGCGACGTCGGAAGAGATTTGTACTGAAAAGCACACCATTTGGCTCGTTCTATACAGAGTTCATTTCGCCGAACTGAACCAATTTTCTTCCGAGAATCTTGTGGCCGAAGAAACGTTTTGGCACTTCAGGGAACAGAGTGACTCTATTATTGCTCGCGTCATATTTCTTTCCTTTTCTCTGTCCTATTCATCTTACACGGAAACCCTCTGGCACTGTTCCTCTTCTGGCAGGCACTACTCTATATTTTTCAAAAACACTGTGGAAAATTCGCCCGCATCTTTCCAGCTACGTAGCACGCTCGTTTCATACTTGAAACGTCACTGCTAACCGATTACGACCGTTGAAGCCATAACCGGAATCAATTTTGAATTTCGACTGCATACGAATCGGAATTTTTGATTTGAACGAATCGATTAGATTTTTCATATTGTTACGAAATTAGAACGCGTTACATGTACATTAACGAGCAAAACGTCTCTTTAATCGAAACCATTTTGGCAATTATTTTCATCGAAGGAAACTGTTATCTGCGTGTGTTCGGAATTGAGTTGGCAAAAACAGCAGAGAAATAACGTCGAATTTTATTTTCCTTAAAAAATTAACCAATACATTTGCACGCGGCGATTTGCTTTTTCACATCCATCGTAATAATCGTATTTTTCGTTAAAGGTCTGTGTCCGGCAGCTTCAGCCAGGGACCGTCCGTTTGACCGTAGACCGATTAAGTTACCGGCCGCGAACGATTCGCCGACTGACCAAATAGCCGTGCGCTGAAAACGAACATTTCGGATACTTTTTTTTAGACTACCTGCTGCTATTTTATTCCACCTCTGCCGAGTGTAAACGCGACTCTTATGTGTAGGTGAGACACATGAATTCCCTTCTACATCGATTGACATTACCTTCGTGCTCTTCGAGTAATTTTAGGGTAAATAAAAAAAACAAAACAAAACAGAACAGAACAACATATCTGTAACCAATTTAATACTTCAAAGGATTGCGATAAATGCATCAACCGGAAATAAACTGGCATTTCTCGCGCTGTATAACAATACAAAAAATTCTAATACAACGCAATTCGGAAAACATATAGAAATCAAATAAAAGTTTAACTTATAAATTTTAATTTGCGCACATAAATCGTGAATAAAATGTACTTCCAAAAAGTATGTATCTTCAAATAACTTAATTACTGGGGACGTCAAAAATCGTAAAAATTAACGTGCACATTAAAAGAAAGTTAAATCACATAGCCAATTTTCCATATTAGACTATCGGAGATTAATAAAAAGAAAGTTAATTTTTTTCTAGGAGTGTTGTTGTACATCGCGATGTTTTCGCTCTCTACTTACTAATAAGAAATATAAATTTTGATTTTTTAACAAAACAGCAGTTAGTCTAAAAAGATATTCGAAATGTTCGTCTTCAGTGTACGTCCAGTTGGTCCTACAGCCAATTCGCTCTACGGCGAATTGTCCACAGCCGGTTAACCTACGGCAAGTCGGTCTGTGGCCATATGGTACCGACCACTTCAGCCATTCGATTTGTTCTCTCTCTCTCTCTACGTATATTTATATATATATATACACACACACACACACACATATATATGTGTGTGCGCCATATTTTCTCTTTACCAATTAATCCGTCCGATTATACTGTTTGTCTCTTCCATTTTTCTTCCAATTTACATATTTCAGTTATTACATAGGTACTAAGATATCCATGCCATAATATAATTGTTCTCGTCTTTGCATAGTTTCCTTTTCTTGTTTACTATGACCTCGTGAGTTTTTTTCACTTCTCTGCTCATAAGACACTATCGAATTTTTTAAACCGTATATTCGTCAGTATCCACGTTTCTAAGACGCTCCATATTTTTGAAACATCTTTTTTTCCCGTCTACTCTTATATCGTGCTTTCTTTACTGCTACTTCAATACTACTACTCATTTATTCTATCCTAAAGGTACTTAAATTTTTCTTCTTGTCGCAAAATTTCTATCAAAAGTATTCCCGATGAAAAATTATAGGTAACAAGATCTAGAGGTATAGCTGTTTCCAGATGAGATCACTAAACATTAAAACATAATATATTTCGACACGTAAAGAAAAAGATAACAAATAATTTAAATTATGAGAATCGACCGGTTTAATGCATAAACACGGAAGTGAAATGTTCAACTTTAACAGTTCACACGTTCACTCTTACAGCACCGGGAAAATTTCGCCAATAAATGCGGAGGGAAAATATTTAATAACCCAGTCCGGAATGAACGCTGAAATTTCAAAGAATAAATGTGTAGGTGCCGTTAATTTTCACTGTGACATTCTCAATAGGAAATTACATGTCTGAAACGAAATGTACGCGAACAATAGGCGAGCGTTAACAATATACACATACACATACGCATACATACGTATTATGTGCGGATGGAAAATAAAGGACCCACTACCAAAAGAATACAAAAACAGCTCGACCGTACACAACTCTATAATACTAAATAAATAAAAACAAAAAGTGTGTATATATTTGTATATATATATATATATATCAAAAAAAAAACAACAACAACAATTAACAATGGTTACACTTAAAAATAAACCACTATAATTATGACGGCATTGCGCATCTATTAATCATGCTCCGTACGTAGCGCGCAGACGTTTTTTAATTACCGGACTAGTTCTACTTTACAAACAAAGGGGGATGGGGGGTGGGGGAGGAGGCAGGCAGGCAGGAGAAGTGCAATCTGCCGAGTTAGGCGAGCCGTAAGGTTTCACTCGACATAAATTAGTCTTATGTTGTCCCAAATTGTGGAAGAGTCAAAAGTTGTCAACTGTTAAATCTCAAATTTCGTTAATTACGTCTACTTGCGAAACCAATTAATAAATAGAACGCGGCGACTGTTCGAAAATTTACGCGACATTATTTATCATCTCGCATACTACTACTTATCTGAACAGGCGTCGACTAACTCCGGCCGCTTCTTGGACCATTAGGCCAGTCAGATCTCTCAAAACCTTACTTCCGGCTGGTTTTAAGAATTGTTGGGAGTAAAAACAACCGATGAAACGCGTTCGTCAGTAAGGAAAGTTCAAGAAAGCGAATAAAACGTTTTCACCTATGACTGGAGCGGTGAAGGGTAACAGTGAATACACGAAATCGATATAGGCCTTCGAGATGTGGTTGGACACGGAATAAAATTAATAAAAATAAATGTCGAATATAAATAAATGAAAGATAGGAAGCGACCGCTTAACAGGTGGCCAATAATAATAATAATAATAATAATAATAATAATAAGAAGAAGAAGAAGAAGAAGAAGAAGAAACCGAAAACGACCTCCAGGCGTGTAATGAACGCAATTCAAATTTAAACGGGGGGCAACTGAACGATCGGTAAAGCGGAAGAAGGGAAGAAAAATAGAGAATTTAAGGGCAGATCGGTTAAGGGAAGCAAAAAGAAAACAACTAAAAGATAAAAACCAACAGGAAGAGACAGTGAAAGTTTAATTAACTAATCCAGTAAATTAGACGTCGAAAAAATTCAGAAATCCGATTACGTATTGCAGAAAAAGCGTAAAAATTCTTCGCGATATTTCGTCATTGAAATTCCGGCACATTCATTGCATCCGTAATCTCCGCTTAACATTCTTTCTTATTTCTCTCACTTTATTCTTGCTCGCCAGCTATCATCGCCCTCGAAAATCTGAATAACTGTCACAATTACTTTGCGCACTCTCTGCTCCGTTAGGTATTGATCGACCACCGGTCAATCGTTTTTCCGACGGCGTTGCTTTCAGCTCTTTCCCTATTCCAACCGTTACACGTATTATTATGATTCTGACTTCATTTACCGTTCCGCCATTTACAATCAAACCGTGCGTCCACCTCACACCTTTAATAGCTTCTAAGTCTCAATCTCTGTACACAACCATTTTTCTATTCTTTCTTTAGCCGCTTTAAGTTCTCATCGAATTAAAAAAGGCTCCATTGTTTCATACTTCTTAAAAAAACAAACAAACAAAAAGAAAAATACGGATCAAGATTGCGAAAACCCACCCATTTTCCAAATACTTTTTAAAATAATATTTCATACATCCTAATAATATCTAACCGTTCCAGCCGATGACGAATTTGTGTCGTCTTCAAACACGTCATTTCGATGATCGAACGGATCTCCAATTATTATCACTGGATGTATATTAAAAAAATGTTTAGAATTTTTTTAAAAATTATTTTGAATTAACGCAGAAATTAAAGTCGACCGAACAATATAATATCAGCGAGTGCGTTATAAATGAAGCAAAAAAAAAAAAAAAAAAAAACTTTGAACGCGATAATCAAAATTACCTACTTACTCTACGTCGTAAACATTAACTAGCGCTCGCAGCAAATTGCTATCCATTATGACATGAGTAATTTTATTAGCCTATACACCGCTCTATTAGGTAGCACACACTCTCGGAGGAGAAAACTGGTCAAGTGATGGAAAATATGGCAGCCGAAAAGGGTAAAAAATATCGTTTAACAATGACCAAAAAAAATAAAAAATAAAAAAAAAATAAAAAAAATGCAAAACGTAAAATTGTCTAAAAACACTGCCTGCTGCTGATTTCTTTTTTTTTTTTTTTTTCAATTTCTGTAAAAATAATTTTTAATCGGTAACATTTCAAGCTTTAGCAATTCTAACAAATTTCGACCGAAACAAGGCAACAATAATAAAAACTTTTAGATTAAGCGTTTATGTTCGATTATAACCAGCCCGAAGGAAAATTATCAAAATGGATCCACCGAATTTCCCCCATCATTATGCTCGGTAATTAACTCGTAGCTCGGGTTATCAAAATTAGAAATCACATATTGTGTGTCGGCTATTATCGCCCGATTTATAATCAACGAAAATTTGAAATTTCTTAAAAGAACTGAAATGACATTTTTAATTACATAATTTTACAAAGTCTCCGGAAAGTGCGTGAGAACTTTAATAATTAAATCTCTATACCGGGCCCGTGACTTTTTAAAACTCGTACGTGTATCTGATATAAAGTCGAGAACTCTGTTATATCTCATTAAATTCACTGCCGATGGTATTTTGAGCACAACCGTAGACAAAGTTCTCACAAGAGCGATGAATTTTTCCAGAGCGAATGAAGCGGAGATCTATAATTACGACACTATTAAGCGCAGTGGTGTTCCGTTGCTGTGAAATTTGGCTCGAATTTCGCTTTTGCACATTGAAAATATTAAAAATCATCAATTACGCTAGAATTAATGCCCCGGATAAATTGAAAAAAAAAAAAAAAAAATTAGAAAAAAAGTTCCAGCGCAATTCGTAACATTTGTCTTTATAATAATCAGTAATTGTTTTCGTACGTCAAATAAGAATATACGAAGAAAAATATGAAAATAAATTAACGCACTCGACCACGGTACTACGAGAATATTCTACTACACGACATGAAGCAGCAAGTGAAAAATATCAGCGTAGGTAGTAATCTCATTAGCAAAATAACATCGTACGCCACGATATCGAAGTAGTAGACGTATACTTCACACCAACGTTTAAGCAAATCCAAAAATGGTCAAAATTTAAAAATCCATCTCGTTAAGAAAGATGCTCCGAAATTGAATTATCCTCAAAGAACAGGTTTGTTCTATAGCCCCCCCGTATATAAATATTTATTATCTATCCCGTTCTCAAGAGGCGGTATTAAATTCATATCAGTTTCGTACATCTAACGTCACCAATTATAAAAGCAATTTTGTAGTACTGACTTATCGAATAAAGTAAAAAAAAATTGGCAACTATTACGGTAATAGTTTTATGAATTGGCGTTTAAAAACCAAAAAAAAAAAAAAAAAAAAACGCGAATCACACACACACACACACTATTTGCTCACTAGACACACGTAGCATTGCTACTCGTTAAACTATCAAAAATGCTATTTGAGTATTCACATTTTAATTATTTCTGGTTGTTTGATTAACACCAAAATAATAGGGTGTTACTGATCTACGTTACACCTGTTCCTTATCAATTTCATCAATCTTTACTGTACGTAAGCACACCTTAAACCAGGCAGTGTCGTTCTCTACAACGGCTGTCTTTCATAATACGTATAACTCGTCCTATCGCTTCGCCCATTTAGCGATATGAATAAATCCCATTAAAAAGCAAATCATTCGTCGTACCATAATAATGTCGGCGGCTATCAAAAACACTTCAAACGGCATTAACTTAATCAATAAGTAAACAAACAATAATAACAGTTTATCAACGAACACAACCCATATAAAAATTCACCCGACACTATAAAAATTCTACATCCGAAAACCCGAAACAGCAATCACAACTTAAATAAGGGTCTTGACACACGTTCGGGTGTCGATCGAAAAATAATCAAAACACATTCAGTTATTCCTCAAGAACCAACGTCATTATCGAGCCATCTCAGCTACAAGTTTGTAGGAGAGAAAACGCTACTGAATTTAACAGAATTAACGATATACCGCAAAAACCGTAGCAATTTATGTAAATCCGCTTTTTTTATTAGACACGTATTTCAAATGTTTCCAATAACAGACTGGCCACCCGGTTCTCAAACAGCAACCCGGTCAACCAATTAATGAAAACCCGTCCAATAATAAAAATTAACAACGCGAAAATTACCCCGAGAAGACCAGTCAATCCATTTGTACGTTTTATCATAAAGCTTGTCTCCTGACATTTCACATGAAACCATTGAAGAATTATCCAAAATAGAAATTACACCTGCATCCTAACTAACCGTAATTAAAAGCAGGGTTCTCTCCGATGCAAGATTTCCTCATATCCCGGACTCAAGACGTAAAATTTTACACACCCCGATGATATAAATAAAATAACGCCCACTGTCGTAATTCATTATTTAGAAAAAGAATACCGAATACGTTTTTCCGATGATTCTCTCGCATCTTCCTATTTGAAACGATCCGGAACACAAAACCGCAGACACGATCGGTCAATCAATTAAAATCAATGGCCAAGTTAAGTCTGCATGAAGCGGTACTGGTTGCCCAAGATAAAACGGTCTGGAGAACCGCATTTAATGCTTCAATTTTATAATAGCAGCATGCCCTCTCTAAAGGGTAAAAGGAAAATGATGATGAATTTGACCGTGGTTTTTTTAATATTTTCCCCTTATTAGATAAAGATAATATAATTGGAACATTATTACTAATAATTATTAAATGTCGGAATTATGTAACCCACGAGTACAGTATAATGATATATAATCTTTACTTGTACAACATTCCCGAGCGATGCAGTAATATTTATGTTTTATTTATTAAATATTGTAATGAATACAACTTATATGATCTTAGCGTTAATGGTCAAAAAACAAACGAACGCATTTTTCTTAATAATTATATTTCATAATAGTCACCAATAATTTTTTTCTTTTTTCATTCGAATCGGATAAGTCGACATCGTTTTCTCAACTTGTGACACGGAACCTAAGTGAATTTAACATAACTCGTACTCGAAAAGCAGCTTCACATACCAGCATAGTTACCAACCTTATTTAGAGTACCACCACCGCAGCTTTACCAATATGACAGTTAGAGATATGTCTTCACGTACTTTTCACTTTTTCACTACCTTTCACGCTGAAAACCCATACTCCTCTTTCGAGCACCACGTGTACCTTATTAAAATCCTAACAAATTGCTCCAATCAACACACATCCGTTTTGCGCAAAAATCAAATAAAAGAAGATAGGTAGATAAAAAACACCACACTATAAACCAAAACAGTTGACCAAATAGTATACGTTAAATATTCGGCTCTGGAAATGCTCTACTAGAATCGTCAAGCAAACTTAATCCGAAGGCCTGAAATAAATGACGATAAAGTAAAAATGACTTTTCCAAATATTTCGCAAGCGTTTCGGTGTTAAAAAGGCCGTCCTCCTTAAAAATACGTGGCTCAAGTGAAACCATTAGAAAAAATTTTTCGTCATCTGTCGTATCCATCAGACAACAAAAGCTAGGAAATTCGACTAGTGCACTTCCTCTTCCAATGTTCAATGGGAACGTTTTAACTACAAAGTTGGACATATTAATCAAATTATATCCATTTCTGTACTATACACATATTAACTAATCGTAATAAACATAAGAGAAATTTTAATATTTTAAAATATTTTCATAACATCGACATATTTCGCGGTCTTAACTACATTATCATGGTGTGACGTAAAAAATTGTTCATGTTACGATGACGTAGTTAGTACTACGAAACATGTCGCTGTTATATTATTTTTAGAAATATTAAAGTGTAAATTCGTTACGGTTATTTAATATATTTAACTGCAAAACTAAAACTATACTTTTATTTTTTGCTTTTAATACTTTTCAGTTTGAGGTATAGTTCTGCATATATTTCTTCCATTTTGCTTATCTATACCAGTGTGAGCCTCAGCGGTCCAATACCTGTAGTAACTCTGCTGCTTGAGAAACGCGTATGCACAGGGGTTGTAAAATGCGGATGAAACGTGCAACTAGATTACAAACGTACATACAACATTTAGACTGACTACAATATATCACTATAGTTATCAATACTTCGTATGCATATTTCTCCTCGCGGCTATTAGCAGATGTTTGCTAGGTAACTCAGGGATTTCGAATGGAGCTAATAATGTGGAACCGCACAACACAGCCAGATGTGTTTTTACAGTTTAATTTTTCGACCAAAGTTGTTTTTACGTAAATGAATTTTTTTCAGGCGTTGGTGATTCTGCGATTCTCCTTCGTCGGAAATATTAAAAACGTAAATTGACGGTCAATATTAAAAATTAAAGAAATGAAAAAAAAAAACTGGCGAAATATTCGAGAATTGAAAAATCTCTATAAAACATCAACGAACTTCAAATTTATGCTGATATCACTTAGAACCGAAAAAAGCTTCGAAAAACATCAGCGCGCAATATAAAACACCAGATATAATTTTTCCGTAACAACCTCCTTATAATGGTATAATACTAAAAACGATAAAAGGTACCACATTCGTATATCACAAAATTAAGTTTCCCTGTGTCTTATTACACGCGTGTCTTTTTAACAGAAAAAAAAAAAAAACAAAACAAACTAATAAATAAATTTTTAAAACAACTTCATTCACTTTCATTTGCAATCGGTAAACTGATTTTGTAAAATAATTCAATTTCACGAAAAATCACAGCCGAAATTTTCCCACGCAGTTTTCCAATGACTGTAATTTTCTACAAGCACTATTTAGCCAATATTGCATCGTAGATCGCTTTTAAATACTCATAACTAATTCTATACGATATTAAACCAATTTTTAACCTACGCATGTGTGGTCAATAATTAATTAAAACGTGTTATAAACAACTCTATAGCTGAAATGAAACAGATGTCTTCGATGCATGGCTACTAATCCCGCTATACCAGGATTTCCGTGATGCAATTGCCATCGTATCCTCGTATAATTGTGTACCTTTTGCAGCGAGGAGATTTCTTGAAAATTGCCCAACTTATGCTCCGCTTGTCAATCATATCTCGGGAATTCCAGACAACTGCAACTTATGTACTCTAAATATTAAGCGTATTAAAACATAATTTCTTGTGAGCTTTGTAAACTATAACTGATTTTTTTTTTTGTTTTTTTTTCTGTTACTTTCTTGCTCCTTATTTGCAGAATTTGGATTCTTATTTTCGAATACAGATTTATTTTTAAACTAATCATTATGATTATTCGTAGGTTTTAATTTTTAAATTTTGCCCTACAGCTCATGACGTCAGCTGAGCTACAATTTATAATAATTAAAACTGTATTTCTTACAATTCGTCGATACGCTAGTCTCAAAAATATTCTCATCGAACGTTTGTGGAAAAATGTGAAAGCTAATTGCTTTTCATTTTCAGAAGTTAAACTTTTTTACGATTAACCGGATCAACTAAATTCTTAATGATAACTCCCAAAATGGAAAGAGTTCGTTTCCTGTCCAGGTGCTTTAATTCACGCTTGCACATCGATCACATAAAATCGGGTACGACGCAGAGCATTTGCTAATTTACTGCTAAACATGGAACAACTTAATTTCACAACTGTTTTAAAATTTAAAGATGAATTCAAAAGTCGGCCGGTACAGCTCACTTTCGCAAAATAAACGTTCGTTGTCTCATCTAAAATATGGTTTCCAATTAAAAAAAATAAACGTTAACAATTTTTTTCCGACAAAATTGAGCTTTTTCAAATTATGTTTCCAATGTTCTTCGTTTCACTTTCCGAATCTACCTTTTTAACCTTTAAACAAAACTATCCAACGTGGAATCGGACAATGTTACCAGGTTAGTAAAAATCAAAAATAAATTCAAGGCGTAACAGAAAAAAAAAAAAAAATTATTCCAAGAGGCTAAAGAAGTTTGAGAATGGCCGATCTACAACACAAGAACAAATAATAATAATAATAATAATAATAATAATAATACGTTGTATTCGATAGGTTTTTTTCTTTTTTTTTCTTTTGAAAATTTATAATGGGCGAGTTTGTTTGGTGTAGAATATATCTCATGGGGACAACTTCGCACGAATTTCCGATATAAATGCACACTGGAGGATCGCGGAAAACCTAAAATTTCAATTTAAATGTAATAGGAAAACAAAAAACAAGGCAGCTACAAAGCTTATACACACTACTATCGCAACTGACGCAGATGTATAGAAGGTATCTTACTCTCGGCGACTATTTACAATCGACGATTGAAATTTCAAACGGAAGGAATTTAAAAAAGGCGATATTTTTGCCATTTACTTACCTACAGAAGTAACACGGTTTTAAGTTGAGAACGACTTATCATCAATCGGTGTATAATATGATCGATTTTTTCAGTCTTCCAAATTATTTTCTATTCTTATAATTTTTAATTTCGTATAATATAGAAAAATTCGGTTTCGTTTTTTCATTTAAAAACAACATGATCAGTCACGGCTAATTTCACTGATCATTCAGCGAAATTCGTTGATTTAACTGAAAAAACATTTAAAAAATCAAACAAAAAACTAATTTTAAATGTTTTTAAAAAAGTTTTAATTTCAAAAGTGAACTTTCCGGCGAAAAACCATCTGGCCGCCGACATCCAAGCACAATAATACTGTGGACTTTGTATATTCTTAAAGTGTTTGATCGTCATAAATTGGGGGAGGGGGTGTCAACAACTGGATATCGGAGAAATCTGACAAAACGTCAACAGAAAAGAATTTTTATTATCGACTCGATAGCACTGACTTTAAAATCTTACGTTCGTGTAAGTCGCGCGCGTTTTTTTTGTTTTTTTTTTGTCATATTAACCGCTTTTGTTGTCCAGGGATGTTTCTTGACACTTTACAGAATACTTCAAATATCTTTTTCCTTTTTTTTCTATGGAAAGACAAAAACTTGCTGAAAACCCCTGTCAAAAACTGAACCGATCGGTGCCGATCTCTGCATTCTCATCATATCTTCTTTGTTTACTATTCGTTCCAAATTTGTGTTCTTTCCTTTATGGCTACCCGTCTCTAGTTCTCTACTCTCCAAATAAGGTGCAATTCAAAATTCTTGTGTGTCCTGGTGCGCTTAAATCCTCTCCAATTTCACTGCGGTTCTTGCTAAACCTAATTCACCAGCGCTGTCTATTCTCATTATATACCGTTTCCTTGCTGAACGTCTTCCGCTCACATGCTCTCACTCATTCCTAATTCTCCATCTATAAAAATTGGCGCTTTACCCCCCCCCCCCCCGGAAAAATTCCTATTTTATCTCATATATTTCTCTTCGTTTCAGTTCATTTTGACCGTTCACAATTTTCTTTAAAAATCGAGCCTACTTTTTCTTTAACATCGCCGACGTCGGTCATCCTCTTAGAGTAACTTTTATTCTACCTTCGCTTTCGAAATCCACCCGCAAGCCCTAATTAAACGCAGGAATTCTACAGTACTATCAATTTCCCCTATTTCTATTTCGGGCAACCGTTTTGGCATTATCATCGGGTTTTTTTTCCTTACAGATTTTAACTTTTCGGAGGATCTTCTTATTTTTATTACCCACATTCAACTACTCGAAAATGAATTAAATGACTATATCCTACACGATCCACATCATCTTCATTCTTCCAGTTATTCGATTACCATTTTTGTGACTCCGTTATTCTCTGTACACGTTCACTCATTCACATTCCTTTCTCCTTCCATTCGATTCGCATCGATTTGTCTATAGGTTCCTAGCTATTCGAGCATCTCTGCGAAACGGTTGATTCGTTGGCTTGACTCGCTGCTTCCTTCCCACCGTTTTTTTTGTTTCTTCAAAAACATCCCATCTTCCAGCCCATCCTATTTTCTACATAAAAGTTTTCAATTTAGATTTTGATCAGACTATTTTCTAACAATCACTCCTATCTATCAATTCAACCCCCATTCTTCCTACTAATCCGTGGTTTCTTTCGTTTTTCGTCATTCTGTGTTCTTGGTCTCTATTACTCGTCCGCCCTTTTAACTATATCCTATTATGTTCCTCCCGTTTTCGCTTTAGTCTGGCTTCCTCCCCTCATTGTCTTTTCAGATAATGCAGTTATTTGCGACGCGGCCCTTGTTTACCGAGTTTTTCTGAGCTTTCTGTTCCCTACATTGCCTTTCCCTATTCATCATTCCCGCTATTTGTTTGTTCCCATTAACGACGTCCAATCGAAGTAGAATATACAACCGACATTCTTTCTTCTATTCTACAGACGTCCTCGTTTAATTGAGTTCCTGCGCTATGGCTGGGCAGCTGCTTGATAACGCAAAAGAGGATATGTAAAAATTCCAATAAAACAACCGAATCAGTTTTTTAATCAAAAGCAAAAAAAAAAAAAAAATCGAAAAAAACAACCTTTTTAAATGTAAACGGACCTTGTCAATTTGAAGATTCTGTGATCAACGGCTTGTTTTTCGATGAATATCGCCCGGTATTTTTAAATCACCACTCTCAAAAAGAAAGGCGCGCACAGCAGGAGAGGAAAAATAAAAACAACTTTTATCGCAAATTTGCATGATCATAACACACACGCAGTAATCGCCACCAGGCCGAAAAAGCGAAACATAATTAATATGAAAACTATGTTGCTTTACGCGAACTAAAAGTTGCCACAAATGAAAACATCAGTTAGCACAGATATAATATGTTATGCGCAGACAATTACCGACAACCTCATTAACATTTACTCACGTACACACGACGACAAAACCTAACTTGAAGGCAAACTGCATTAAAAATAACCACACACAAACACACATAATACGATGCCGGTCGCGATACGCTTTACGCACATGTACATATCAAGAAGAAACCTTTACTACAGGACAGTTCTTATTATTATGGAAGTTCTGAAGGAAAACCAGGCGGGATTTTGTTTTATGACCACACTGCTCGGGCCCAACACCAGCGTTTCTCTGAACGTAAACATATCCCATCGAATTACATTTTTTAACTACAACACGTCATAAAGTACGGCTTTGTGTATGACGCAGCTAAATAGATAAAAAATTACATAAAATTTCAGATATCGAAAACACACTGTGGTCGCGGCCCAAGTAAAAAAACTCGATAATACAAACGCGTGTAATTAACCTGACGCGTTTCAAGATTCACCTCCCTTCATTTTCCAATAAACTAGTAGCGAAGAATATCAAACAGTCACTCAAAAATACAATCGTTCCCATATAAAGCCCCGATCCTTCGGATCTTGCCATCGAGATACCCCCCGGTTCCCTAACCGATAGTACTTGTAAAAGAATAAAGTTTAGAGTTATCTCTACGTTATCCTTCAAAAATACCGATAATTTACGGTTTGCTTAACAATTTCCATTACAACGTCAGCCACATATTTTGTAAGGTTTTGTTTTTTTTTTTCAAGTTGCCGAAAAGACGTACGCATACGCGTAGATCTGCCACTTAAATTCGTTCCTTTTCGGGGCAGTTCAATTATGATTAAGAGGATTCGAATAAATCTGATTATGAGTTGAGCCTCGATCGTAGCGTCGCAGTTGCGTAAACAACAATATTTTATGCGGACTCGGTTCAATTCCGCTATTGAAAATATTGAAAAGAGTACCTTCATTACCGTTCGACCGGATAATGTGTTCGAAGTAGAGAAACTCAAATTAAGAGGGAAAAACAAAATTTTACGCACTCTGTCGCCCTCAAAAAAATAAATAAATTAAGGGAAAAAATTAAATCCTATCGGTCTTTCGTCAACCATCCTCCGTAGTACTACCTTTAGCTATTTTCCAGCTCCAGATTTAATCGTCCTTTCCGCAATCAATCATTCTAGAGACTTTTGGTCGGATAGATACGATTCCTTATTCTCTAATCGCGCTTCGCACCATCTCCTCACACAGCCAGCGCCCAGCAGTACCCTTGATTTCTATTCATTCCTTTCGGTCGTACTATTGTCTCCTTAATCAGATTAAGAATTAATCGTTCTCTTCTCCCCCCGCTTCCGTCGTTTTCATTTTTCCCTATCACGAATTTCGCTGAATGATCAGTGAAATTAGCCGTGACTGATCATGTTGTTTTTATATGAAAAAACGAAACCGAATTTTTCTATATTATACGAAATTAAAAATTATAAGAATAGAAAATAATTTGGAAGACTGAAAAAATCGATCATATTATACACCGATTGATGATAAGTCGTTCTCAACTTAAAACCGTGTTACTTCTGTAGGTAAGTAAATGGCAAAAATATCGCCTTTTTTAAATTCCTTCCGTTTGAAATTTCAATCGTCGATTGTAAATAGTCGCCGAGAGTAAGATACCTTCTATACATCTGCGTCAGTTGCGATAGTAGTGTGTATAAGCTTTGTAGCTGCCTTGTTTTTTTCTCCTTAATGTCTCCTCCGGAATACCGATTCTTCTCTTTTTAATGTAACGCGAACCATGTTTTCTTCGAATGTTCGGCTCTTGTTAGCGAACGTGCTCTTTTATATTCACAAATCTTGGCTCTAGTCTTGCTCCTTACAGTGCTTCCATTATCCTTTCCTTCCCCCCTCCAGCGACAATTGCCTGTCTTCAATCATTTGTGCTTTCCATCTCCTATCGTCTCGAAATCGAAATTTGTATCGTAAAACATTCAAATGATTTGGTCAAAACGAAGAGCACCGCCCAACACAAAAAAAAAAATCTTTATTTTTGACGGGGACGGAGGTCTAAAGGAAATTTCAAACTAACTGTCAAAAACTTGTATTCGGTGTTATATACCAGTAAAGTACATCTAGATAAAAGTCTTCAGCGGAGCCCTACAAAGAATAAAGTAGAAATACGGAATGATACTCATTAAGTAAGATTTTGTCGAAATTTTCTGAAATTCAGTGCACGCATTCTACGTAAGGGAGTAATAAGTCTCTTGCCACTTTTTTAGACGGCGCTGCTTGTTATAGCTCAAATTGCTTTCAAAACTTTAAACGCAAAGAAGACGGGGTAATGAAAATTTTTGCTGGAAATTTATTTCTTTTGACAAAGCGTCTATTACGTTAGTTATATGGAACATCCACACATTACATATATATTTACGACACATCTTGTCAGTTGCAACAGTATACGTTTTAGTACAATGCCCTGAAGGATGCTACCACGGTCTCGTTTTATATCGCGCGTACATATTCAATTATTTATTTATTTATTTTTTATTCTTTTGATTGGTTCAATAGATTTACGATTATTATTAGTATTATGTTATGATAAAGATGTATATTATAAAGTTATCATCGATCATCCGCTAAAGATACAGAATTATAGAGAATTATACAAATTCAAACGATTAAAATACTAAATTGTACGTATCTTGTTGCTCCTGCTCCGCTGTCGGTCTGCAAATCCGATTAGTGAGAGTTGGGTAAAGTATAATAAAAGTTTCTTGAATTAAGAATCTTGGAACATTTAAATTTAAAATTCTGAACAATTAATCAAGATGAGGCAACCATTTTTTACAATGAGTAACTTCTTTAACAGGTCGGTGCACGAGAGGTGCTAAAAAACTAAGCAGAGAAGCGAAAATTCCGATTGATCACTGATCAAAAATCCGTCGCCCGTTTTTTGTCCAGTCCTGTTACCGCTCACCGCCCACTTTCAAAATTATGGAAATTAGATCTCACGCACTCTCACTCTCACCACGTTTACCGTTATTTCTTAGTTTATGTATTTTATCTGCATCATGTAATCGACATACTACGCAATATGATAAAGAAAAATGTTTATTGGATTTCCGATACTTCCACAGTTCTACTAACAAATATACTCTGACGTAAAAGATTTAAACAAAAAGTTATAACATGTATATATATTAATTACAACGTAATTCTTAGGCTACCCCTCCATTCGAAAAAATGTCCCAATTTTATGTAACGTTTGATATATTTTATAGGATTTTTGTTATTGTTATTTAAAAAATGTCACAATTTTATGTAATGAAATATGTAACGAAAAATGTAACGAAAAAATGTCTTAATTTTATATAATGAAAGTTAAATGTTAGAATAGGATTTTTGTGGTTATGTTATTTTTTGTGTGTGTTGATGCCAGTAAGAATTACGTTGTAAATTTTGATCATTTTATACAAAGTATAGAAGAGAAAGAGACAGAAATGAAAGCAAGAGGGGTCAAGGGGCACAGCCACTTGCCAGGCCAAAATGGCCGAGTTTATATATATATATATTATGTATTATTTAATTTATTTAAGGTTGCTTAATTCTATATTATTATTAATAAATTACCTTATACTCGTGTAAAAATAGTATGCACGGCTCAAATGTTGCAGTTTGATAATTGGAGACGCTTTTCTAACTAGTCCGCTTTTAATGACGTTTGAACGTTCTAAACTGCAAAAGAGCTATGCATATATGGAATTCATCAGTTTTGTGCACCGAATACTTAACTTCAAACTGGGGCTTTTCTGATCGCATTACGTTCGCAGTTTTGAAAGAAATAGCTTCCTCTTTTTTTGCTACTTTTTTAGTGTAAATTTTTATTAACAAAAAAAATTAACCTTACTTTTTCATTATTAATACAGTTCATTTTCATTATTATTATTGTTATTATTTGGAAAAATAAAATAATTCTACATTTATCCGTGAACAAAATCGGACAGCATAAGAGAAAGACAGAAGTGAAAAACATGTAATTCCATTTAAACGGAGAGGCACTACGCTGAATTTTAATACGCAAGCTTGCTCACAGTTGCAACGGAAAAGAGCAAAAGGTCTGTCCCCAAAACGGAGGCCTAAATGAAATAGGACAACTTTCCGAGTTTCGTATTCTGGAACGTTTGCCGCACGTGCGTCCGAGCTGTTTAATACAACTCCGAATTCGAATGTCACTGCAGAAAAATCTCAAACTCTGATTTCGCGGTCATTCAGAATTCAACTCGTTTGAAATTTACACGCGCCCAGATTTCCGAACGACCCCGCGGCTGAATTCAGAACGCTTTGGAATCGGAAATCCCGCGAAAATCCGACGCAAGACTCTTCTTCCAGGTCGGCTATTTTAATAATTTCCTACGCTGGTAATTAACCCCACGCACAACGCTATTTTTTTTATATGTAAGCCCCATCGTTGGCGGCTGGAAAACCAGCCAGGAAAATCTCTGGTCATAGCAGGAGTTAATGCTGTGCGCGGAGCAGTACCGTTCAGACAAGTGAATTAAAATGGAAAAAAATCTTATGTTAAGCGAGAGTAATTCTCCATTTCCTCGGGCCACCACTGAACAAAAATTAAACCGTAACGTTAGACACGAAAAACTGCAGAATACATAGTGTCGCGGAGGACCCCGCATTCTCCTTATTCACTTAGGAAAATGACTTCGACTGCAATATATATCACAATTTTTCCCGTCCGTCTAAAAAAAAAAAAGAATTCTATTAAAAGGTTTTTTCGATATATAATTAAGAAAATAATAAAAGGCATTATTTAAACGAATATCGGAATTATTATACATTTGGTTATTATATTTGGTAAAAATAATTTCCTGCTTATCAGGTATAATTACGATATTTTAATGACCGCGTATAACACTTATGGAATATTTTGTGATAAATAGCGGCGATAAAAAAAAAAAAAAAAAAAAAAAACGTCAAAAAATTCAGTAATTTATAAAAATTACATTCATAAAACGCGGTTATAATTTTTTTTATACCTGTTTTACAAAAAAAGAGAAAGAAAAAAAAAGTTTAGTAACGGAAAGCGTTTCTTTTAGGATATTAAAAGTAAAGTAAATCTCTTGACAGTGCAAAAGGCGTGATGGACATTAATATTAAGCTGAACAGTACTGATATTTGGTAATACCATTAAAGCGATTAGGCTTTTTAAGTTGGGGAAGCGCGATTCCCTGAAAACGTCACTACAACATGCATACAATACTCTAAATATACAAAAATTCATAGACTACACGCTTTATGTTTTGGGTTCTCGGTACAACTTAAACTCAAAATACCGAATTATAATTTTTCATAGAGTTACAATACATCACCCGTCATTTTGTCCTCCTCGCGATTTGCAAAAAAAAAAAAAATAACCATTTCCACCGTACCGTGCAGTACAGTTGTATTTAAATTTTTCATCTCTAAGTTTGTCTTTAGTTTTTACCAAATTCCATCTTCCGTATCGCTTCCAAAAATACTGAATTTCGATTCTTCGATGGAAATAACGTCGTTGCAGATACCGCGAATACTATATACACTTTGCAGCGAAATTGAGAATTTTTTTGTTTTCATTCGGCGAAACGGTGATTTAGCAGCTCGCGAACCATAATCATTATAGCTGTTAATAATTTTGCGAACTGTCTAAGCAAAAATCTCCTTTTGTTTAAGATCAGAAACCGATTTTGGGAAACCCACTTTTGCAATTTTTGCTATACCATTTTCTTGGTAAAACCTTGAACCGAAAGTTTGCCTGGTTGCTCTTTCGTTAATTCTATTTTCCTTTTGAAAACGTTTAATTAGATCATATAAAATGAACCTCTCGGCTGACTCAATCAAGCTACTTTATCTCCCAACATGTATTTTTCCCAAAATCACTAATTGTTTTTTTTTGTTTTCTTTAAAAAGACATACGCCATTTACATTATTAGCAATATTCAAAATATTCAGTTCTTCAGCACGATTTCACGAATTAAATAGTATCGATTACGATCACTTTAACAGGCAGCGTCGTCTCGCCAAATGTCTCACGTAAGTCATAGTTCGAAAAAGTCCGAGCAGTTACCGGCCTAAATTCGGTAGCCTTTTTTTCTAAATGTCTTTTCTCTCCTAAAGTAAGTTTACAAAGGTATTTTATTGTAATAAACGAATTCCTAAAATTAGATATTTTTTATTACCAAAATGAATTTTTAAAAACGCTGTTGGAATATTAATGTTATTATATATACATGTGTATATATATATATATTTGTGTGTGTGTAAATTTTTCGAATATCTTTCCTCAAATTATAGTACAGAAATGATTTTTTTTTTTTTTTTTAATATTAATAATCTATTTAATTTGAATATTCGGAGAACTATTCTTAAATCTTCGAGTGAGATGGAAGTTAGAGAAATAAAATACATTTAATTTTAATATTTAAGCATCCTATCTTCAAATTATACAAGCGAAGACGGATGCTTATTTACAGTATCTCTGAACTATGCGCGGAAACGGAAACAGCGTCCTCATTAACTAGAAACCCTTTATTCAGAGTTCAGTAATACTTTCACGGCTAATTATTATTTCTTTTAAAGGAATTTCCGCAACAGTTGCTGAGTTTCAAAGCAGAACTATTTGAATTTACGCATTTCGAACAGTATATGAAAAAGGTTTTAACTCGGTACACAAGCAAAAACAGGCGCGATGTATAAACATTTAACCGTAATAAGCGTCCAAGTAGTTTATTTCCGGACAAAAAAGGGGAAAAAAAAAAAGGAAAACACGTAAATAAGCTAAATGTTCAAATAAACACTTCATCCGCCCACTTATTATTTCGACATCTGCTTGTTGGTATTTCCCCTTATATGCTTGTCAGCTACAGGTAGGTACTTCCCCATTCAGCCTTATATACCGCAACAACTCTACGTCCAGCAACATATTAACCGGCTCAGGGAGCCGACTTACAATCGAGGCACGATGTACTCGCCAAAATTTACGGAAATTTAAAAAAAAACATGAATTCCCGAAACATGTCGGTAATTTAGTGTATTTATAAAAAGTTTTCTGAATAGAAGTTGTATTTATAAATTTCTTTAAAACTGAAATTACAACTGTTCAGGGCCGTGTCCACGGTGGTGGGGTTAAGCCCCCTATTAGAACTAAAATAGTTATTATAAATACAAAAAAATCTGAAAAAAATTTATAAGTAAATATTGATGATTTTTTAAGATGTTCTTACGTTAAAAAATAAAAGAAAAAACATGCTTCACATTTTATGATAGAAATTATTAATAGTATGAATATTAGTAAAAAATGTATTGTTATTTATAAAATAAATATATTTTTTTTTTACACGCGAACAAAATTTTCAAAATTCTGGGCACGGTACTGCAACTGTTGATTAACTTTTGTTACGTCGGCCCGAAAACGAGAGAATGTATCGACTTTTTAGTACAACAGAATATATGTACATATATATATTCGAAAGTCTTGCAGAACAATTTTCGATGCTTACTCTGTAGATTTTTTTTTTTTTCGGTAGTCAACGAATAAATATTCGAAATATAGTAACGCTCTACATAGAAAAATAAAAATATATTAATTCCGTGTAGCGATACAATTAAAAATGTTATATTTTTATCTCAGTAACGATTCCGGGAGCATAGCCCATCTTCAGCTAGAAACAAAATGAAATAAGAAGAGACTACATCTCAATTTGTTCGTATTTGATTTTGTTTCTAGCTCAAGATGGGCTGTGTCCGAAAACGATACTAAGATAAAAGTATAATATTTTTAATCGTATCGCTACGCGGAGTTAAAATATACTTTTATTTTTCTAAGTATTGGCAAACCAGAATGTTAAAGAACAGTATGTGTCCTCACACGAAACAAGGGAACACACATCACTACGAATAGTATAATATTTCCAATTAAACAGGTCGTCGGGTTGCTTTTGCTACTACCGTAGCAGTAATTAACTAACGGACAAAAGAGCAAAAGCGAAAAATATCCTAAAAAATTGTTCCTTTTCATTGTGAAAATTTATTCCGTCTCGGTCCACATTTTAACTATAGTGATCATACACGTTCAATGGTGGCATCCCCCGATTCCCATAATACTCGAATGAAACATTGTAGCCTATCCAAATACGTTCTACCGGCTACCTACATAGGCAGTAGTGTTTACACCATAAAAAAAAAAAAAAAGAAAGGCTCTAAGTATAAACTTTCTTGGAACAACCCCCGGTGTCGACGGAATAATTTTAAATGTTATATAAAAGAAATGAAAAATAAAAAAAAAAAATCGGATCTTCTGCGGGGTTGAATTCTGAGGTAAAATTCGGAAATTACCCCCCTTTCTAATATTATTGCTCGACTATAACTTTGTTCGCACGTTATATCAAAAGCGCTGTAGTATTTGAAAATTATCAGCTATGCGAAAACCACCGCGCTAACTACCCGATAACTGCTACGTAAATGTACTCACCTCGATCAGCTTTATTCATCCTATCATTGCCGGCGTCCAAATCGAAAACTATCTTATGAACAAGCGTGCACAAATTTTTCACAAAGAAAACAATAATAAATTATTCGACGCGCAAAAGGTGCGTTATTAAAATTGGAAAAAACAACGAACAACAAAACGTCACGAAAAATGACAAATCACTCACATACGTGCATATAATATACATGCGACGACGGGTTTAATCGAGAATAAAGTATGAAAAAGATCGCAAAAACAACAAAGTCGGGAATCCTAGTGCAGAGAACGCGATCTCGAATTTGCGATAAATACGCGACCGCAGCGACGACAACGCAGTTGCTAGACTCCGGAACGCGATACGAACAAACAGCGCAATGATAACAGCGAGCACGCTACAGACGGACGCTTTCAGGTTTTCTTATCACAGCGAGATCGGAGATGCGGTCGCCCGCGATGATTCGATTCGCGTTAAGATTAACGTATACTTCGACGGCCGACCAACCAGCGCGCGACTGTCTTACGTCTAATCATCTGCAGCCGAAACTTCCAAGCGCCACCGCAAACGCACGTGTGCACAGCCGCGCATGCGTACACCAGTCGTAGCTCGTCGCGTCAGCTTATTGCGTTTACACGCTAGATCGGCCGCAAATGAAAACGTAATTCCGGACATTGCCAGCTTAGTCGCCTTATCAGTTCACTCGTCAACCACCGACAAGCAAGTGCCGTGCCACCCCCCGCCAATCTGACTGGGCCCCCCGCACCACACGATTGGTATATCAATATCGTCGAGTTATGATTACGTTCGCCGTCAACGAAAATAAAATGGAACCGACGTACGTCCAAGTTCGACTACACTAGTGCATGTGTGCACCGGCGATACGCGACTTTTAGGCCAAGGTAATCGGAACAACTATGAGAAGAGAAAGGTTGCGATCGTACTAAAAATACTGGCACTAGCGGCAGTCTGCTGATAAGAAGAATGTGGCACTGCTGGGGCGCGACAATGAGAACTGCACACAGCAGTGTTGCTTGCCCGGAACAGGAGGAAATCCATCACTTACTGGAGCGGCGGTGACAACTCATCGAACCTGGACTATGCAGCAGCAACCGGTAAAATCGTTTGTTGATAATTCCGCTGCGAAAATAATCTGCGCTCTATGCACAAAAATTTACTCTACACTCTTCACCGTCACTCATAACTCTCTCTATTTTCTAAGGGATTTTTCAGCGTCTATCAAAACAGCTTGTGAAAATGGGTAATTAGAATTCTCGATAGCATTTACTTTCTTATTTAATTGCGTTTATTGGATTTTTTTTTTTTTTTAAGTATCACAAATTATCATTTCTAGTTTTTGTAGAAATTTTAAATGTTTTTCGTATGAAAACGTACGTGGTGATAGAAAACATTACATGAACTGACTCGCGTAGTTTACAAGACTGAAGACTCTGCGATAATCCTTACTAATAATGGTGCGTAACAGGATGCGTGTGTGTATCCGTAATTTGCACCTGGAAAAATAATTTGTTTCAAACATGAAATAGTAAATCCACCAGCAGAATGCTAAAAAAATTTGGATTTCATTGAGAGTGCCTGTTAATACGCGGAAAAAATAAAACTGTTAAGCTTATTACCCCACCACCTCGTTAATTTAAAAAAATTTAATAATTTAATGTTCCGTCATAACAAACAAAAAGAGTAAATAATACTCAATATGGAAAATAAACGTTTTTTATGAAATAATAATATTTAGTTTATTAAACGGCGACGCGTTTCGAAGTTGATAGCTTCATGATCGCAATATTTGAGCTATCAGCTTCGAAATCCGCCAACGTTTAATAAATTAAATATAAAATATTATTATTTCACATAAAGCGTATATTCTGCAAGCGGTTTACTTGATAATTAGCAGAAATTTTAACATAAATAATACTCCGTTCCTTAATTATTTTTACCGCATATCCATTTTATTAGGCGGCGTTGATTTTAATTTTAAAAAATTCCTAAAAGGAAGGGGATAATATCAAAGGGGAGGATGCGATACAAACGGTGACTTTATCATCGATGTACATTTTTTTTTTATTATTATTATTATTTTAATTTTTTTCGGAAACTCGTCGACTATGGGCATTAACGTAAAAGAAATTTTTCTATATTAATTTACGAATCCGAACCAGTTCCTACCTCTAAATGGAGCACCGCTGCCTAACTAACTACGATGCGACAATTGCCTCCCTATTTGAAGATTATTCAGTTATATATATATATATATATTTTTTTTTTTTTTTAAACGCCCAAAGCGGAATATATTTAAAAATTAAAACGTAATCTTTCTACGATTTTAACGGGTATAATTTCTTCTTACTGAAAATAGCTACGTTTTTTTCTCGTTATAAAAAAAAAAAAAACGGCTGGAATAACTTCCAAAACGCGATCTTCCCCCCGCAACAAATGATGCGCGGTTGATATTACATACGCATAAACTCCGAAATTTTACGATGATATCGAACAGAGACGGGTTCTAGAAATTTTTTTATAAAATACAAGAAGTGTAGACATTTTTAAAAATCGAATTATTTTGTTCTCAAAGAGCTCATTTCGGTTTAAACGAGGCTGTAAAACAGAAATTTATTCATTAACATATATAATAAAATATTAACAAATAAATTTCGTTATACAGATATTTTAAACATTTTTCTTTTTACGTATCTTCTTCTTCTTCTTCTTCTTCTTCTTGATGTGCCGTACTCTTCCCAGAGCGTTGGCGATCAGATGGCAGCTAAAACTTGCGTTCTCTTGCTCCTTGGATGAGATCATGGATTGAGCTAATGCCAGTCCAGTTCTTAATGTTTTGTATCCAGTCGGTTCTCCGTCTTCCTGCACTTCTTTTTCCCTCTATTTTCCCCTGGATAATAAGCTGTAGGATCTCAAATTTTTATCCTACGTGTAAACTATTACAATAATCTTATTTATTTGCGAGTCTTTTTCACCCCCCTTTTAAAAAGGTTTTGTCGAATAATTAAATATCCTGATTACATTACTTAAGAAAACTACTTTTCCACCGCATCGTCAATAAATTTATCTACTCAATCATTATTAAGCATTCACATTTCGCAACTTCAGCTTTCGATCCCTCTGCAGGGCCAGCTAATATCTTAACTGACAAGCAGTAAAAATTTCACGCCTTCGGTTATTAATCACGAATTCCAAAGAGTAATAAACTGTTAATTCTATCCATCAGCTAACGCGGATACATGCGAGACTTCTTTAATGAGTTTGTAGGTTCGTTAACCCTGAACCTTTATTCTCTTCGTTCCATTCTATTTTTCTCTCTTAATGATTTTCTTATATATCGCCTTTAAGCTTTTTTTTTTTATTTATTAATTTTTTAATTTCTCATCGCGAAACATACTAATATTAAATTTCAACTCATATTCGCAGACTTTTAAAATAAAACCGAAAGAAAAAGGAAAATTTCATTTCAATCGCAGCAATCGCTGTTATTTGCGTGCACCTCATACAGAATTTTAACTACAAAAAATTATGACATTAATACGAAAATTCGAGAAAAAAAATTAATATGAACACCCATTTTTTTAAAAAAACATCAGATTAACTTATATATATATGGTGAAAATCAGTTATAACGTCATTACAGGAGTAAAAATAATCTTAATGTTCAAGATTTACACCAAACGGTCACTTCGTCTTAAAAACTCTATGCAATAGATTTTTTAGGGAATAACTTTTCGCTAATTAAAAATAAAACCATTTAATTATAATCATAGACATACACAAATTTTTTTATAAATTCAAAAATGAAAATGTCAATTTTTTTTTCTTTACACGTGAAAGTATACAGTAATGAAAAAATTAAATTCAAATAAAAAAGATGAAAAAACTACTATAAAAAAACGGCACTAGCTCAAACTTTACTTATTCCTGAAAAAAATTGTTGACCCCTGGTTTTTTACCTGTACCAGACACGGTTCTCATCAGTTATGTTAAATTTACAAGCGTTTAATATTTTAAAAACATTAGCCAGATGAAGTATAATGTATCGGTTCGATTAGTAGAAAGGTTTTTTTTTTTTTTTCAAAGGAAAAAATCAAGGAACAATTTTTTTTGTCGGGTTCGTACGCTAAACCTTTTCAAGTTTTTTTAACGCCCCTTTGGGCATGCCAGCTAAGGATCTACACTCAGAAACAGCAAGAAAGAAAAGAGAGCCGTAAGTTAAATTTTGATTTGGTACAGATATAGACAATATAAAGGAACCAATGAATGAAATAATGGATGGCGAGGGGAAGGACAAAATATAAGATGCACAATAAGGAGTAGGAAGCTCGAGTTTCAGCAGACAAGAATATAAAATAAAACGTTCGACAGAAAGGAATGGGCATTCCAAAAAGATGTGATTAACGTCGCAAACCACTGCTTCGTTGAGGCGGAGAGGACAATTTAGAGAGGAAACAAGGGAATAGCGAAAACGAAAGGAAGGGAGAACAGAATGGCCAAAACGAAAGCGAATCATACAAATGACAACAAAACGGCGAAGAGAAGGAAATTCAAAGAACACCGGGTATTAAAAGGAAGATTAGGTTGTACAGATAGATAAAAGGATTGATTGTTACGAAAGGAGGAGGGGTAAATATCTGACCAAAGTTTGAGATGAAACTTAGTACATAGCGAATAATTCGGGTTAAAGGATAGAACATTTTTAAAAAAGGAACGAGAGGAAGCAGCTATTCGAGCCAAGAAATCCGCCGTCTCACATTACTTTTAATGCCCATATGGCTGGGAACCCAAATCAACACAGATGGAATAGCGAAAAGAAAGAAAACGGATAAGACAGCGTATGCGACGAATGCTGAAATCGGAAGAGTGATCAGGAAAAGGGGAGCTGACCACTTGAAGAACACTCATGGAGTCTGAAATAACTAAATAATTAGAAAACAGATGACTGGAGGAAATAAAGATAATAGAGCGTAGGCTCTAGTCATTAATTCGTTTATGAAGGTAGAACAGAAAGAAGGAGAAATGATTCAGATAAGTTGAAATCCGCAAGGACAAAAGAAACTCCGACACCATGAGGTGGTCTTCTAGAGCCATCCGTGAAGCGCTGGAAATTGGGAATTGATAATCCTGTTAAATTCCTGTTGAATTATTGCTCGAGAAAAGGATTTGGAAAGTAAAGGTACAAAAAAAAAAAAAACATTAGGAGAATGGCAGAGATCGGCAAAGCTAAAGGAAAAAGCAGGAGGATTATTACTTCAGATTGTGTAAGGCCAAAAGGAACTATGGCGAAGGGAAATGAAAGCTAAAACAGGGGGATCTTCTTAGACGTAAAAAGGCCAGTTCTTATAAATTGAAAGTTAGGAGCGAATAAGAGTACAGGACGTGAGTGAAAAATGTTTGGTGAGGAAACGACAGCCGAAATAAGATCTACGAAGGGACAAGGGTGGTGTGTTAGACTCTGCGAGAATTACTGGAATTGGAGAAAACTTAAGAGCATCAAGCCAAAGCCGAAAACACGAATTTTGGATAGTGTCCAATTAAGAAAGACAAACCTTCTTTTCAACTTATCCAAGTTAAATTTTGCGTGGCTAAATCGTTGTAACCGATAAAAATTAACACGTACTACTTTTATGGAATTTTGCCGCTTCGAAACAATATTCGCCTCTTTCACCGATTTGCCGCTATAATCGATTTTCACTATATAACTCGATCCTTAGCCTAATTTTCCGGACCGTCAGATGAAAATCGTTCTATAATACTTATGAAAGAGTAAATGTCAACTGCTAATGACACGCACTTTAAACACAAAAATAATTTGCGGTCTGCACATTATTTTGATTTTTATATGCACTTATTTCAACAAAATGTAACAGAAAAACATGTTACATATTTCTAATGGTTTTTTCATGTTACCGTCGGAATAGCGTTGTCATTATTTATGTGTGTATGTCAAAAAAAAAAGAACATTCATCAAATTAAAATCATAGTAACCGAACAACAAAAGGTTTTTTTTATTAAATTTTTAATTATCAAACATTGTATATAACGCATTTCGCTAGGCATTTTAGAAAAATAATTACATAAAGGGTGACTCTTCCCGAGTGTGTGAAAAGAACTGTTAAACATTGATTGACATATTTTAAATATTAAGAACAGAAATAATGGGTAAACAATTTAAAAATTTCAACAAATTCGCTTCAAACAAAACAAAGGTACACTTTTTAGTACTACAAAATACTTTTTATATAACAAGTACTGTTGATAAAAATTTTTAATTTTTATGTCTTTTTATTTTCCCGCTCAACCACCGATTTAAAAACAATTTCTATAAAAGACAGTGCAAATAATAAATGTTTTTCCCTTCTTTCGTTTTTTTTTTTTAACGGTGAGGAGCATTAAATAAAAAAATAACCATCTAACAGCTGTATTATATTCGTTTCAAAACGAGTTCTACAATTTTAAAAACTTCTGAAAAAAAATTTCATGTAATTAAAAAATACTAACTTCTTGTTCTTTTTATTTTCATTTATTATTATTATTATAACCATTCTCTTTGTATTCTTCTTCTTTTTATTATTATTACTCCAGTTGCAATTTATATTTCTTTCGTTTCTTTCAGGTGATTAATTCGATAATTTCTTTTGTCTCCTCAAGCCAAGATATCACAAGCTCTAAAGCTCTTCATGGAGCGTACAAAAAAATAAAAAAGCACATACCTTCAACTGTATTTCAAAAATGACCTCTTCGTTTTATATTACCAAGGCACGAAAAAACAGATTATTTGCAAAAATTCTTGCAATTTTAGCTACACAAATCGTTTAATAGGGACAAGTAGTACTCTATACCGGACATTTGCAAAATAACCGCATGTACAGCGCCATTTTCGCTTAATTGTATTGATAAATCCTATATAATATTTGCAGGTAGCGTAATTAATTACATATCTTTTTGATGTTTACTTAAACTTTCAACAATCACAGAAATTATAGTCGAGAATAAATTTAATTGTTATTTTACAGTATAATAAAAAAAAGAAATATATTAGGAAAACCATTTGCGGTAGATATTATGTTTAAAGGGATGGTAAGTGTAAACTTTCCGAAACGTTAAAGTTTTAAGATTAATTTTTTAAACATGATGTCTACCGTACATTGTTTTCCTAATTATAGCCACCATGTAAGTTTTAAATGTTTAACAAATATATTGACCTAATTGAAAAAGCAGAAAAAGTGAAAAGAATCAACGAACAGTGATAAAATAAGCTGTATAACTCAACGAAAGACTTCACCACCACAACCGTCAGCACATAAACACAGTTAGTTTATTTTTTAAAAAACGCCAATTACACTTTTTTTATAATACGGTACTCCGCATTAATCGAACTGCTATCAAGCCGGCATTTATTTCTATTACCGAACTTTTATTTCATTGATTAGCCTTCTTAATTTTTCATTTTCGGGCTTGAAGCCATCATTCATCCTCTCGGGGTTATTCTATTTTCTTTTACCATCTTCATCTAGCTGCTTTTTACAGGTCTTTTTTTCATATCAGTTATCCCTCTTCTTATTTTCTATTGCTAAGGTTTCGTCGTGTATTTATTCTACCCTGCCGTTCTGGTAATAACTTTACTACTATTTGACTAGCCAATTTAAAGTGCTCAACGGTTCGGAGCTCGGATCGTTCCGGACCCAAACTGCTCCCGATTCAAATTAATAGTAACCAGGTACTAGAGAAAGTCAAGAAAGTAAAAACAAAAAGAACTAACCAAATTCATAAAAACTCGGCTTTCTTCGCTTAGCCTTCAACTATATATATATATATATATATTCTTGTGACGATTCTGCTTAGAATGTGTTACACATTCTTTTAGCAAGAGTTGGTCTTTTCAACATCGCTCTCCTCTATACCCGGGAATATTTTCTAAGATTTCAGCTATATCTGGAATATCCAAGTCCTCGTTTAGTGTCTCGTTTGATGCATAGGAAACGAGGCTGTACAGGATTTATTCCCGCTGCTTTTTTTATGTCTGCATTCGAATTCGCTTGATATGTCGCAATTTATCCGCCGAAAATAAGACATCTTTTCCAAAATTTTTCAAAATGAATTTCTCCGATCTATCCCAGGTTTCCAAATTTTTTCAGCCTTCTCTCCGACTTAGAAAATAATAGCCACACAGGAAAATCCATATACATAGTTTCTAAATTCCGCGCAATATATTTTTCATTATATCTCGATATAGTTTAATCGCAATGATAAAATCTCAAAACCGTTAAAATTTCTACTCATGGTAAAAAGTGAATAAAATTCGTTACCAACTTAATCTCACGCTTTTTTTTTTTTTTTTTTTGATTACTAGCAAAATCCAGTGAGATTTACTAGAATTTTACAACCATTTTTAATAATACTTTCAAGTTCTATACATTATGCGACACGCAGGTATTCTGTACTTCTTCAAAATCCCTGACTTTTTCATCCTGTATTCATATATTTAGTACTGAGATTTTCTACCAAATAAAAGAAATAACCTACCCCAACAATATTCTCTTCCGATTCATTTACTGCTTAGTACACACCATGACGCGTAAATTCAGAATCTCCGACGTTCTACGAAAAATCCTCAAGAAGAATTTAACTTATTCCTTAACATCATCCGTTACTATTACTGCTTTTCAACCAAATCGTTTTTACTCGTGAATTTTTCTGTGAACAGTATTATCAAGTTCTCTTCACATTGTTTACTATTATTCCATCACTCATCTATGCTAGTTAAATGACTTATTCAGTTATTAACTTCTGAGATTCAAACATTTACTCATATAAACAGACTGAATCCGATTCCATTCCATCCATGTGCGAATGTACTCCCGTCGTTTTTATCGTTGTTTTCCCGACAATTCCGGTCTTCAGAATACTATTGAATCTGACTCAGCTCAACCCCGACACTGCGAAAACACTCTTACCAATGATACATGGTAGTTTTAATTTTCTTTCGTAAGTACACACTAGCATCTGTTTCAGCCACTACGACCGTAGAATAAATGATGCGTACTATATTTCAAATTCATTTAATCATAACGTTATATTTTATTATTTATGATTAGCTTAAAAATTAATTAATAAATATTCTATTTTTAAGGAGGGAGGCGAATTACCAATTACTGATGTAATTTTCAGATGAATACATTGCAGAATTGAAAAAACGATTAACTTTAATAAAATATACGTTATGCTATACAATTCTACAATTAGTTTCGATGTAGATTTAAAAACCTACTTGCTCGTTCCATTAACAAACTGCAATTAACTGATTATATGTTTCCCTCCAACTGCTGCTACGTTTTCAGTATATTTATAACACACTCCAATTCGAAAATGCGAATAAAAAAATATACATATATGTGTATATACAGTCGACTCGCGATTATCCCGATTAATTGGGCGATCAGTCGGTTCGTATAGCAAAAAATCCGGATACGCCGGAGTTCGAGGTTAAATATTGCAACAAATTAAATGAAAAAGTGAAAATAAACTTATTCTATATAAAAAAGTAAACATGAAAATTAACTTACGGTGTATATTAACTAGTTTCTAAAGAAGTCTGTGATTAAGATCTGTGTCTTTCGCTGCATTCTCTTCCTTGTCGATACATCTCACCACTTGCGTAAACAAATGATATCAGCTGGTGACGCTTCTTCCTGTTCAGTAATGTACTCCAATGCTACTTCGATCGCCTTCAGTCCTTCACCGTATGGTATAACACTTTGAAGGGGCTCGTAATCCATATTATCTTCAACTGGATCCTTGTTGAATATCATGATATCCTCATCTGCCGCTTCTTCGATCTCGTCGCTGCCCATTCATTTTGTAACGTCATCCGTATTACTACCCGTTTCACATTCTGGAATATTTTCTATTAGAGAAACAAGCTTCTCGTTGTCTTTTGAACTGTCCGAATCACATTGTTTGTCAATTTCACCCCATTTGACACTGCCTTTATGATTTAATAATATTCCCCACGACCGCATTTATGCTATATCCCTCAGATAACCCCAAGTGATGATAACATCAAGCATATCAACTGATTTTAAAGCAACCTGACACAATCTTCACCATTGGTCTGGTGGGAAGGGGGCGTCGATATTTTTTTAAGGCATCTAGGATTCCTTGATCCATAGGTTGACAAACCGATGTAACATTTGCTGGAAGAAACATTGCCTTTATATCGCCGTACCTCCTCAGTTGCCGGATTGGAGCATTGACGAGAATAAGGATTGCTTTTCTCGGTAACTTTTTGTCGGACAAATGTTTCGCAACTGCGGGCACAAACTCTTTGGGAAACCAAGTTTTAAAAATTTCACAGCATCTTCATTTGCAGCAAATATAAACAAATATTCAGATAAGTACTGCATATAGCTGTGGATTTAATAAAATCGCTTTGGCTTTTTCTTTTTTTTTTTCTTTTGAAAAATCGATCCGGATAGTCGCGAGTCGACTGTACATATATGTATATAAATCACAATACGAAGTAATGCTAATAAATGAATACGGAAAAGTCAAACTTTTATTTCATTACAACAGCAAATGCTAAATTCTCCGCCAATAACTGTAAAAATGAGTTTCTAAATTTTTACCTTTCATGGCCCTCAACTCTTACAGACAGATCTTTTAATCATCAAAAAGCAAGAAATACTATTACCACGCGTAATCAATGACAAACGATTCAGATTAATCATATCACAGAAAATACACTAGATATCAATAAAACTATAACATTAAAACATTAGAAACGAGAACTTCAAAATTGCAACAATCACCACTCTTTAACATCGAAAAATAAACAACTTTTACTTATCTTTTCCATTTTCGGACTAACCAAAAATATTTAAATTAAACATTACATCACACATAGTATCTTTCGTGGAACAACCTGCTAAGTACAAATAATACCGTTTGCCTGATCATACCGCTAGTTGATTTAATCTATTTACACAGCTGAGACGAAAAATTCCGCTGTATCACTTAAGGTATTTTACGCGAATGCAGTTCAACGGAAGATGATGTCTGGTTTAGAAATAATAACCACAATTTTACAAATGAAACTTTCAGATATACAATAAACATACGGATCCTTGATTCAGAAACAGAATCTTATTTCTACCAATATAAACACAAATTTTTCTTCCAAAAATTGTGCACTTGTTTTTCTTCTTATTCTTCACTAGGTTAAAAAGTTTAACAACCAACATGTTCACAGCTGATTTTAATGGAATTCCATGGTGGTTACTCAAATATAATTTTTAAATCCCCGGTCTATTCCTGGGTTTCCCGGTCTAAATCCTCTCAGTTTTCTCAATCCCAATTCTCTTGATTTTCTGATTATTTTTTTGTTACTATTGGTAATATTTGACCGCCACAGCACATTTTATATGAATAAAAAAACAGAACTTCGTAATTTTTATTTAAAGTAAAGTACAGTAAAAAATTCATTCATTTTTCCTCTAAAAAAAATTATTTTTTCTTATTAAAAATATCGTTTTTGGGTGTTTTTACTTTATTCCCCGTTCTACGAGAAAATTCCCGGTTGGATGGCCACCCTGAATCTCATCTTCTGACTAATTTGATCACTCAATCTTCTTCTACAACAATAATATTTCGATTAAATTCCCCGAAAAAGACTAAAATAGAAATATTTTATAAAATTAACACGTCACCCCAATGTCGTAAAACGTTTAATAAACAAAAATATTTTTACAATATCTGCATTCACTTAATACTCATCATCCAAATGCTCTATAACTGTAGTCAAAAATCCTTTACGCAACATCAATACAACATATATTATGATTTTTTTTCATATCGAATTACTATAATTTATTTTCAACTGTCTTTTTACATTTCAGCCAGTGACTGTATAGCATATGATTTTAGTTCAAAGTAAATCCATTTATGGAAGTAACTGTGTATCATCAAAAGCGCCTAATAAAAAGTACCTCAACTTCAGTTTTATTGACCATATGTTAATTTAAATATGGGAAATTAACAACATCAAAAATGTATTCGATAAATCCGGAACACAATGTATTTGCAAAAACAAAAACTAACTTACAACCGCTACAATACCCACTCTTCAGATATTAATTCCTTAAACATATCCACAACATCGCCGCCTATAATGTAATCGAATCGAAAATTAAAACAACTTTCTGCTACTTTTGAAAATAACGTTAACGAAAAAACAAAAATACAAGTACGATACCGACAATGTTGTCAACTTGTTAATACTAAATTAACTCGAAGAGCGTAGCAATTCCATGACGGTTAAAAGGAACCTTTAAGAAGAATTTAAATACGACTATTGCACCATTATCTCTATTTGAAAAATACGAACAACGAATTCGGTTCTGATACTGACAAAAGACATTGTTGAATACAATATCAACACTACTTATTACACTCTTCTAAATACTAATCATGTAGATTACTGAGAAATTATCGCTGTACGCAGAACATGACACGATATAAAATTAAATGAAATCGCCCAAAAGAAAATAGTAATTTTTGCAGCTTATCTGATTAGAATACGCTCGAAATTTGTTTTTAACCTACTCTAGAACAGAAATTAAAAAATCTCCTAATTGGGATGATAATTTTCTTCGAATGAAATATACGATATCTAGAAAAAAACACCTAATTTACATAAATAAACACTAGAAAATTATTTCTCATCAGCGAAAAATAGTTGTAATTCAAATTACATATTTGTTACATTATAATATTAATTTTCGGAATCGACGATATTAATTGGTGCTTTGAAGAAAAATATAAACGTCAATATTATTTTTATTAACCAGCCCCCTGGGGCATGGTTGAGGTAGCTAGAGCTGTGTTACTAAAGATAGTAGTCACTTGACTGCCACATAAGATACTGCACCCATTGGCAGAGAAATCAAACGTCAACCAGAGTTTACGCACGTCCAAGTCCATACGGGGAGGAAACTTTTACTTCGACGGTGCCGGATTTGTTTCGGCGATAAATTGCGTCAATCGTAGACTATCAGCTCCTCATTCGTGCTATAAATGCCCCAGGCTAGATGAGTAGGCGAGTCTCCAGTAACAAACTAGATTTTCCGGTGGGGAGAGCACACCCTAAACATAGTCTGCGGAAGGCAATGGAGAATCACCGCAATATACCTCTCTTAGTATCGAAATGAAAACAGCGACAAAGAAAATGTTTCCCAGTCCCTGGCATACTTCACATATTCGATCACTGATATCAAAAGGGATGCGAAGAATACGCGGAAGTAAAACATGGCGGATACACGACAAAAACTTTAACATTGCAATTTAAAACGTTAGATCTACGCATCAAACGAGAAAATTAGCGAATATTATAGACCTAATACGGAATCAGATAGATTATGTAATAATAAACCAAAGATTCCGTAACACAATATTAAAATGCCGTACATATCCATCGGCAAATTACAACAATGGTCATAATATCTTACTGAAGGTTAAATGTCGAATACGGTTGCAAAAATGTGGAAGATAAAAGAAAAAGTAGACTAAAACGCATTGAACAGAAAAGAAAATATCAAAAAACTGGCTGAGAAAATAGAGAAGTATACAGATGCGATTCACATAGAAGAAGAAAGCATAGAAAATATGTGGAAATTATGGTTGAGAAGATATTAAAAGGACCAAAATAATACCTTAAAAGAGAATAATAAAAAAGAAACCGTGAATAACAGACGAAATTATAGAGACGGTGGAAGAAGGAAGAAGTTTGAAAAATGGAATACCGTCGAACACATGATATGATGATCAAGAAGTGCCCAGAAGAAAATAAATCGTTTGAAGGAAAATGTCAACGTATACAATAGATGGAAGAGCAAGGGAAATAAGGGAAATGCACAGTGAAAAAAAGATATGAAAATGCACAGCAAAGAAGAACAAAATAAAAATGCTTGAAAATGGAAAAGGAAATATATTTGCAGTAGCGAGGAAAAAACTAAAAAGGAATGGCTAAAATATATTCAAAAAGTATATAACGACAATGGCAGGACGCCAAATCTGGAAATAGAAATAGAAAGAGCCCTTCCAGAACTATTTATAGAACTAGAAGTTGCACTAACAAAAAAAAAAAAAAAAAAACATATACCAGTAGGACCAGTCGGGATACTTGTGGATATAAAAAAAGTAATGTCTGAAAAAATAAACAAATACTGTTAAAATAATGAACATACATATCCATTAATCTTCCAGAGAACTTCACAATATCAACATTCATCCCTATGTAGGTGAATACATCCTGTTTGTTAAAACTGTATAATAAAACAAACTTTAATAACAAACAATATAGAACAATAAATTAGATAAATACCTATTTAGAAACGTTTTCGGGCATAACCCATCATCAGCTAAAAATAACTTAAAGGAAACTTAAAACATACTCATAAGTTTCCTTTAAGTGAATTTTAGCTGATGATGGGTTATGCCCGAAAACGTTTCTAAATAGGTATTTATCTAATTTATTGTTCTATATTGTTTGTTATTAAAGTTTGTTTTATTATATTCATCCCTATACCAAAGAAAGGACAAGCAAAGTGCGAGCAACACAGAATAATAAGTCTTATAAGTTACACTTGTAAATTTTATTACTATCAATTGTTAATAAAAGAATCGAGTCAAAACTTAATATATATTTAAGGGAAATTCAATGTGGATTTGTAAGTAATCGCGCGAAAAAATGCTACAACGCTCTTCGAAATGATAACCCAAAAAGCCTTAGCAGTTAACCAACACATACTGCTTAAGTGAACTATGAAAAAGCACTCAATAAGATCGAATACGAAAAGGTAATAAAGATAATAAACAGCTAATATACAAACTCTATTGGCGGCTAACATTAGGTCAACTAAAAACAAAGTTACCAAAATAAACAACGACAATAAAACGAGGAGTAAGGTAGGGCTGTCCTCTGTCACCTTGTGGCTGTTTAATATTTACGCGGAAAAGATAACAAAACACCCAGTTTTTACGAAAAATATCCATTTAACATACATGGCGAACAAATAACCAATATAAAGAGTATACGAGCGATATGGTTTAGATCAGAGAAACAACTACTACAGAAAATGGTATCCAATACTAAACAAAGAGAGTCATAAATTTGTAATGAGAGAAATAACGTAAATACAAAGTAATGAAAATCAATAAATACCAAAATGAGGCCGCTGCACGCAGGAAATGTTTTTAATAACTTAGAACGAATACTAAAAGATGGAAGAACTAAGAGAAATACGAGATTAAAAATATTGCAATGCTATGTATTAGCAATAATTAGATATGCCTCGGAAATATGGGCCATAACAAAAATAAGCAAAAAAAGAATAAATGCCTTCGAAATGTGGTGCTAGCGCAGGATGGAAATGCATAAAATTGCAAATCGAAACGTTCTGAGTAGATTAAATATGACAGAAATACCGCTTCTTGAGAGAATTGTGGATGGAAAAAAGTAAATCGGAAAATTATCATATTTTCAGATTGGCTGTGCAGGGAAAAATTCTCGGAAAAAAGGGGAAGAGGTCGTACAAGACTAATGATGTTATCAAACTTATAAACACAGAATAGTAACAATTTTTCTACTACTGCCGAAGCAACTTCGTATTATACGAGAAGCTGAAAAAAAAAAAATTTAAAGATAAAGAAAATGTTTTAATTCTGATTCCGACACGTCACACAATTAAACAATTGTGCATAGATCAGTTGTTTTACAGTTACGCGTTTCAGATCAAGAGGTACAGCCACTGCATTTCCAAATGTTACGCAATTGTTTCATTAATTCCAAAGCATTATGAAACTCTTCATAAAATTCGCTTATACCTACTTATTTCATGCGTGACAATCTAAAAAAAAATTTAACAAAAGAATTAAAAAGAATAAACAGCATTTAAGTCTCTACAAAAGGATCTTTTATATTTTATGCCTTCTACAACGTTCAAATTTTACTTATTTCTGCCAACTCTACGAGTATATGGCTAAACATTATTATTCAGTAATAATCCGATCTATCCAGAAACTGTATTGATGGTAAACGATTTCTGTACATAATTTAATAAACAAAAGTGGTAATGAGTAACACCGATAAAAAACTCACGCTCCAAAAAACAAACCGATAATTTCAAAATTTAGTAATCCGAAAGTGAACCACACACCGATACAGTTTGGTTATCGGGTAGCATTTACATTTGAAACGCTCATAACGATCTTAAAGCGTAACTATACTCGTTGACTGATGAATTGTCGTTGGAATTTAAAATTCAACTTAACTACTCTTTCAAATGTAAACTATGACTAAATCAAAAACAGGAATCAAACATTATATTATACATGATATAGTGCTATGATATATACTTCCGACCATAATTTTTACAGCGAATTGTATTTTAGAAAAATTTACCTTCAACAATAACGATTTGAAATTAAAATCATTCCTTGTCATAAAAACAAAAATAAGATGATAACGTGGCAGTCTAATAGTACAAAACTGACATTACAAAAGAATAAATACATATTTTTACTGCAGTAGTCAAGTTTTAATCTCGATCTGAAACGTGGATTACATTTTGTAGTATAAACTATTACCAGAAAAAAAAAAAAAAAAAAAAAACGAAACATATACATCTTGCATGTGTTATAAAACAAAAAAAAAAAGTATAAAAATGATTTAATTAATACTTTGAAAAAGTTTTTTTTTGTGCGTAAAGAAATCTTATTTTAAAATATAAAACTTAATGAAACAAAAATGCAAATAAAAAGAAGAAAAATCATGAAAGATTTCAAAAAATAATCAATAAATGTTGTTTTATCCTGTAAACAAAATATAAAAGATTGAATAATTAGTTAATATTTTCATACAATTCCGAAAACAATTTTATCGTTCGATAATAAATTATGTTAATTACGTCAATAAATTAAATACAATTAATCGTACATGTAACTTCATTTTCCACTATTATCAGTTTTCCTAACAGTAACGATTGATTTCTGAATTTAATATAAATTATCACGCGACACAGTAATAGCTCGAAGAAAAATAATACAAGAAAATAAAAAATTTTACAATTTTAATTAAAATATTATATAACATCTGAATTAATTGTAAGCATTATTTAACAGGTTTTCAGTGGTATATTTTAAATTTTAACCAAAGCAATGAACACAGGAATTATACTGTTCAAAATATTACAGTAAAACCCATTTATATTTTTACTATAAAATATGCATACATTAAAAAAAAGTCTTTCTGCGCTCTAATATCGCATTTGAATAGAATCGTTTAAAAAATTTTGTACACAACTAATTTAAACGCGAATTATATCTATAATAATAAAAAATTCCAATCACTGATAAACAATATTTCTCGTCAGTATTATTTTAAGTAAACTAAATAAACTATCCCAATTATTTGCCGGGAATTGTTTTATTTAAAACATACTTACACTTTCATTTTATTATGCCCCTTAAAAAGGCATTTATTGAAAACACACCGAACTATGACACCAAAACCAAAATTTACTTTCTAGTTTCTACTTCGTAATGATAGCGAGAAGCATCCAAAATACCAGAATTTTTGCCGAGGAACATTTAAAATAGTGTCTAGCGGGAACCCTGACACGTGTAATACGCAAGCGCAAATAATTAATAATTGCAATATTATGAAACAGTTTTATTCATTTATTTAGTAAAAAAAAAAACCTGAAAATTGTTCTGAATTGTAGTTACTAAGTTTATTGTTTTAACTTTCACATAAAGTAAATGATACGATCTAATATATTTAAATAATTTATTATTTTGATTTGTATAAAGGTATGCATCATTATAAATATTATTTTTACATAAAGGTAAAGCAGTGTAAACTCGGTAACAACTATTCAGAGCAATTTTTAGATTCTCTGTTATTAGAAAAATTAATAAAACTTTATCTAGTAATTAGAAAATATATGCGCATGCGCATTATACTATGTGGGGTTTCTTCCAGACGCTTATTAACTAAAAAAACTTGAACGATCTTTAATTAAATAATCTTTAAGTATTCGCTTTTAGAAAAAATATAGATATTAACGTGATCATATATAATCTTATTTAATATATATGCAGATCGATAAAATATAGATTAATTGTATTTGTGTATCGTTCTAAAAAAGAAACATTGAAAAAATGTTACAAATCAATACATTTTCAAAAATTAAGTAAAAAATATAATAGTTTATTGAATAAAAACGAAAATTTACTTATTAGCGAAGTAAATAAAACTAAATTTATATAAATAAAAAATAGTAATTACTGATATTGCACATTTTTTTAGAAAATAATTGAATACCTACATCGATTTCAGTTATAGAAGGTGATAGTAGTCAAGCCAAGTACGTATTTCGTAAACAATGTTAGGAGTTTTGATACTTGAAAATAGGGAATATGAAGTATTTTATAATCCCGTTAACTTATTTGGCGAAAAGCCTTTTTTAGTAAGTGTTTCATTTCATAAATTATATTGTTTTATTCGTACGTGTAATTCAACAATGCATATTGTGAATGCGTATACCTTATGCATATGAAAGATGTATTTTCACGTATACCACATTTTCATTAAAACGGAAATGTACCGCACGAATTACCAAGAAAATCTTAGTTTTCTTAATTTATAGTAATAATTTGTAAGATCTCAATTTTAAATACATTTTTCGTAACATAATTTAAGTAATGCTTATTATCTTTTCTAATAAATTATTTGGATAAAATATGATTATCCCGCCGCTAGTTCATTTGTACCGTAATTTTAGTTCATTCGGTTATTGCTATTAATTCTTCCCGAAAGTATTTTAATTGATTTAATCGCATTACATTTTTACCAATATACTTGAGTTTGGTACTTTTTTGTTTTCGTACCTATAAGGAACCTAAAATTCCATCCTCCGATTTACGTATAGTTTTAAAAATTGATAATAAGTTTTCGTTATATGAATAATTTTATTAGACATGTAGATTATATACGCAGCAATTACTGATACACTTTTTAAATTGAAATAATGTTGAATTGTTATAACATTTTTGTCAATTTTAAAAGAAACGCAGAAGTTTTTGTATTCTACTACTAAGCATATTACTTTTATTTCCATTTTTAATTTATTCAAAATCACTATAGATATAATTGGGGGCTTCCACCGTGCAGATTATTCGGAGTATTGTAACTAATGTTTCTACTGTAATTAAGCGAGTCACGACGTTACACTTGTTAAAATATTTTTCCATTTTTATTATTTCCGTTAGCCATAGATTGTTATATCTTATCTTCGAAAACAATGAAAACATTAAAAAAAAAAAAGTCAATAAATGCGCTTTACAATATTATACGCGCAACATGAAATTTATTTTTATAAGATTAGTGGATTTAGATTAAATCATGAAAAATTCTGTATTATATTTATAGGCCTCTACGGCGGGATGTTGATTACGTTATGACTGAAGAAGAACTGATAGCTCGAGCAGCTGATGAAAGAAATGCTATAGTACAACGATATAAGCATGGAAGACAGCCAGGTGCAAAGATTGATTCCTGGGAAGATGCTACGTTTGAGGTTTATCATGTACTGGACAAATACGGATTTATTCAGTATGTTTTCTCTTACTTTCATATTTTAACTGTCAAACTGTTGCAATCACTTATTCATTTTGACAATTCTGTGTTTTTGAACTTTCAATTAAACTGTTACATCAATGTGCTTGGAATACATTTTAATAATATTTTTTATTTCAGCGAAGATCGTTCGGTATCGCTTAAAAATATTCAGGAAATACAAATGGAAATGGGTAGGGAAAAGAAATGGATAAAAATGTTTGATAAGCGGAAAATGGATGCTAATTTAAATTCGGATAAGTTGAAACGAAGAATTTACAAAGGTGTACCTAATTCCGTAAGAGGTAAATTATGGTCGAAAATGTTTTCCCTCGACACTGTCAAAGAAGAACAACCAGGCAAATATCAAGTAAATCATTTTGAATAAAAATATTTTTAATCGTGTTTATTCGAAGTTTTCGGGAAACATGACATTTTTTTCCTCCGTTTAATTCGATCGAAATAAAATTCGAGTGTTCTATTAAACCTAATACTATCTTTTTATTTTTTAGAACGTAATCACTAATTCCGCGGTCGAATATTTCGCAATTATAAATATATTATAAAATACGAGTGTTTTAGTACAAGTTTCTTAAATGAAGATACTTAGAATGTGGTATAACTAAATTATTTTATTTCTAGAATAAGGAAGTCTTACAGTTGAACTTATATTGATGTTGCCGGGGTCAATAAGAAATTCATTTTAAATTAATTAGCAAGCTTTGTAAATAGAAACTCGTATGACCTTACTCGCTTCCGAATTATTTGTCCAAAAAAAAAGCTGGATCTGTATTTTTTTGTTTTTTACGTATTAATTAAATGATAATGGGAAGGTATGAAGATGCAGTACAATTTGCACTAATTCATCAATAAATATTTTTCTTTTCGGTTTTGCCATTTTTTTAATTTTATTAATTTCTCCTCTTTTTTTTTTCATACATTTTACTTGTACTTTATTTATCTGTTTTTAACCATGTCCCTCCAAGCACGTACTGAAACTGCCATAAGCGGTTAATTCTTAACTGATAAAGATTTTTCTTATTAATTTATGTTAGCATTTCTAGTTTAAATTTTACAACTATTCCTTATAAATAATCATAGTACAAGGTATTTGTAAAACAGAAATTTCAAGTCGTACTTTCAATAATACATGAAACTGGTGTTTTAATTAATGAGGATAGTGAGGAAGACAAATTCTATTTAATTTTTTTTATACATTTATTAATCTTTTTCACCTCTTAGTGGTATAATTCGAATTTATTGTGAAAAATCTATTAAATGTATAATTTTTTATTAATAAAATAATATTTGTACTTTTAAACACAGTTTTCCAAAAAATATGTTTTTAATTTTTTTCATAATCTTGTACCAGATAGAAAATTTTTAAAAATTCCTCAGTTTAAAAGTGCATAAGAAACGTTTACTATTAAGATTTGTCGATTGCATGTATGAAAGAACACTGTTAAAAAAGAAAAGATATTAGTTTTATTTGTTTTATTAAAAATTAGGTTTATATTTGAGAATCGTAAAGATATTTCATTTTCACGTCTTTCGCGGTGTTTGGAAAAAATCACCATTCGTTCATTTTCATTATTACTATTGACAGCGGAATAAAAACTAAAAATAATTTTTTTTTTTAAAGTAAGCCAGATAATATTTGAAATAAGGATCTGAAAATCTGAGTAATCATTTTTTATTTGGCATCAAAACAATCCACATACTATCCACATAAAACGCAGTCATTCGGCATACTTTTCCGACTTACTCTTTACTAATGTTAAATTGTAGTTGTTGTATAAAAATTTAATTATGGATAAAATTTTAAATTTACAAACCTTAAGAACAAATTTTTCGAATTAATTCTGTTTATAAAATAGTTTAGAATAAAAATGTATTTTAGTAGATTTGACTTTACGACCAATTAACGGTGCAAATTTTGAAATAAATATATGCTAAAATGGTGAGCAAGTTTATTGTAAAGAAATTATAGAAAATTATAAAGCAAAAGTAGTTATCAATGTCTAATTTGATGAATAAAATGGCAAAGTTTGATGAAGGATAATATTCAATATTAAATAAGGTGTCCATTTCATATGGATTCATCGAGTAAAAAAAATCAGTCGCTTCGATTTTTTTAAGCTTTCGGGTGGTAATCTACATTACATTTCATGAGACGCGTATTTTTTTCCTTGAAAAACGCTTTTGGAGCTCTGTAGTACGATATCAAAATTTACACCGTGAAAGCTGTATTTGGAAAATGAAAATTCACATTTTTTTCAAATGGCAGTAATTTTGGCTCAAATTATCGTACCGGAACGTTTTTTCTGCTTCAAAATATGTGGAATTTTATCAGCTTTGACTTGTTTGTTTTTTTTAAAATTGAACACCTCAAAAAGGCCATCTTCGATTTGCTTGAATTTTAAATGTTGTTTAAGACCAAATGAGTTATCATCTTTCCACCAAATAGTAATGTGCCACTTTGCCCCATTCCGGAGATACGGATTTGCAAAGGAAATGGCTATTTTTTCATGCGTTTGTCCAATTTGCGGTGTGTGCAAACCCCATTGTAAACGACTACCCTTATTTTCAAATTTCAGAATTAAATGTTATAAACCATATTCAGTTGTACCCAAGTATGCAAAGCGCGATCATTTACGCCGGCTGCGTAGTAGAATGAATGGCGAATACTTGGTGACAACCGCGCAACCAGGCGTAAACGAAAGCGCATCTTTGTGACGTCACAAGTGGCAGCGCAGTAGCTCATACTCTATACTCTACAGTCTCCATGATGGCATCGCTACTCCGGGGCTGTTTTCGAGCAAGTAAGACTTTTTTCCTTATTGACTGAAATAATTCGGGCATGGCATCTGCAACAGCTGTGTTTAAGGTGAATTTAGTTTTTTACGTTATTTGTGCATCTTTCTCTTTGCAATCAATTGTAAATCTCCTTTGGCTATTCTTCGAATTATAACAAGTGAGTAATCTAAGTCTGAAGTGTAATAATAGTAACAAAATAATGTACTCGTATTTGTTTCATACTTTGTAACGAAACATTATATTACTGAATTCTTTTTTGGTATTTTTATAATTTTTAATTTTTCAGGTCAATTTAAAATTAAAGAGAGAAAGTTGTTAACAGTTAAATTATGGCGTTCGTATTTTTCGCGCAATCAACGATCGATAAATGTCCTGCCGTGGACTGTCGCTACAGGCGCGCGCGAGCCACGTTCAAGGGTAGCGAAACAGAGCGTGCTCGATGCTCGTTATTTCTGATCTCTGACGCCGTCGAGTTCGCACGCTAACCAACTTCGAGGTTTTTGCTGAGAGTTTATCCTGTAGACGAGGTAGTTCAAGAGGTGGAGAGTTTTCGAGGTTCGGGGTGGGTTCTTTTTTACTCGTCGTTATCGTCTGCGAGTCGCGGTGAATTTTCTACGTTTTTCTAAAGCGAATTCTACGCGGTTCAGTTTCGTTCAGCGTTTATATTCGGCGAGAATTAAAGAATTTTCTCTGCGTTAAAGAGTTTCATGAAAAACGACGGTATTCCTTTTTCTCGGGTGCATCTTCAGTGGACGAGATTATTGAAGAAAATAAGAAAACCATATTCGAAAGTGTTTTTCCCCCCCGCGAGTTCCTTTTCTCGTTCCGTTCCGAAGTGCATGCCGACGTTTTTTTGTGTGTAGTGACGTCATATACTTTTCATCGCAAGTGATTCCTATCATTCTCGATCTTTCACATTCTTTCCCCTCGGAATTAATCGGAATTCAAATTTTCAGGGGAAATTTCAACAATATGTCGGCAAGTACGCATAGTTCTCTAAGAGATCTACGAATTGTCCGGATTTCGGCGGTATCCACAAAAAAGTTATCTATGAAAATAGTAAGCGGCCATTTCAACTACTTAGTGGTATAGTAGATAGATTATTGTTGTTTGAAGAGTGTAAAAACAAAAAAATAACAGAAGTATCTATGTGTGCAAAAATTGTTACGAAAAGTTCAAGAAAATTTGAAAGAAGCACAATTTGAGTCGTGTTCAACAGAATCTACGTCTTGTGATCAAACGCCTGGATCTCAAATAATATTGCTTATAAGTTCTCAAACCTCAGTTTGCAGTGTCCAGTTACATGAAAAAGTAAATGAAAATCTTGCTGTGAATAAATTTTTTCTATCGCCATTCAAGCATCCGTCAAGAGTTGACACGAAATCACTACCGAATTATATCAACCGTACACGCAAGCAATTATTTGAAACTTTTTTTGAATGAAGCAATTGTAGAATTATGAAATTATATGACATTTCAAGAAAAAAACTAGAATTTGATGAACGCAAAATATGCGAAGAATGGAATGAAAACTTCAGTTTGTTATTAGAAAATTAGAATCTAGCTTTATAAGAAAAAGTACGTCTGATGACTCTATTACCGTCAAGTCTCTCAAGTACCTATGTTTTGGCACATCCAAGAGAAACTAAAGATTACATGATCAAAACTTCATGAAAGCTTGTAAAAACTAAAGGATTTTACAAAAAACCCGACCCATATTCCGGAAATCCTGTAAATAGAGAAACTATTAAGCTGGTTGAAAGATATTATCTGGTCGATGACTTAGACTGTTCCGGGCAAAGTTCCAACAAAAACGATGTGATCAGTGTTAAAATCGATGGAGCTACGGAAAAAAAGTCAAACATTTTCTTACTCACAGAATTAAAGAAATTTGCGATCTACTTTTAAAACAAAATCCGGAAATTACTATTTCAAGATCCAAGATTTATCAATTGCGGCCAAAATGGGTTATAATTCAACCTTTGAACGATTCATGTTTGTGTGCCTGCTGCGCCGATTTCAACCTTCTATCGAAACCGCTAAAAATCGCTCTGAATAAGAAAAACTCTTAATTTTCGATGCTACAACAAGAGCTCTTATCTAAGATTGTTTGCTCTAGAGAAAATTATTCGTGCATTCTTCTAGAATGTAAAACTTGCAAAAATAAAATTAATTGAAAAAAATTTCCAGTTAGAAGAAGACTTATTAGATGATGAAATTACTTTCGCAGTTTGGAAAAAAATGATCTTGTCAAGAAAACTTGCACATTTGACATATTTTACGTACGGATGATGAGCAAATATGGATGAATTAAAAAGTTGCAGCAAAGCGAAATTAGGTTAGAAAAACAAAATGGACTTTTGAATAAAAATTGTCTTATTTGACACGGAGATTTTGCAGAAAATTGGGCTATAATTCAGAAAGATGTTATCCAAGGATATCATTGGACCAATACACAAATTTCTATTTTCACTTCGTTGTGTTACGTCGGAAAAAATACTGAGTTTTCACATAATGAATGATGATAGAAAACATGATACAGCGTTTGCTTCAACAGCTATAGAGTTGATAGCAAGTGAGTGTATGAAACTTACGGAATATCACCATAATATCTGATGGCGCTACTACTCATTTTAAAAATAGATTTTAATTTTTTGAATTGGGAAATGAGTTCCACGAAGCAAAATGGATTTTTTCGGTACCTGGACATGGAAAAGGAGCGTGTGATGGCATCGATGGATTATTGGAACGTTACGCTACAATCCCATAGCTTGTCATCATCACTGAACGAATATATTAGAAATTCTGAAAATTTTGAGAAACATTTAAATAAGTATAGTAGTAAAATAAGGATAATACTCTTGAAAGCTGAAGAGGTTCAAAAATTTAGAGCTGAAAAGGCTGAAGAATGGAAAGAAGTTCAGTCAATTCACGGCATTCGCAACAGTCACATTTGGCCAGTTATCCGAGAGACTGATGATGAAGGAATGTGAATAAGGAAAGTTCAATGAGAAAAATCAACAAACAAGAGTGGATTAGTGTTAATTGATAATTAATATATATATATATATATCTAATTATTATACATTATGGCTACCTATAAAATAACGGGCTACCTATTATATTGATTTCACACATATAAATTACTCTAATTAAAAATTGTTGAATAAAAAATGCACATTATTTTAATTCAACTTCAGTAGAAAGTCAATTGATATTGATTTCTTCGCTTATTTTTTCGTTGTCCATGTTTATATGATCTGAACATTACGATTCAAGCTTATATATAACACATGTCAGGCTTTAAACATGTAAAAATAGCCATTTTCTCTGCAAATCCGTATCCCCAGAACGGGGCAAAATGATACATTGCCATTTGGTGGAAAGATGATAGCTCATTTGGTCTTGAAAAACATATTTAAAATTCGTGCAAATTGAAGATGGCTTTTTTGAGGTGTTTAATTGCGAAAAAGAATCACTTTTTTTCTGTTATTCCTATTTATCTGAAAAAAATTTCAAGTAATTAAAACTCTAAAAAAAAAGAAAAGAAAACAAACAGGTAAAAAGCTGATAAAATTTCCCACATTTTGAACAAAAACTTTCCGATACGATAATTTGGGCCAAAATTACGACCATTTGAAAAAAATGTGAATTTTTTCACGATGTAAATTTTGATATCGTTCTACAGGGCTCCAATAAGGTTTTTGGAGGGGAAAATAATACGTGTCTCATGAAATATAATGTAGATTACGACCCGAAAGCTTAAAAAAATCGAAGCGGTTGATTTTTTTGCTCGTTGAATTCATATGGAATTTTTTTTTTTTTCTTCCGCGAGTGTACGACTAGCCTTATGGGCTATCTAGCAGTTGGCGTGTAGGTGATAATAATTTATGGAAACTCCTATTCAACGATATGAGTTTCATCTGGTACCCGGCTTAATATATTTGAACCCTACAGCAAGTCTGTTGGCTTTATCCGCTTTAAACGTCTGATTTCATTGGAATTATCTAGTAATGCAATGGCCAGGCTATTTGTGTGGCGTCCTAGCTTTCGACCGTACTGTTTTGCAACTTTTTTGATTTCTTCACTGATTGTACTTGTATGCAGATCTGTATGTAATGTATGATTGGTGATGTACCACGGGGCATCTGTAATTTCTTTCAGGATTTTATTTTGGAAACGTTGTATCTGCGCAATGTTACTCGGCTTAGCACATCCCCAGAGTTGACATCCGTATGTCCAGATTGGTTTCAATATTTGTTTGTATATTAGTACTTTGTTTTTTAGGGACAGTTCTGATTTCCTTCGCAAAAGCCACAGTAGGTTTCTATATTTCAAATTCATTTCATTTCCTTTCTTTCCTATGTGTGTCTTCCAAGTTAATTTTTTATTTAAGTGAATTCCGAGGTATTTTACTGTTTCTTTATTAGGTATAACCTTACTGTTAATATAAATATCCGATATATTACAGTTCTTCTTATTTGTAAATATTATATGCGTATATTTATCCTCATTGATCACTATACGCTATCGTTTGAACCATGTTGACAAATGGGCCATAAATAATAAAAATTAAAAAAAAAAAGAATCTCATAGTTTTGATTATTAGACACACTAACTGTTTCACTCGTATAAAACAGGTTTCTAATCAATATAAAATTTTATTCGCGTTAAAAATTTTCTTTCATTTCAAGGGGAAAAAAAATTGGTGCTCTTTTTAAACATATAAAAATATGAAGTGGAATTAACGGTTTATATTTATTGAATTTCATACATTTTTTCGTTTATATCGAATTTAAAATAAAACGATAACATTATTTCACCATTTCTTATTATATGCAAAAAAAAATTTTCTTTTATTTTACGAGAAGTTAATGCCTACATTACTTGATTTAAAAATCACTTAAATAATATTAATAATTTTTGTTTTAATTATAAAATTGTAAGAGCTTGAAGGTTGTCCACATCGAGAATATATATACAATTTAAAACAGACAAAAAAAAAAAAAAATTAAAAAAGAATATTGTTTAATGTTCCGAATATGCTAATTCGTTATTATATGTTCTACAAGATAGAACGAAAGTAATTAATTTAATTAATTTACACATTGTTTCTGATAGCTAAAGATATATAAAATGTCTACCGGTAGTAGTTTAATGAATCTTGTATTTTCGATTTTTATTAGGAAATGCGTGAATTAGCGTGGAAATGGTCCCCCGATATCAGGCAAATTGATCTCGATGTAAATAGGACATACAGGGAGCATATAATGTTTCGGGAGAGATACAATTCGAAGCAACAAGAATTGTTTAACGTGCTCGCTGCATACAGTGTTTATAATTTAGAAATCGGCTACTGTCAAGGAATGTCACAGATAGTCGCATTATTGTTAATGTATTTAGATGAAGAGGATGCTTTTTGGGCTTTATCGGCTCTCTTTGCTGATAGAAGATTTAATATGCATGGTGATTATAGGAATTTGTTTATTTGACTTTTGCCTGAATCGAATATGTGCGATTAATCTATTTTGGTTCAAGTATTTTACTTCACTCTTTAAACTTTATGACATTAATTTTTGATAATTTAGAACAAAAATTAATTTACAATAATCAAACAACATTCAATGTTGCTTATTTTTTACGAATGTAGGAGTGTGTACGCGTGTGTGAAGTAAACATATATTGCGGTAAAGGTGGGAAAATTAAATTGTTGTATGTTACGGTTTTTTAGGTTTTTTCATTCCCGGATTTCCTAAGCTATTACGTTATCAAGAACACCATGACAAGATTATGAATAAGTTTTTACCAAAACTAAAGAAGCATTTAGATAAAAATGGTGTTGATACCGGCATTTACACATTAAAGTGGTTTTTTCAATGTTTCTTAGATAGGGTAAAATTTAATCTCTTAATTCTTTTTTTTTTTTATTATTTAATAATTACCGAAAATACGATAGGTTTTAATATAAAATTATTAAATTATCCGTAAATAAAACAATATGTAATAAAATATATTGAATTTAAGAAGAAAAAAGAAAAATACTCTAAAATGTGTAATTAATTGAAGTATTTTCCGATTTAGCGCATATAACTGTTTACGCTTTATACACATAATCGATGATTAATTTTTTTGAAGTCCTATATTTTCATTTTATACGTTTAAATGTCGTTTAAATGTAAATATTATTACAGTTATCGGAGCGTTAACTATAAAAATATTTTTCTTAATTGCTTTTTGAAGTAATTGCTGAGAATTTTTTATTTTTTTTTAAATAAAAATAATACATTGCCTATTATTTTAATTACTCGTATTTAAAAAAAAAAAAAACTATTTTACATTTAGGGTGTAGTGTAATATTGTCAATTGTATTTCGCAGATACCTTTTAAGTTAACGTTAAGAGTTTGGGATATATATCTTCTAGAAGGAGAACGCGTTTTAACAGCAATGGCATACAACATATTAAAACTTCATAAGAAGAACATATCCAGATTAGGAATGGACGACATCTTACACTATTTGCAGGTACGTTTGATATAAATTAAGTGTGTATAAAAACGTTATGAATGAAAGGAAAATAAAATTAAAAAAAAAAAAAAAACATTAATATAGTTGCGAAAATGAATAAAAAACAAGTCTAGTCAAGCGTGATGTTTCATATACTGAGGATTCCGTATCTTAAGTTAAACCTAACTATAATTTACATTTAAATAATACCAAATGCAAAACAAAGAAATCAGATTTTTCGCATTCCAAAAAGAGGGAGAGACGCGTCATTTTGAATGCTTTTTGGAACTTTTCGCCAACTTTGAAAGTTTCGTTAAGGAAATGAAATAGGATTTTGTTCCCGACAAAAAGCGATCTTTCCACCAACATATCACATTCCAGGGGAAAAAATATATTTTTCAAAACATTCGAACTTTAGGCGCCTCGAGAGTCCAAATTTAAAGTTGGAAACCCCGCATGCTACGAACTAGAGATATACACGGGGATGCGCATATTTTTAACCTCGTTCAAAATGTTTAACTATAATACTCGCGCTGCAGGCAGAGGGCTACACGTAATTTTTCATGCTTTTTAGAACTTTTCACCAACTTCGAAAATTTCGTTAAGGAAATGAAATACGGTTTCATTCTCGACAAATAGCGATCTTTCCAACGATATATCACATACCCGAAAAAAAGAAACAATTTTTTTCAAAACTTTCGAGTTTTTGGCGTCCCGATGGCTTAAACATAAAGTTGTAAGCTTGGCTATAGTTTTCATGTAAAGTGGTGCTTTGTGCATCAGTTTGAGATACGTTTTGGTTTTCTCTACTTTTTCACTTGAACTATTGTTTACGTGAACATAATTTTTTTGCTGTTTTTGGGACTAAATGATTGTCCGTATAATTTTGTAATAGTAATTTTTCGCTTTTTTGAAAACTCTTCTACATTTTATTTTATATTTTGAATTTCACTTTTAATATCTAGTGATGAGTTATGAATTTTTAAGTGGTTTTTGAGGTCGTTTCAAATACCGTATTATTATATATTGTTGACGGTTTTTGGGTTGTTTTTTTTTTTGCCACCTAGAGTAATCGTTTAGCTTGAAGTTCTAAATATGGTTTTAAAGAGAATTTTAATTGTAATGGTACGATCCAATTTTGAAGTTTATACGTGAGTTATTGATTTTTATTTGATATTTTTATCGTTTCTGAACCATCTTGTTAGGATTCCTTACATTATATGTGTACGGAATCCTAATAAGTGTATTATTGCAAAAGTACGAATAATAGTACACCAATAAACATGGCTCGAGCGTACTGATTATGTATAATAATATCAAAATCTTCTAAAGATAATAACTTTGCGTTCCCTCATAAGTTATAAACATCGTTTTATTATCTGCGATGAAAATTGTATCACATTTCTACTAAATTAGATGCCTATAAAATATGATTCAACCGGGATATCATTAATTAAAGGGGTAAAAAAAAAAAAAGATGGAAAATTAAATTTTTGAACTTAAGTTGATTTCAATCCGCTATAAATTGAATTTATTTGAAATAAAAAATTTTAACAATGTCGAAGTTTAAACAAAACGTGCTTGAAAATTTCCGTTGTTATATTGTTAGGTGTAAGGTCTGTGCTCCTCGCGCCACTTGAACCATAATTCCTTTCAGATATTTTATCGATTCTGAATCATAATCCTTCCACCAACTTTCAATATCACAATTATCATCGTTGATAGTGCTATATACATAAAGCATGGCTTTTCCTATGCATTTATCTTCCAAAGAACTAGATAGTATGTGCCAATTGAACAGTATTGGTTGTTGAACGAAAAATTTCGGTAGCGATATTGTTTTACAAAACGTTTGTAAAGTCTCATTTGATGAATTACCTTTTTTTTTCCTATTCTTGCAATTTTCATAGCTACGGATATACACTACGACAAAAAAAAGTGATACAAGTTGCAAGAATACGACCTATCCGCCTGAAATTTGAAACTTACCATTATTATTCGTAAAAAAATATTTTTGAAATCATTTGAAAAGGTGACAGTATTCTTTTTAGTATTCTTTTAATAAAATTTCAGTATAAAGTATAATTTATATGATTATAGACATTAATATAATTTTATCGATATTTTTATTGCTTTATATAAACATAAATACTACATAAACATCTTTATATTTTATCATCATAATCCCTTCTCTCTCATTGGTCAGTCTTAAATCTGAATTGTGTTTAATGAGTCGCCTAGATTATAAAAATAATATGAAAAAAAAAAAAAAACGGATAAACATAAAGAATTTTACAATGATGGCAGTAAGGAATTTACAAGTTCCAAATTTAAAACATTGCATTTTTTTGTATTTTTTTTTTTTTTTTTTTTTTTTGCAATACATTACCCATTTAATTAAATTCTATAACTGATAAAGAACTTGTAATTTTATTCGGCTCCAAATCAGTTAACGCAAAAACTGTCAGTAATATTTATTAATTGAAGTAACAACAAAGAAATCTAGAACTAAGTACAGTAAAGCACAATTTGAAAACAGAAAATCTATAACTTACCCAAAACGTGCATTTCTGAAGAATTCGTCCTTTTATTTTCATTGCTTCAATTGGATATAATTTATTTTCGCTAAACACTATGAAAACGAAGTAAATAAATTAGCATTAAGTATTTCAAAATATACGCCACACCCCTTTCTCAAAAATCGCGAAATGTTTTCGTTTAATGTTGTTATTTTATCCTATCATCATCGCGGTGTTTAATTTTTTTTCACGCTTGATTGAGTGAAAATCAAATTGGACGCGATTAATTGTATACGTATAAAAATTTTTATATTCGTCTTTTTTAGGTTAAATTGCAACAAGACTTTGTCTATTCCGACGATTTTACTATAGAAAGTTTGCAGCGCTGCATGGAAGAATTAAAAAAGCATAAATTGGATTACGCGGGTCCACCGCCGTTGAATGAACTGCCGAAACGACCGTTTGGATTATTCAAGCCGGAACTGACGTTCGAACGGAAGGTGATAACGAATTATCGTAAAAAATTATGCGCCAAAAAAAAAAAACAAAAAAAAACAATGCCGGTCAAAACAAAAACAAATTCATTTTTTCAATTGAACGCTTAATTTTAAAGTATAAAATATGTGCCTACCTTTGGAATGAAAAGAAAAAGGCACAGCTTAATTGCACTTAATTGCTTCATACACGATGTGTCTCCTTTACAATTTTAATTTATTTTTTATCGCTGTTTTTGAGTATTTTGAATAGCGGCTTTCATCAAAGAGTAAAATATAGATGAGTTTTTTTTTTTTCCTTTTTTTTTTTCAATATACAACGGATGTGAGGATTTGAGGAATTTATAGGTATGTAAATATGTGTATTTGTGCGCGACGTTGGTATCTTGAATGTACAATGTGATATAACGTAATGTAACGCAACAACAACAACCGATCAATTGCTAAATCGAAAAAATTGTAAACAAATAAGATTTACGCGTAATTGTACTAATTGCGGTGTATATAATAATTTGCACGTAGTAATCAGAATCAGACAGCGGCGCCAATCTAATATCTGCGTACACTCTAATTTCGGTAAACCGTAACAATTCGTTGTTCTGGAAATCCGAGACAAAAAAATCGCAAAGTTCAATCATTACCAAACGTGCAATCAAAAACATCGCTACAGCGGGATGCTGAAAAATAAATAACTGTTCGTACTACCGTAAAAGTTCACGGCCTTTAAGGAGCGTTCTGCAATTCGCATTTTTAGAAAGCGTCTATTTGCCATTCTTTACATCGCTATGCCGTAGTAGTAAACTATGAAGATGTTTTTCGAGCATTCAAAAATCGCGTAAATCTGGTCGGTTAAATGTAAATAAAGTGAGCCAATTAGTGGTCCGGTATCAATCTTTGACGCGCTATCGTGTTAGAAAGAAGAAAAAACGTTATTAAGAGCCTCCGAGAATATGTAAACGTAGGAAATTTGTATCACCGTTAATGCAAACTTCCAAAAAAGCGATCGCTGATGTAACACAATCCTTTGAAAAATCCCTGCGAACTCGTATTTCAGAAGGGTCGTCTTGACCCAAACTTCGAACTAATACGCCGTAGCCTCTGCGCAGTCGGTTTTAAAAGATATATTCCCGAAAGAGGTGACAACGTGCAGATATATGTTCAAGCTCTATATCAACAACTTGCAATGACGCTGATATTAAAGTCACAGATTTTTCGGTGCGAAATGTTAAAAGGACGTGTCTAATATTTTCGAAATAATCCTATTTTAATAAATTTACAACACATCGCATAACGTGTAACGTAAATTAACAAAAATGAATAGAACAGTCTAGAGATGTATGAAATTTTAAAAAACACGAATCGAAGCGCCGAGTTTTCAATCGCTTAACAAAATGTTCCGTTATTAATTCACTTTAGTTAAATTTTCTGTTTTACTTATTTTCTTTTAAGTTACCAGAAAAAATAATTTATTGCGGTACTGTCAGGCGTGCAGAACATTAACAAGCTATACCGATTATTGCTTTGTAATAAATATATCACGAATACGACGAATTGTGAGTAGCGTGTAAAATTCATCGTGTACAAAGCGTATCGAATACTTTTTATTATGCGAATTAAATGCCGAAATTTTCGACACATATTATTAACCGTGAACATGGTTCGGCATTATTTGATTCATTTACTTTTCTTCTTCGTCTTCTTCTTCTTTTCAACAAGATTAGTACTTTCGTCAATTATTTAAAATTTTTGAGTATTAAATGAACAATTAAAAATACACAGTAAAAAAAAATAAATAAATAAAAAACATTTGATCAGTTGTATCGTAGACGCGATCTTTTAACTGTGCGAAAATAATTTATTCAATTTTCGCCAGATTATTACATATGTCGATGGTAATGTATGTACGAGCTGAACAGAAATACACGATTTTAATTTGGCACGGGAGTATAGGCAGGGTTTTTCTATCTTTAGCTGAGAAGAAAAACGATGGTCGGCTGCTTCAGTCCGCCTTTGAGATTTCTTGTAATTTTTACATTCGATCGTTCAGCGATAGTGGCAAAGATACCGTGTTTAAAAAAATACAATATGTGAATTTCTAAGAATTTTACTTCCGTTACAGTTCTAGTTCTAGTTCTAGTTCTAGTTCTAGTTCTAGTTCTAGTTCTAGTTCTAGTTCTAGTTCTAGTTCTAGTTCTAGTTCTAGTTCTAGTTCTAGTTCCAGTTCTAGTTCTAGTTGGTTAATAATTGCAAAGAAGAGGCCAGTTCCATCAAATCCTTTTAAAATAATAAAGAAAAAAATAAAACGCTTTTACTAACTTTTTATTTATTTTTTTTATCTACTGTTGAATTAAAGTGTAAGAGTGAAAGCGAAGCTTTTATCGTTCCATTCTAATATGAAAATTCATTCGTTAAAAGGTTGGTCGTCGTAGGTCCGAGTTCAGTAGTGTCGAAAAATTAGCGAGAGACAACGTGATCCTACGCCGAGAAGAATCTATGTTAGCCGCTGCCGATGCTGACAATCAACATTCCGATACATCTGGTAAGTCGTATTTATCTACAAATTTGTGAATACATAATGCATCGCATCGTACTCGTCTATTTTTGACGGTTCAACCGTTATGTTTTAGTTTGCTCTCTATATATTGTTATTGTTGAAGATTCTTTGTTGTTTTTTTTTTTTTTGTTTTTTTTTTAAATGTTTTCCTTTTAAAATAATCTTTATTTTGTGTACAGAAAAACTAAATTGCGACGAAAACTGCCAAAAGTACAAAATAATGCGTTATACGAAAAATAAATTACTCCCAATAAATTAATTAATAAATTCGCTATCCTGAACGTATTATAAAATTAATTATACAGGTCAGAATTATTTCTAATTTTTTTAAGTTTCTATTTTGTAATAAAGCCAATGAAAATATTATACACATATTCAATGTGTGTATGTGTGTATATCGCTACTAGGGTAGGCCTGTTTTTTACTTACTTTTAAGTAAAATTACGTTGAAGTATTTTCATGAAAAATATGAAATACGTTTAATAAATACAAGAAAAATGGCAATTTCGCCTTTAATATCTAATATCTTCATTAAAAATTTGAAACCCCGTAGTGGAGCGTATTAGAAATTATATTATTTCTAATAAGCACCACATTTTAAAATATCTTCATTTCACGTTTCGGATAGCCTACGTTAACCACACTATCAGGAACAGTGATTATAGTCGTAACTTGTTTACTGAAAATATTTTTATTTCTAATATATGTGTTTCCTCAAAAATACTCACCCCTCATAGGTTATTCATAACAAAAACTTGTTTTTCAACATTATTGCTTATATTTGAATCATTATTTGGGCTTAATTATGAAATTTATTAATCTTAAAATGTAACATTCCAGTTTAATTTGCTCTGATCACGATATAAGCACTGCTTGATAATTAGAAGCAATAACCTTTTTATTTTTATGATAATTTTTTTTTAAACGACGTCGCTCTCCTCGCCCGTATTGTTAAAATAAGTGCGTTGATATTCGAATTTTCCTTCAAAAAGACAGCTGGTGTCGATTTTCCAGCTCTTATAAACTACCTTAAAACAGCTGTAGAAAATACAACAATGCCGCCTATTATTGTATCGGTTTAATTTAGAATTAACGAAAAAACATTCAACTTACCATCTCGATATCGCTGTTACATGTTTGGCGAATTAAGGGCTCGCATACCCCTGCGCGCGTTGAAAACCGAGTAAATTTGAAAAATTATTGTAAAGGTTATTCAGTGAAAAAAAAATTTAATTGTTGATTTCACGTTTTTTGTTAACTTTTCAACTATAAGAGAAAAAAAAAATATATATATATATATTTTTTTTTTTTTTTTAATATTAACATTATTTTTTACGGGTATAAGTGGACTACTGATGAAAATTAATGGCGCCTCCTTGTCGACATCATAACTTCATCGAAAATTATCCAAAATAAAAAAGAATCTATTAAAATAATGTAGTAGTAATAGTCTGACGAAGGGATTTTTTTTTTTTCAAAAATAAAGAAATTACAGTATTTCAAACTTTAGTATGCAATTTTAAACAAAAAAATAGTGTTTAATAATTTATAAAAACTTATCTGACTAAAAAATTGAAAAAACCTCTCGTTATACTAAAGAAAAAACAATTATCAAGATTTAAAAAAAAAAAAGTAAGTTGAAAAATATCAAGTTTAAAGTTTTTGGTAGGTACAACGGTACTTACGCTAATCTCCCATTCCGGCTTCATATTGTATACCTTGATCTTCTTGTATCTTCGTACTTTTTATAGTTTTTTTCAATCTCTTGCCAATTTCAGCATCTTTTGTGCATTGAATTGACTGTATCCTGTGGCGTATTTCAAACAATTAGCATCTTCTTTTTCACAATAATTATTCGCTTCAACCCCAAAGCTGGTTCTAAATAATTCTAGCATTTGTAAATAACCGAGAGCTCTATCGTTAAATATAGATAATGCAACACTGGTTGCAATTTCTACAATTTTACGACTTCCTGATATACACTTAGAAGCAAGTTTCCAAATTTTAGCATTGAGACTTTCATTATTGTTTTGAGTAAATCCACCCGAGAACTTTTCTAATAAATCATCGCTATTCAATGCTTCGTAGATGGCTTTAATTGCCGTTTGTAATGGGGGCTTATGGACAAAAGTTGACGCCTTTGCCTTTTACCGATCACACCAACTGTTAATACCTAGAGGACAAAATAAGAATGCTGAGGATTTTTGTCAGTGGACATTTTGTGATAAAAAGTCGCCCATATGGCTTTCTTCATATCCTCCAAAGAATTTATATTATTGCTTATTGCCAATCCGTAGTAAATGATTAGTTCATATATTAATGTTGCTGTCAATTTTCTTTTGCCATTGATATTTGACTGTCAACGCTGATCTGATGTTTCAGGCTCACTTTTCGGTGAATTCGATTTTTTGAACACGTCCAATACATTCCTTCTTTTTTACTTCTACGTCCTTGTAGGCTGAGCTTCTGAGATCGCAGAAAATGTTTTTGAATCTCCATCTCCGATGCGGTACTGATATTTTACACCAAATAACTCTTCTGACCTTTGAAACATTGTAACTGTGGCATCGGGCTTCATTTTTCCTGCGCTCCCGCTAAGGGATTGCGGAACACAATGCTTGATGTTCACCAAATTATAGTTCATCCTTTACAGTGCGCCTTTATCTTTTTCGTAAACCACACATTTTTTGCAGTAAGCAAATGAACTCAACCACTTTTCCAGTAAAATGCCCAATGAGTGTATAGCTACACCGAAGAGAGATGAAAATCCTCTTTTCATCCACGTACCATCGCCAGACACAATTATTCCATCACTGGATAATTTTAAATAATTTTGTTTTGCAGCTTTTGATAGTTCGTTTTTAGCAGCAAGCTTTATTGATGCTGCAGCAACCATTTCCACGGCTTCTTCCACATTACACGTGAGATAGCATCATAAATTTTTTGGGCGATACAAATTGGCAGATCTATAATACGCCAAAAAAATCCTTGGCCGAGGAGGCGCATAGTGAATGCGAATCTTCTGTTTATTTCATATGCCGATGAGTTGATCAGTGGAGATGATTTTATGCTTTTAATAACTTCATTACACTTTGTACAAAATATATTAAGTTTAAACCCAAATCCTCGTTTACTTTTCTTCACAAATTTTACGTCGCCACAACATTTTCGACAAACAAGACACTCAGCAATACGCAAAAAAAATTCCATCACACGAAACGTCCACTGATTGTCCACGTAGTTGTTTTGCAGCTGTACTTGTAAAGTCAGTTTCAGATTTCATAGCTTCAGCTGTGGAAGGACCTCTCCTCTTCTTTGGACGAATATCATGTTGATCGCCCGTGATCCTTTGCGATCGACGGAACGACGTTTAAACATTTTTAAAATTTTCAAAGAAACACACGAACTATACTCTTCGAAAGACCCAACAGTCAACTAATACTAGAATCTTCAACTTCTCGGAAGATTCGAATAAAGAAAAAAAATTTAAATCGCCATAACGCCATTTACACATCACTGACAAATAATATTACAAATGTTATCCTATAAACAACCATGTTTTCTAAAAAAAAACAATCGATTTTGCGAACAAAAGAAATACGAAAAACACAACTGTCGAGCGGGACACGGCAGTTAGCCAGGTGGCCGTCCCAACCGGGGATATCCGGTCACATTTATTGTCACAACGTTGTAACAAAGTGAAATTTTCTTCAATTTTTTGAAAATTTCAGGGGTATGTGAGCCCTTAAACAAAACTTCCATTAAAAATTGTTCTCGTTAAGATACGTTAACGATATAATACGTTTCATAATTTTTTCACGCAAAATTATTTTTTAATTGCTCTCAGTACCCCAAGTACATTAACTAAATGTCTTAGTCTTCCTTCCCTTCGAATTTACTTGCTTATGGACTACTATATTAAACATTAAGCAGCTCTCCCTTTTTCTCCACAGAAGCAATGAGTGATTTAAAAAATATAGATTACTTTTTTTTCTCCCTAATATTTTCCATTATCAGGATATTCAGATTTTTATTTACGTGTTTAAAATTCTTTTTGATATATTCGTATGTGTTCTGCTCGAATTTTAATGAGAAAATGTAACAAAAATTTCAAAAAGAAAGAAAATGGAGAAAAATGAACGAAAAGGAAAATTAAATAATCCTGTAAATGGTATTTGGATAAAAGTTTACAAAAAAATTATGAATTTCTGTTCATTTTCAGTATCTTTTTTGGAGTTGGTACTTATTTTATCACCCACTATTGCGAAAATAAATAAATAAAATGTAAAAACTAAAATGACTAGAGGACCTTTGTATTTATTACGACTATAGATTTATAGAAAAAATTAATAAAACATTGCGGACGAATTAAGGTATACAACTATTATAAGGGTATGATGTAACTTAAATTTCCCTTAAAACTAATTACTCATATTAATGCGCACTAGTAAAAAGTAACATTAAAAATTACGGATAATATAATTTAATTTAGGTAAAAATTAGGAATTTAATGATCGAGAACAAGTGAAGTAATAAACAAAAAAGCCAAAATGTATTTGAACTTTTTCATTAAAATTTATTGTGGTAAAAAATTGAATGCATAACCGCAGTATTTAGGTTTTCTGTATAGCTATATATCCGTACGTATGTATATACATACATATATATATATATATATATATATATATAATTATATATATACATACGCGCTGTGTAAATATATTTAAAGTATTTTATAAAAATTTGGCTGTGATTCTAGTTGTTTTTTTATTTCTTTATTTATTTTTTATTTTATCATATAAGCTTGCTAGTAATTAAGTTTGTGTTTAGTGATTTAAACGGAATCTTTTTTTCATAAACTCGGCTTTATATTCCATATACACACATTAACGACATTTTGTTATTGTATTTACTTTTTTTCCAAAAATATTGTTTTGTACGTAGACTAGTTTTATTTCTTTGTATTTTATTATAAATACAGTTCTGCTTACATTTAGTGTTCGATGCATGTTTTTTCTTGTACACCTTTAACCCATGTGATTTTTACAATGCACTTTTTGCTTCGATTTATATTTAAGGGCTTTAGTTAATTTTTAAATGACATAATAAAAAAAAAAAAAAAAAAAAAGTCGCTAAACTTGTTAATTTTGTATGTATGCAGGCAAAAATTACTAAAAACACATTAAAATCATCTTTTTTAACAGCACGATGATAAAAATGCATCATTATCAAAATATAGTGAGCTTAAAAATTCCTAACGACTCGATTAAATCATCTTCTAGTGCATGTTGCAGCTCGATAAATCATATAAGCAATAAAAATTGTAACTTAATTTTTTATAAAAATAAATTATAACAAAGTAATCCTTAAAACAGATATATGAAATTTGAAAGGAACGTTTTCAAATAGAGCTCATCTTTAGCTTAACGGGTAAACCGGGAGAAAGATTTCATTCGGATCCAAAGAACACATAAAATAATCAAATTAAAAAATTCACTTGTGCTTAACATCTGATTAAAAATAAATCCGTTAATTTAGAAAACGTTGTCAATTTTTTTTAGCCACTTTTAATAAAAGGGAAAATTATGAATATAGCTGAAAACTACTGAATAAATAAATATAAATTCCAAAATTAATAAATCATCAAATACCGGAAAGTAAACAACCCTTCTACGTAATATCTATTTTTAATTTTTTAATTTATTTTAATTAACTTCCTTTTTAAATTCTTTATTTTTGACGGAAATTTTTAACAGTCATTTTATTGCAAACAATTTACCGCCTTTATCATTTTTTGTACATTTTCGCCTTACTTAATTAAACTGCTTTTATATTCTGTAAACATTTTGCCATCTTTTACTATTGTTGTTCTTTTAACGTATTTTAGTAAATATATACATATCTCTGTTCATATTTTCTAACCCGCAGTGTGTTTTGTTATTTTATAGCCAGTTAAGCTAAAAATGGCCTCTGTCTGAAAATGTTGCTTTCAAATTTGTTTGATATTTGTTATAAGCTTTACACTTTGTTATAATTTATTTTTATAATAAGTTAACAAACAGGATGGATTTATACAATTATTTGAACTTCATTTTTTACTTTTATTAGTTAATGATAGTTATGTAAACGACAAAAAAGAAATATTCTTATGTTTTGTTTGTTTTTTTGTTTTTTTTATTGTTAAAATTTAAAAATATCTGATTATTAAACTAATTATTAATAATTTGAAAATTTCATTAAAAAAATAAAATGATAGAGAAATTTGTATTCATTTTTGCCCACTATAAAAAACAGAAAGTAATGAAATTGATACAATTAAATAATTGTGTCAAATACTTATATATACGGGATGTGTTTGGAGACTTTAAATCGAAATAATCGAAGTTATTATTATTGCACACGTTTGAGCACAAAATTAACTCATTTTGAAAACGTTTCATGCGAAAGTAATTTTATGCACAAAACTATTTTAGATTGTCATTCTATTTATATTTCAGTAATTGTGCGAATGGAGTGTGTTCTCCGTGATATAAAACCCAAACTTTTATAATAGGAAATTTTATACTGAGCAAAAAAAATCTTATAATTGTGGAGCTTTTGAAGAAAAAATTTCACGGTATAAATCTAGGAAACGTGAAAGAATAACGTTTTACGATATTTTTTCCCTCGTCAGTTACTGCATTAAAACGATGATTTAAATGAATAACGCGTGTCAATCGATTAATACCAACACTCGATGCAGCTATCTGGGAAATAAAGGGGAAAAAACATAGTACATTTATATCGATGGCAAAGATTTAACTAGATGTTTGATTTTGCGATAAAATAATCAAACACTTTGCCGGTAAAATGATTTCTCTTTCATGTGACAACATCGTTGTAAACGATAACAGTTAGTAATAATAACGATAGTGAATAAAAATACTTTCGTCCAAAAAAAAAAAAAATCTGTTGCAATACTTTTTGTTTCTTCTAGGCGCGACAAAGAGTAATCTCCTTACTCATCAATGCACTTTCCTGAAGAAATCCTTGGATCTCTTGTAAGTGAACATGAGCACACCTATTCTCGATTTCAGCTACCCCGTCAATTCTGTTCGTTGGTTTGCAAAAAAACGTCACTTCCATTCTTCTTTGAAGCTAAACAGTCGAACAGTATTAAATCGGGACAGCACTGTGCTCGGTGCATTCTCCCATGTCGATCTTTTCACCTATCTAGATACGTTTCATTTACACACGATTTTGTTTACCCAGAAACCATCTGTTTTGAATCAACTAATTTTGGTAGTACTGTGCTAAGCGAAATAGCACGTAAAGACCGATCTAGCATTATTTTTAGACCTTTTAAGCTTGTATGAAAACGGCAATTCCACAATCCCTGACGCGCCCTATTACGCAATTCGCTTTACTTATTTTGCCTGTGTTGGCTTAACGGTGTACAGATTTTAACGTAGCCGAACGTGAGAATTGCAATAAATGCTTTTCATCGCGAGTAAAACAATCCTAGCCAAAAAAAAAATCAGTAATACTGTTTTTATTAATATCGATACCAAAACAAAGTTAGTTTTTAAGTTTAATGGAACATTTTAGAGTAATTGTCAACTATTATGTAAAGGGATGAACGTAAAATTTTTCTATGAATATCGATATTATAATGAAAATGGCACTAATATAGTGCCTAAAGTAAACGTAATAGTAGGACATCTTTAGCTTTCATTGTTATTATTTATTGTTTACAACGTATTGTCATATTAAAGAAAGGAGAAAGAAAACAATTTAATGCGTGAAGTGTTTGATTACATTTATCACAATTTCAAACATCGAGTAAAATCTTCTTCATCGATGTAAATGTACCGGCAAATTTATTAAGTATCTCCCTCTTGATTCTTGTTAATAACCAATTGGCCCGTATTATTTAATAATCGGAAACAACGTTCACTTAAAACATTTTTTTAATGCGGGATTTATATACTTGACGGGGAAAAAAAAAAAATATTGTACAACCGTTTTTCTTTCACATTTTTCAGTTCTAAGTTTATATCGTGAAGTTTTTTATTCGGGGGCTCCGTATTTATTAGAATTTTTTCTGTTCAGCATAAAATTTCCTATTAGACTAGCCAGACTGTATATTATGGAGAATATACTCTATATTTCCTGAAATATATAATGATGCACAATTACTTATTCATTCAACGATTTCAGAATTACAGTACAATAATAATAACTTGGAATATTTTCATTTAAAATTTCAATATTGTTCTTGAACAAATTGCTGATTAAATTTATAAATCATTTTAGTAATTTTATGAATCATTTTTCACGAAGAAAATAGAGTAAACGTTGAAAATATTTGAGCATCTAAACCTCGTGCATGTTGTCAATTCATTTTATATTAAGTATCACTTCATCTGCAAGTAACCTTTTTTTTTTTATATTTATGTATAAACCGATCTGCAATCGCAAGCCATAATCTAACACTTCATTTCGTTTTCAGTGTCAGCCCCTATAGATAGATTTTTCTGTTCTCACACCGGTGTACTGCGCTACCATTTACACAATTTTAGTAAAATAGATAAAAAATTAAAATGCGCATTTAATAGTTTTTAAGTAAGTTTTTCTTTTCGTATAAAATAATTAATATGAAAAATGTTTTTTTTTTTTTTCGAAAATTTTTTCTAATTTTATTTAAATTTTACGACTGAAGAAACAAATTGTGTTTGTCCGTATTTTTTACATAAGAACAGTTGCTGTAATAAAGAACACGATTTTGAATTAAACGAAATAGAAATCGTTGAAAACGAGTAAACTATGTAGAGCGCTCGGTACAGTAAAATTTGCAGTTAAAATTTTCGGTAAATAACGTCAAACAACGCACTTAATCGAGCACATTTGTACGGTGCCCTTCAAGACAAAATGAAACCAGCAGATTAAGATGGTTTATTTAAAATATTACCTGCATGAGTAAGGATGTTTCGGCTAAAAAATCTCCTTTTGGTCAGACACTAATTATTACATTTAAATTGTAGTTTACTTCAAGATTGAAATGCGTCACATAAAACTTTTTTTTTTAATTTCCTTTTAAAAAAATTTTTTTTTTTAATAATTAGTTTGACAGACTGTTTTCTCGCTTTCTTAATTACGGTTGTTGCATTTTTAATTCATAATTTTTAGAAATAACGCGCGGATATGCGTATGACTTAAATAAAGTTTACGCTAGGGATTTTTGACGCTTATTATATTTGCGCTTGTCATATAACGAAACTTGTATTGTCTTCATTGGTTATTCTTCTTTAACCTAATTAAATTCGCATATTTAGACTTTTTTCGTGTTTTATTATCGCACTTTTCCTTCGTTTTCATCTTTACATTTCATGTTCGTCTAGTGTGTAATTTTCTTTCACACTTCTTTAGAGAGTTCTACATCTTTAACATAACACTATACATATTTTACTTATTTTCGCGTCATCCATTAAAATCTAATTTCCATAATTACCGCGTATGAATTTACTAATTGCCGCCAATTTTTATTAAATAAAAGTAGCATAAACGATAAATTGAAATGTAGCGGAATACAAAATATTTGAAAAGTAATTTTTTTCGATATAATGTAATTTATGTACGATAACGATCAGAATTATTAAGCTGTAGGTTACACCTTGAATACGTTTTAAACCGGCAGACATATAGGTTTTTTTACATAATTCGTATGTATATTACTTTTAAAATTTATATTTGATGCATTTATGTTCCTAAACGGTAAGAAGAATAAATAAATAATTTTAAAAAAAGTTACAAAATGGAAACAAAAAATTAAAACAACTTGAAAAACATTTTTCGGAGTATATCATCAGTCAAAGATCATCTATAAATATAACGAAAAGTAAAGATTTTTCAAATACACAGAGAGCGGTATTATTTATAAAATAGTGATCAGACTAGATCAGTGGGGAATACCTGTGTATAAAATATGAAAAGTTCAATAGAAGAAATGTAAAAGTAATTTGTAAATTAAAAGGCGGGTAAAATCATGAATAGGATAAATTATAACCAGTAAGTAATTCATATCGAAGAATGAATAACTTTAAAATGTTAATTTTGCAACATCTAAAGAGTTTTTCAAAGACTAAGGAGTAAACAAATTTATAAAATTGACAAAGTTTAAAACCGGTATATTATTATTCGTTTCCATTAGTTTTTTGGGAAATTCGATCGTTTATTGGATTTATTTTACATTTAGGTAGTGACAGTTTTAAACTGTGTCCTCGTACTGTCTCCTTTTTATTGTAAGCAGCTCTAAATTATATCTACGACGTCTAAATCAAATTTACGTTTATTGCCTTTATCAAAATGCTCGGAATACGCGAATTTTTCATTTTTCGCTATTAAATGTTCCCATATGTTCTCTGTATCGAAATGCTGAAATACTCACATATGAGTTGCACCACGCAATCCGCACATTTAATTTTATCTATACTGCTATGTTTTGATATTCAATATACAAATTACCTGTTAATAATTTTTTCGTTTTATATTCTTCCAATATGTGCTTTTACCCTACTTCTCGCAAAATTAATCATTTTTCGACTAATATTTTTATTTTATTTTCTCTCTCTCTCTCTCTCTCTCTCCCTCATTAACTCCTACTTTATGAAACATTCAGGCTCCATTAGTATTTTCTTATCGCGTTTTTTAAATAATACCCTTCTGTATTCGAAAAATGCTTCACATCTTGTTTCAAACCTTCGTTACATTCGGGTGTTTTTTTTTTCTCCTTAATAAAAATAATTATTATCAAAAACGTTTCTTAATTTCGATATGTTTTTCATTGATAAAAGATATTATTTATTGTTTCAGTTTTATGCTAGTTTGATGAACAATACCTAATTTTAAAATAATTACAGAAAATACAGTGTAATATTCTAAATATGAAAAAAATTATAATCCTTGCAAAACATATGCATGATGCAGTATTTATGTGGATAACGTAAAAAATAGCACCAATCTTTTTTGTTTGAGACTACAATGTAATATCCCATTTCCACCTTGGTATCCTCGCTTCCTTCTAGATTTTTATTTAACACGCGCTCGTCGATTCCGTTTTCCTTACTTCCTCAAATTCTTTTTCTATCTTCCATTAATTTTTTTTTTCTATGTGTCATTGCCGTCCTTTCTTTGCGTTAACGACTGCAGTTGAATCTGCAACGTCGCGGTCATGCTTTTAACATTAACCACTGCTATTTCCGATCTTTAAATTGTAAATTTTAATCTTCCCATTATTTATAATAATGAAATAATGAATCTCTTTTATTATACTCTCTTGTAAATTCTTCTCTTCCGATTCTGAGATCGTTTTAGGATTTAGATTGCGAAGTTATTTTTCCAATTTACCTTTTTTTTAATATTGACATTCGTGGTCAATTAATTAATTCCGAAAATTTACATCCCTGTATATATGTTGCATGCGTATATAACTTACACGTAATTTTGCACATTTTCAGAAAAGGAAATTTACATTATATTTTTTTAACTTAGAAATTTATTCATTAAAAAATGCAATAAGAAACTCAATAGTTTCAATGCATTCTCGATGTACCGATATAATAATTGAGAAAAAATTTGTACAGTACACGATTATTCAATTATATGAAGCTCTTAGTAATAGTTTTGCCGTGCTTGATTAAACTTCTTTAAAAAGTAATTAAAATCGGTGATTGGAGGTAGTGTTTGTTTGTAAATTAAACGGCGATTGTGAGTAAATTAATGTAAAGGAACGGATTTTCTTCTGCTTTCGAAATACACAATGAAACAACGACAGTTTAAGAAGTCATATAAAAAATAAGGAAAAGTAAGTAATAAAAAAGATAAGTATTGATAATATATATATATATATATATATATATATATATGCGTGTGTGTGTGTGTGTGTGTATAATATATATATAATTATATACTATACCACTATTCTTCAAAAATCAAGGATTTAAAATTGACCAGGAAAGTTCATGGAAATGTGTTTGAGTCACAAAAAACAAGTAAAAATATATATTTGAAAAAAAAAGTAACAATATTAATAAGCAAACGGTTGAGACATTATGGTCTAAGAGCCGGACGAAAAAATATTCAACTCATATATGCGAAACATGTACTCTAACTGTATAATAAAAGTTGTACAAAATTTCTGCTAGTTACCTAATCAGGGTGTTGGCAAAGTGCAAAAGTTACATGTCATTTCCGGTCCATTTAGTTGGGATAGTTAGTCAAGAAAAAAAAAAAAAAGAAGATAATTTTTTTCAAAAAATTTTCGAAAGATTTTGAAACACTATGCTACTGAAATATGCACTATCGTGTTACATCGGCACTTTTGCAATTTTTTATTATGCAAATTAACGAAGTTATTATTTAGTTGCACAATTATTGTATCATTTTTAATGTTTTTAAGCGAATTTAACGATGTAAATACCTGTTACAACGCATTATCAGGATATCAAAAGACCTTTTTTTCTTTTTTTTTTATAAAAGATGCTGTATTATCCCAACTAGTAAATATTGAAAAACATACAAAGTCTCACACAAATTGGCTCCAAGTTTTTTTAATTTATAGAACTTATTTCTTTTTCTTTTTTTTTTTTTTTTTTTTTTTGATTCGAGATCCTTCAGGTATATTTCTAAATTAGCGAAATTTCCCAAAACAGCAATTAATCCGATCCTTACATCGTATTATTAATTTTCGTTTTAAGCGTAGTAAAATGTGAAATTACACGTATGCCCACTTCTATGTAGAGTTACATTTAATATCCAGTTCTTCGACTGTAACCGTTTTATTTTTTGTACAATGAAACGAATAGCATTGTTGTTGAACAGTTGAATAAATTATTTTATCACCTATCAGTGAGATTAAAGTGATTTGGTAACAATTCTGTTACTACATCTTTAAAAAGTTTCTTTTTCAAAGCTTTAATAAAGTTTCCTGGCAGGTTTTTAGGTGTTCTTAATATTATTTGATACATTCCACTCCTTCGGATTAGCTTATTTAATATTATTTATATGGGAAAATTCAAATAATATTTGTCGAATGAAATTGCAAAAAGTATTGGTAAAACAAATTTTTCTAGATATTTTTTGCAAAGTTTTTGGCACAGATAATTTTCTATATGATACATACGGAAAAAAAAAAAAAATCATGAATTACATTTATTTTAATTTAAATTCATCGACCCCTTTAAAAAAATCAATATCGATATAATAGCGTGTTTTCACTTCATACATCTAAAAAAAAATTGTTATTACCAATGCTTCGGAAATAACAATAATAGTAATAGGAACTGTGTTAATTCTGTTGAATACTAGTAAAATTAAAAAAAAAAAAATTTAATGTTTTAATGGCTACCCTTCGCGCTATTTCGCACAATTTGTAATTATAAATTATTAAATATAATTAATTTGATTTGACGATGATTTTTATTATTATTAATATTCTAATAATTACTATAATAGTAAACATAGTGATTAATAAATAATTATAACTATAAAAAAAAATATTGACATCTTATATGCGCAGGTAATGATTTTTTATCGTGATCTAAATAATAGTGACCACATATTTAATAAGGCAACTAACAGAAGATCCAAGTTTTAATTTGAAACCAAGATGTAGTTAACGTCAGTGGGTTGTTAAGTAAGTCATACAAAAAGAAAAAAGAACAAAAAAATTAGTTTGAATAAGGAAAGCCACGGTTAAAGTAAAGCAACCAAAATACTTTATCAACTCTGTCCTGACATACTAACTTTTTTGGACATATGCAAATCAACTAACTTTATTCAAAATGGGCCAGAAACGACGCAGCTTTTTGCACTTCGCTTCCACTAATAGGCAGCTATCAATATTTTTATACAACTTCTTGTACGTTGGCCAATTTGCGGTCGACTCTTAGATTACACCAATCTTGAATCAAAAGTAAACATCTTAAAATACACTCATACATATGAACTTGTAGCATGTATCATTTTCAAATTGTGCGTAAAGCTCTAATAGGCTTTTCCTCTCGTATCTGTTTATTCATACGGAGTAATTTTACATTCATCCGATTAAGTCTTGTCATTATTTAAACTTTATAACCAAAAAAAAACGAAAAAGTAATATTTTTAAAAATATTTTCCATATTTAATTATATTTTTAAAACATTAGCGAATGTACACAACTATCGTAGAATAGAAGTTGTATAAAAATATTGATAGCTACCTAGTAGTGGTAGCCAAGGGCAAAACACTATGTCCTTTCTGGCCTATTTTGAATAAAGTTAGTTGATCTGCTTATGTAAAAAAAAAGTTAGTAAGCCAGGACAGGGTTGATAAAGTATTTTGGTTGCTTTAGTTTAACCGTGGCTTTCCTTATTCAAACAATTTTTTTTGTTCTTTTTTCTTTTGGTATGACTTACTTAACCCATTGACATTAACTACATCTTGGTTTCAAATTAAAACAAGAAATCAATTTTTCATTACGTTTAATTTTTATTCTCTTTAAATATATAAATATAAAAAAATAAGAAGAACGCCACTTCGAACTTTTTCTTTTACTTTGATTTTTATAACGATCACTGGAAGTTTTGCGGATAAATTTTCATGCTTTGATTATACGTATTAATATTCATTAATTCTTTAATTTTCCTCTGCGCTTGTGTAGTCACACTGTACAGCAATTCTCGGTATTGTATCGACGTTGTATTAACCTGCTTTGTAACGACATATTCATCTGTAATCATTATGTATGTATATATGTATATATATTTAGTGATGGGCATAATCGACTAACGACTAATTGTTAATTCGATTTTTTTCCTGAAACGAATAATTCGATTATTTGAATAATCGAAAAACTGCTAATTTCAGTAGTCGCTTTTAGAAATTGCTTTTAAAAACGGCTAACATTAGTCGATTCTAAAACTAACTGATAATTATCAGTTGTTTTTTGTAAGTCGCTTTTCCATAATTAATGTTTCCGATTTTATTACAATCGAACTTTTAGTGTCTAATTTGTTTTTGGTTATTATTGTAGATTTTTATTTTTTTTATAAACTTTAATTACTGAATACTTTAAAGTTTATTTAAATTTAAATGTTTTGTGTGAGTTTTTGATATAAATTTCGACATAAAAATAATTTTTACCCTCCTGTATTATTTATGCTGTTATTATACTTATGATTTATATTACTATTTAAAGACAATTACAAGGGCGTCCTTAGCCGTTGAGCCAGGGGGAGGCGGACAAGATGATTTCCCGGCCGTCAGGGGGGTGGGGGTGGGACAAAATGATAGAAAAAGGATATGAGTTATAGGAAAAATAAAATTTATAAGTTGTAAAAGTTTAATATTTTATTAAACAAGAATAAAATTTTAATTAAAACATAATTTTCGTGGGTTTTTGGCAAATTGTTCTAATACTTTATTACAAAAGTCTTCCAAATTGTCCATGATTACGTGTCTACGAATACTCATCATGGCCAGTTGATTAAAAAGAGCCAAGGGGGCAGATGCCTCCCTGCCCTCCGTTGCCGACGCCCATGGACAATTAAATAAGTTTTTAATATAAGAGTAATCGGTTTATGAATTTATATTTAGTTAGACTTAATTTTATTTTTAAATAGTAATTTATAGTGTTTATTAAATATTTTTTAATATAATTCAAGCTGTCAGAAATATCTGTTGATATTTTATTGTAAATGTTATAGTATGAACTCTGTATTTTATATTTACACTTCATATTTCATATTTTATACTCATATGTCTTTTTATTTGAGTATAGAGGCGATTTAGTTTAGGTAAAGAGGCATTCTTTTTATTTTATGTTATCTACGCTTTTATCATTTATGAACTATAATTACAAATTATCATTGATGATATAGTAAGAATGGTTACATTATTTTTAAATACTTTATTTTTTTATAAGATTATAGTTTACTTATAATCTAAAATACATATTATACATTAGTAAATTTATTGTTTCATAATTTGAAAGATTCACAATAGTAATATTTTAATACAAAATTTCATTATTATACTATTTATATCTTATTGTAAAACAAAGTAATGTTAGTTTTAATTTAGGTTCTCGTAGTTTATTTGTTCTTATATTATATTTTAAAATATTGTGCATAATCAAGTAAAGTAGATACCAAAATTTCACTTTAAATACCTAAATAATATTAGCCAAGAATAAAAATAATTGACAATATGGAAAGGAAACTAGTTCTTGATTAATTTGGTTATTATTGATTCATTTAAAATTGTATATTTTTTTTATGATGTGTAATATTTAAAAGCCCTAGATATTTACAAGTTTTTAATTTATAATTCTTTTTCAATTAAGAGAATTATTAAACTGTTGTCTATGTGTGTCTAATTCGCTGAATAAATAGACTAATTTGTTCTATGCTTCCGCAACAAGGTTAATTTAACAATATTCAACAGAACTTTCATGTAAATATGTGAAAAAAGATATGTAGAAATTTAGTGCGGAGACATAATTCTTTCCTTATGAATTAGTTAAATATGTTGTTTTATTGCTTAAATATTAAATAATATACTCAATTCTACTTCTTTATGATTAATCCTGTTACCTTAGAAATCCATAAAATAAACCATTTTATTGAAGTTATTTTCATGGTTCAAACTTGTGAAAAATATAACAAAAATAGCAATATTTCAAATGATCATTATTTAAAAATAACGTTAAACATTTAATTAGTTATTTTAATTTAATAGATATAACGAGAATCCAATGTTTTCAACATACTATACGTTTTACTACTAACACCAAACTTAGTGAGAATTCATAATTATTTCTATTTCAGATGTTTCAGTTTGAACGAACTTTTAATAACTGAACTTTATCGGAAATTAATAAAATTTCTGATAAAGTTTAGTTATTAAAGATTTTCACTGAAAAATATTTTTGGATAACGTTTGTTTATATATCAAAATATAAAGTAATTAAACTAGTCATTAAATAGATCTTTTCTTAATAATTTTCCAGTAAATTTGGAAAAGTAATCTTTAAATTGGCAACACTAGAAAAACACGCTACTTCTTTATTATTTGAAAATCCACCGATCATTGGAAAAACTGTTAATTATTCAAAAATCTACTAATCATTCGAAAACCTGTTAATTAGCAGATTTATTAAAAACTACTAATGCTAATTAGTCAATTATGCCCATCACTGATATATATATATATATATATATACGAGGGTGGTTCAAATATAAACCGGAATTTCGTCATAAAAATTTTTATTTTATACTTATAGTGCTCATATTTTTTACAATTTTTCGAGATAACCCTCCTCGCACGCTACGTCCTTTTTCCACCTCTCCGGCAATTTTTTTATTCCTTTTTCGTAAAAATCTCGCGGCTTGTCACATAGCCATTTGCGCACGAACGATTCCACCTCATCGTTGCTGTCGAAACGTTGCCCACCAAGTGCTTCTTTCAACGGGCCAAACAAATAATAATCACAAGGCGACAAATCTGGACTGTAAGGAGGATGTTCAAGTGTTTCGCAGCCCAATTCGGCCAATGTCTCCATCGTGAGCCGAGCGGTATGTGGCCTGGCGTTGTCTTGAAGCAGTATCGCACTACGGATCGGAATTTCGCGCCTTTTTGTTCGATAGGCCGGTTTGACTGTGTTTTTTAGGAGGTTACTGTAATACTGCGCCGTCACAACTCCCTTCATGTCCCAAAACACGGTACACAACACCTTCCCAGCTGACTGTGTAACCTTCACTTTGACTGGCGCTCCCTCTTTTTTCTTCCGCTACTCCATAGACGAGCGTTTACTCTCCGGCGTATAGTAGTGTACCCAAGTTTCGTCCGTGGTGACTATTCGCCGCAATAAATTCTCTCCTTCCTCTTCATACCGCTGCAGGAGACGCGTACAAACTTCCCAACGAGTGAATTTCTGTTCAAAATTCAGAAGTCTTGGCACCCATCTGGCTGCAATTTTGCGATAACCTAGCCGATCATGAATTATTGTCTCAATACTACCTATGCTGATGCCCAATTCGTCGGTCATATCGCGTACACGGACGCGTCGGTCAGCCAAAATGAGTTGTTCGATGGCTTTGACGTGTTCATCTGTACTCGTAATGCTGGTTTTTGGGCGCCGCGCATGTGCTATGTTTGACACCGCTTCACGTCCTTTTCGAAACGCGGAACACCACTCGTACACTTGAGTTTTGGAGAGACACTCATCCCCGAACTGTTCGCGTAATTTTCGGTAAATTTCCACGGATTTTACGTCGTCTTTGACTAAAAAACGAATAATGATGCGTTGCGCAACAGACACTGGTACTTCTTTTTCACTCATGGCTCTAACTACACTAAAAAGTGAGGTTACGCGGTTCTAATTGCTCTACACGCTTCGTAACAAACCGGTCTAACTGCCAGTGCAACCACTTTTTCCACAATAAATTTTTCGCGCGTTTATTTAAAAATTCCGGTTTATATTTGAACCACCCTCGTATATAAAAATATTAATGACTGTAGCATTTTTAGCCGAAAGGAACATGAAAGTGACGTAACTTTTTGGTACCGAATATCCTCTAAAGTCATTTTGTATCCGCTTATAAGATATTTAATTTTGAAAAATAACACAGACGATTAAAAATCGATTTTTTCACAAGAATTATAGAAGACCATTATCTGACATCTGTGGAGGATGTTCCCATGACAAGGTCCGAAAGATCAAGCTTTCTTCGTAAATATAAATGTATACAGTTAAAATAACTTCTCGCGTCTTTTTGATGTGCAATATAATGAAGTATTCTTTGAAATTTTAAAATTAATTTAAACGCAAAATTCTAAAATTTAAACCGGTCGTCGTTATAACCGATCGAGAATATTTCACTGGTCTGCAAAAAAAAAAAAAATCTGATTTTTATGCATAATTATCACAAATTTGCTGAATAGAAATAAAGTATAAAAAATTACAATTCACGTATAAATTTTTTTTAATGGAATTTTTCAATATAATTATTTTTTGCTTCAAATTTAAATTATAATTTTATAACTGATACAATATTAGATAATATTTGTTACAGAACATCAAAAACCATTAGATAATCTAATTACTTGTTGTTAATAGTATTTCATTTTCTAGTTTTCTTCATTTTCATATTTTCTATTGGAGTTTCGCGACGAATCGACTAACAAAAATCGGCAGGCATTGCTTCTGATCATTTCTCCATTGTAGCGCCTCTCTATGTGTAATATGTCTTGATGAAATCTTTCGCCGTGTTCATTTGATACTGCTGCAAGGTTTTCGGGGAAGAAAAGTAACGTAGATAAGCACTTTTAACCAAATCAGACAATGTACTTCGTTGAGATTTTATGGCAAATTCGCCACAAATGTAGAAAAATGTGTCTGGAGAGTTCTTACAAGTCCTTGACATTTTGTACCTACAAGGAAATTAAATTTGCTATAAAATCAGAACAGTGTTCTAATCATGTGATTTTATTTTGTTCTATAGTTGAGAAAACTCATAAATTTTTGCTACATGTATCAATATAATTCAAAATTTACCAAAATATCCGGTATAAATCAGAAATAATCACTATACAACTTTTTAACGTACTGAGCGCTACGGAGTCGCAGCGAGAACTGCGCAGGCGTATGCATTAGTGTTAAAACCCCGTCAGCTGATATCGTTCTCTCTCTTTCTATCAGTGCGAGTCGTTTTTGTGTGTGCAAATACGATCTGAACTGAATAAAGCATGTTAATGCAACAACGACAGACAAAATATATATAATTTTAAGTTATTAAAAAAAAATATTTTAAATAAATATATACGTGATAGCAAAAAATGGAAAGCAAATCTGGATTCAGTACGTTAAACTCCTTATATTCATAATATTTTCATTTAAAGGAGGATTTCGTTGGAGACCAGTGAAATTTTTTTTTTCTGTTTTCATTGCTAAAAGTAAAATTTTGTTTTAAATTTTGTAACAACTCGAAAAAATTTAAAAATAGAAAAATTTTAACGGAATCTGCTACTGAAATTTTGTGCTCTTATCAAAAATAAACCCGTACTCAGAAGGAGCCTGGGCAGGGCTGTACCCATAATTTTGAAAGGGGGGAGGGTGATTTTTTTTTTGCATATTTATTTTATAAATATACATTTTTTACTAATATTCATACTATTAATAATTTACATAATTTTGATTTATGTATTAATAATTTACATAAATGAATTACCATATAAACATTAACAAAAATTACACATGTTATTGATTATACTTGTAATAAAAAGTTTTTCCTTAAGATATTAATGAAGTACCTAAAAATATGGAGCATATTTTTTCTTTTTTCTTTTAAAGGTAAGAACATCCTAAAAAATCATCGATATTTATTTTAAATTTTTGATTATTTTCAAATTTTTGTGTATTTATAACTATTTCAGTTCTAATGGGGGGATTAACGCCCCCGTGGACACGGCCTTGGGCCTGGGGGAAAATTTGGAAAGTTTTTCACGGAAAAAGAGTATGAATTCTAATGTAGTGGTTTAATTTTATTTCGTTGAATTTAAATAATTTTTACTTTATCAAAAATAATTATAGAACATTTTTTACCAACATGTTTATCAACGGAATTCGTATTGAAGTACTGTCATACATGACGACATCGTACGTTCTTACCATTTTCAATGTACTATTACAAGACAGGCCGATTAGTGTAACAATTAGAAGAAATAAATATGGCGCTTCGGATGGAGCTATCGTATGTTTTCCGAACAACGATATTGCTAGACATGTTGTCCGTCTGAATGGTAAATTTTTACCCGATAATCATCCGCGCCGTTCAGGTTTAATTCGATACAAGGTTTGAGAACGGTTCATCCGGAATATTTTTTACGGCTCATCGATTTAACAGCAAACGTAGTTGATTATCAACTGTATAAATTTTTTAACACTCAGTATGATAGCGTATTTTGTACCAAAGTTGCGAAAGGTACTTCATCTGCCGGTAATATTCTGTGCGGTTACATTAAATTTGGTCGGGAGGAACAACAGAAATAGAGTTTGCGAAATTCAACCGGTGCGACAGGTTTAGATGATGGCAAGAAGATAAAACTGTCATTAACAAGACCGAATAATGCCAGTAGTGCTAATAAGAGTGAAAGTTGGACACCTCCAGTGTTCAGAACGTTAATATTAGTGCTCCTAAAGTTACTAGTTTTGGGAAATCAGTAAATAATATGGAAGAACTACTTAGTAAATACATCGATACGTATTTGGAATGGAATAAATTGAATGTAAACAGCCATGAAGATGTATATATATCAAAGATTAAACTTGCATTTAACGATGTATTAATTTCTGAAGATCGAACAAAATTAATCGAATATAACATCAACGACCATGACGGGATCCTAACACTTATGTCTCTTCCGTTAGTTCCGTGGAATAAGTTGGAAAAAAAAAACAGTAAAACAAAACAAAAAAAAACACGTGTATATAACGTGCTTATGTGTTTTTTTTACGTTGTTTTATTATTTAAAGGGAACAAATTTTTAAATACAAAATTATAAATTAAATTGATTCGAGTAGAAACATTTCCTCGAGCGAACCGACAACAGCGTGAAAATTAACCGTATTTATATAAAGACTAACCAATATTATTAAGGGAAGGGGAAAACACAATCGAATTACACTTGACGATAATTGGAACCTAACTTTTAGCGATTGCAACAAAGATTAATTTTCTAATAATTTTTTTTTCCAAAGTATGAATTCAATTTTTTATTCAACAGAAACTCGTCTGGTAATCTCCATATGCTTTTACACAATCTTTTATATCTTCCGATAAATTTTTAATGTGCATGACGTACCACACCAGAAAATCAATGAGAACCATTCTATGCAATTATTAGGCTAGTTCGATGCTTTGCAGTATGTTCACGCAAGCGCGTAACTGACAATAGTTTTGATACATGCCCACATTATAAAGCTTTATAATTTTATCACAATAAAGTTTATTAGAGCTCACTGAATTTGAAGAAAATGAGTAAAAAAAAAAAAATCGCTAAAATTTCAGATTATAAATAAAAATTATTTGTCATTTTTTCTTAATCTATAAGCGGCAAGGCATTGTGCCTTTAGCGAATAAAAAAAAAAAAAATATATATATATATATATATATTTTGGTATAGAAAATATTCTAATTTAATAATTAAACTGGTAATGAAATTAATCGATGTTCTACGGATCTTGCTGAAAGAATAAATAAACATTTTTTCCCTTACCGACTCTATTGTATTTTTATTTTCGTTCAATTATTTCTCTCCCTATAATAATTAATTAAAATAATTTCTTTCTTCAGTCTAGCTATTCGAAAAAGACTGCACTAAATACGACTACGAAGTGACAGCTTTTAACTTTCAGTATAATCTAAACACTATCTTTAACAATGTCGTTCACGATTTCGGTTGAAATATTGCAAAGTTGTAATACGGTGAAAACTAATTGGATGATAATTAGAAAAAAAATATATCAACGATTATCTTCTGTTACTGTTGTTTGTTTGCAAATATAATCTATACTAATATTATAAAGAGGAAAGATTTGATTGTTTGTTTGCATTGAATAGGCTCCGAAACTACTGGACCGATTTGAAAAATTCTTTCACCGCTGGGAAGCTACACTATCTGCGGGTGACATAGGCTATATTTTATTTTCAAAAAAAAAATAGGGATCCTTACTAAAACTCCAATAATGTAACTCAAGGTGTAAAAGATTGACCTAAACAAATCCTTACATCGCGTACGCTGCAAAAACTTTTTTTATAAAACATTAAAATATCAATGTTAATTAGCATGGGGAAATATAAATTCGGATAAAGATCGCCTTAGCATCGTTTACAAGCTCATCACTAATGGAAATAGTGTGTTAACGTAAGGAATGAGAATTTTCGAGCGTTACCGTTATCTCTTTTGTAAAAGGTATAAAATGCCCAAAAGATTAAGATCTCAACTTTCTAGAAATAGTTCTCAGGCGAGGACATCAAAAATACGTCGTAATGGAGAATCTTCATCAGAAACTGAAAATCGTCTTGCAAGTCAGAGAGAATACGCGTCGCAATTGCGTGCCAGAGAGTCGAGTATCGAGCGTTCGCAGCGGCTTGAAGAGCAACATATTAGAAATATACAAGCTCGCTCGAGCTTTGAGCGTTCCCAACGCCTTCGAGATCAGAGAGAAAGACAATAGACGTCAACGACTAGAGTTCGTAATCGAGTTTTAGCTCACAGTAACAGATCGGCTTTCAGATACGATCCACAGATTGATTATGCTCAACAGTCTTCCGTCCAAATCGGAGCCATAAATAATATCTGCTCCAAGTGTTCTGCCAAAAAATGGGCCAATGAACCTAATGGTATGTGCTGTGCTTCTGGAAAAGTTAGTCCCCCCAATATTCAGGAGCCGCCACAGCCAATAAAAAATCTTTTGACAAATAATCATTCCCTATCTGGACATTTTTTAACCAACATATGTAAGTACAATAGCCTTTTTCAAATGACTTCGTTTGGCACGAAAAAAATTAGAGAAGAAAATTTTATGCCAGCTTTTAAAATAGAGGGACAAGTATATCATCTTATACGAGTAGGTAGCACCGTTTTTTTGACAAATAGTCATTTACTGATACTCTTACACAGTCATGAACTGAATTCCGCGCGGGTGTAAATTAACAAATAAAGTAATTTTTTATAATCACGCGGGCCGGGCACAGCTAGTTCGAAAATAAAACTTGAACAAAAAATCATTTTATAAAATAAAAAATATATTGCGCATATTCTGATTTATATTTCGAAGACACGCTTGGTATTTTAAATGTGCAGCGGGTCTTACATTTTGTCGAGTTATTATTAATTATTATGCTTCTATTGTGAAATAATTTCCATTTAAAACTGTTAATTTATTTGATATTATTATTCGTTAAACGATTAAACCCTATTACTACAAAATGATCAGAATCTATGGAAATTAAAAAATGTTTTTAATATAATCCATCCTGTAAATGGGGTTGTAATAAGTAGTAAATGAGATCCATATGCACTGCCGTCATGAAAGCACACCGAAAATAGAATTCAAAAAATTAGTTGTTCCTTTAGCGTTGCGTAGAAGTTTTTGAGGTGTGTATGTATTGCATATAATAGACGCTATATACGATAGGTAAAAACAATAAATACTTTTAAAAGAAATAACGATTATGAAAATTATAAAAACATTAACTAGTTTCGGATATTTCGATAATACTTTTGATGTGAATGGGGTGTTGTATATAGCGTAGAAATGCAACGATTACAGACGTAAGTATCTGGATAGTAGTTGGCGTTTTTTCGTAATTTTCATAGTTATTTTTTAAAAATATATTCGCGTTTTTAATTCTTTTTATCTGTTTTTGCGATATATACGGATGTTTTATATTTTATTAAAAAAATTTATTTTGCATTGAATCCAAAATAGTTTTGTATACATTATATCCGTAATCGCAGGAATAACAAAAAATGATATAAATACATTAATGATGTAAGTGATACGATTCAATTAAGAATTAAAATCAAACACGCTGACCAATTCCCAATATTTGTAGCGCATGTATGTATACGCTTTATTTCTTTTTTATTATTTTTAAAATTTCGGTGAAAATAAATTCGAAAACTAGTCGCTGTTTTTAATTTCGATTCACAATTGAACTATATCACTTACCTGAAGTTTCATTATTAATTTAAGTATATAATTTTTCGTTATTTTTGTGATTTTTTTTTTTTTTTATATACATTTATACTGTAATATATAACAAGTTCAGAAGATGATGAATCAAATATGGTGAGACATTAATTAGAAAAGATATTACAGCACCGAATAATTATTTCTCAAGGTACACTTAAAATAAGAACATGAAAAAAAAAAAAAACGTGTAGTAGTCATAGTGCATGTTTTGTGTAGTTATTAAGTAAAATAACGAAACACAAATCGAAACGATTGCAACTCTATTTCTGAAGTTAACAGGGACCAGTTTCGAAGATTATGAATTAAAGTTTGACCACAATTAATAACTGTCCAGCAACAATCAATTAATCTTTTTGTTTATACAACATAATGATAAGTCTTTTTATCTCCTTTACTGCGCGCCTATTACCTTTTTGTTGTGCTTAAACTTCATCGCCTGAATTTTTCGGCTTCATCTTATTTTCACCTCACTTCGCGTCTAAATTTGCTACTATCAACTTGCTATGTTATACATCCTCGATTTTCTCTGCAATTCCTTCTTTTTCTGTCGTGCCCTGCAGCGGTACTGCTTGAACAACTCGCCTTTTTAATTACATAAAATCCCAAATAACGAAGAGTCGTATTTGTTAGACTTGAGCAGTTTAATAACAGCGCAACGTTAAACATATCATTGCGCGACTACTTTCTCTAATGGAGGAAAGTTCGTTTTTCAGTCTATTGCATTCTATTTTTTAAATCGTGCGCTTTCCCTTTGGTAACATGTGTATATCAGTTTCCGTATGCGAGCTTAATAAACGAGAACAAAAGATTCCGAGAATCTGAGAAATTCAAAGCCATTTTGGAGAAATCGACGGAAGAGAGCGTTCGCCAACTTTTTGCAGAAAAATTGTTTACAATGATACCTTTGGTCCATTACTCCTCCGTCCTCCGAGAGCTCCGATCTGTGTTTTGTCTACGATTAAGCTCATCGTTTACGAATAGTAAGCAAAATAAAACGAGTGGCACGGGGCAAACAGTTAGAAATTTAGAAATCAAGTTAAATCACTGGACCAGCTCTGTTTTGCGGTTTTATTAACTTGATTATATTCTGAAATTCGGCGTTTCACTAAATTTAATATCCATTTTGCTAATGTTGTGATAAGCGGCTTAAGGGGCTAGTGCCTTTAATTCCGTGAATTTCTTCGGTAGCGGTTCTTTTTCAACGAGAGATTATCTTAAAAACCTGCTATGAGTTTAAAATAGCGAATAAACCGAACGCAGATACCTTGAACGCATCTTCTTCATTACCGGTCGTATTTAGAATCTTAATAATAATTATTATCGAAATGTCCTTTACTACCCTCCATGTTCGCAATTATTTCGTTGAATTTACGCTATTTGTACATTGTTAACGATGTAATTTTTCTGAACTGTCTATCAGCTACTGTCGGCCTAGACTAAACTAACGTTTCTCTCTTAGTATTTGCAACTCTGTTTAGAGCAAACTGAATATCGTACACACATTTCACTTAAGAAGCCATACTATACACGATTACGCCATTTTTTTAATTTCCCTAGAAAGATCAAATGACATCCACGCCTTCTTTATATTTTATAAAAATAAATACAAATATGATGATTTTATTATAATCGAAATTGGCCAGAACGGAGAACTATAACACCAAAAATGTTTTTCGCCATTTAAAGAAATGTCTCTCTAAAAGGAGGGTTTTTTTCCCTAAAAATTACATTATAGTTATACAAAAATTTTATAATAAATCGAAACAGAATTATAAAGTATGTATAATAATTACGCAATTACATGGTAAATGTTACGTTTGTTGTTTTTTTTTTTTTCCAATGAAAAAAAAGGAAAATTGGTATTTTTTATGTATAGGGAACGATCAATAAGTAAGTTACACTTCGCGATAAAAAAAAAAACAAAAAAAAAAACGTAAATATATTTTTGAAATCTACAAAAAACTTTCTCTATTTTTCGACGTATTCACTTAAAATATTCAAGCACTTGTGGTAACGTGGTACCAATTTTTCGATGCCTTGTTTTTGAAAAAAACGTCCGTCCAACTTCGGCTAACCAATTCATGACGAAATTCTTCACTTTTTCGTGGTTCACGAAACGCTCTCTTTTCAGGGCTGTTTTTAAGTGATCGAACACACACCGGCGATCATCCGAAAGAATAAGAGTTACAACGTGCTTAATATTTGCATCTGTGTGCGAAGAAGTTGACGGCCGACCGCTGTTCATCATCCCCATAATTTTGTCCTTCCTCGAATATACGGGGTATCATTTGGACACCATGGGTCTCGCGACATTGCTTTATCACCGTACACTTCACATATTTGTCGATGGATTTCAGTGAGATTACGATTTTTGCCCACAAAAACCGTACTACACTTCACCTCTCAATGTTGGACGACCAATTCGACGACGTTCCATTTCAGACACACTGTAAACGAATCAAACAAAATGGTTTCATTCTTTCACGAGGAGATGGAGAATGAAAACCGATTTCGTTTAAATCGAAGTAGGGAGGGGGGTTGTACGTTAATTCAGGTAGAAACTACGCGCAAGTGTAACTTACTTATTGATCCTCGCTTGTATATATTTTTTTCCGCATACTGTTATGTAATAATTTACTTTCACAGATTGGTCTAAATTAGTTTTAAAAATTCCCGAATTCGAATTTCCATCGAAGAAATCGAACGAATCTTTGTTAACACAAAAAAAATTTCCGCGACTTAGACAATTTTGTATATTATCAAATATGTCTACTAGTTTGTTTCATTGTCGTCTTATGGTGTCCATCTTGCACACAATTTGGTTGCTAGTTAAAACGGTACAAGCAGTAAATCTTTTTTCGTCTAAGGCATTTGTTAATGCTACAAACTTTACAGGTGAGCAGTTCGATTTCAGGAAAAATATAAATTATTTCTTTTGCGTTTCGGAAAGCGTGAAATTTTCGTATTGTAACAAATGTTTCTCATTTATAAAATACTGCATAATTATTTTAATTTCGGGTTGAATTCGCATCTCTTATTAACGGTTTTCATTCTATATGCACTGGGAAGTCATTTTTTCCTCGAGGATAATATGGAAATCCTGTAACATTTTTGTAAAGAACATCTTGTAACGTTTAATTTATAACCGGGTTTTTTAAAATTATTAATTATTATTTCTAAAGGCATTAATTTTACGCTACTAAGAATGGCATGGTCAATTAAAACTAACTCTTCTATAAGAATTATGAAAAAGATTATCATCTAGAGGGAGGAGTGTATCTCCATGGCCAAGAAAGGATTGAAATTTATATACTGGTTTAAAAAATCTTTTTAAATTATCATTATTTTGATATTATTTTTTTAAATAGGTTACCTGTGTGTGTGTGTGTGTGTGTGTGTATCGTTTAATCAGATTTGTGCCGCTAATTTATTTCAACTCTGAGAACGATTATAATTTTCTAAAAGGATGAGAATATATTGTATATAGTGTTTTCATAGTGTCGCATGTAGTATACATTTAAAATCTTTCTTTCTGTTATATCACCAGCAGAGGGTAGCTACGATGAAGGTAGTTCGATAATAGCGGGTTCTCACAAGTCACTAGCCGGTACCAGTATCACTTCTACCGCTGATTTATCAATATTTTCTTCCGTGACCCGTTCTCAAGCACCGGATGTTCGAAGCATCGATACAATCGGCCTTGAGTCAGATGATGGTAACGGTGTGGGCGGTTCGGCAACACCGCTGGCCGTTCCAAGGCCACCGTCGCGGAGCCCAGATGTCGTTCGCATATTCGTACCTTACACAACTCCGATACATTCGCCGGAGCGTTCACCGCAAAACGGAGACCTGCCGTACAGACAGGAAAATAAAATACGAATTAAAGTTATGGATCAGATAGCGGACGACATTCAAACGCCAATAATTGAAGAAAGTCCATCATTCATTATAGAGTCGCCGGTAGTTGATTCAAAATGATTAGTCTCCTTCATTTGACCGCTGTCTTCGTAAAAACACAGGTATGCCACTCCGTTTTTAATTATATTCTATAAGTTGTTAGTAACGACCGTAAAGAATAAAATAAATAAACACTTCCCTGTATTGCTCTGCGACAATTGCCAGTTCGGCATCAACTTCTTATTTTCTTCCACGCATTTCCCCAGCCCCATGGCTACTTTCATCTTTATAGTTCCTGCTCTTCTACCAGTCCGTCTAGACTCTCCAGAGCGTCGTGCACTATTAAACACGTTACATCTGTCACATCGGGGCTGAGTTGCTAAAGTAATCGTACAGTCACATCGAAGTTAACCAGCAACGACACAAGTAAAGAATTATTAAAAACTTAATAACGCGGAAGACTTATACCAAACACGCGTACCGTCCTATCCGTTACGGATAAGATTAATGTGCCGAAATCTAAGCATTATTAGTAGGACTGCACTTGTGTAACGATTAGAAAAATCAAAAGAATACACCTATACAAGAAGAATCCAGAAATACTGCCGCTGACACACTATTCTTGCTTCAGTAGATGAAGAAATTCCTCGCACATCCTCCAGAAGATGCTATCCGCTTCTTTTTAAATTTTCATCCGGAGACGCTGTTTTGTTCGGTTTTCTCTCTAGCTCCTCTGCGGCGCAAAAAACCACACTTCGAAGGCAAGTTGACCCCGACCGCGGCAGCTGTGAGATGGAAGGAAATTTAAGAAAGCACAGGGGTGAATCGAGTAAATCAACTCTGCATCAGTAAAGAGGTTATTACATATTGATGATTTTTATTTTTTCGACTTCTACGAGACGACACAATAACAAAACAATATCGTACCGATAGTGTCTATTACTACGATTACGTGAAGATGACCGTTGTAAGCGGCCAGTTTTCATCATGATTGGTCACTGTATTCCTCGAGTAAGAATATGAACCTCAAAACGACCATTTCCATTATACAGCGACAGATTATTTTTTTGGTTTTCTTAAATCCTTTTTAGATTTCATTGAAAAGTGCACGCTGTGAAATCAGAATTGCCGAATGTGGATTTTAAGTAATTTGTGTAATGCATTCGTGCTGACGCCTCTTTCTCCGAGAAAGAATACAAAAACAGCATAAAAAGGGTATAGTAAGCGACATATTAATACAGATGAGGATACTAAACCTCAAACCTAAGCGTAAAAAAAAAAAAGGTGGGGAGGTTGCGTATGTGTAAAATTTAATTAGTTATAGCACTCTGGGGTAGAAATCGGCAAAATTATTTTGCACGCCATTTTTTTAACATATTTTCCAATTAAAAAAGTTCGTTACAGAATTATTATAAAATTCGTGTTACTTTAAAAACACAATACAGTTTTTAGCTTAAAAATATCAAGCATTTCAGAACGGGTTTAAAAACAAAAATATCGGCATCGTTACTTAGGGCGGATAGTTTTAACAATTGTTATACACTAGAAATTCGCAAGATTCGACGATATGAACGGAGAACCGGTTCTTCGTTTAAAGTTATCTTCCAACATTTTTTTTTTTTTTTTCGATAATTAATGCGTGCCCGATCACCGCCATTATCATCATTATTCAAACTTGCCGGTCTCAAAAAACCTAATCTCCTTCAAGTTCTAGTTTAGATTCGGTGAAAGCTATTTGACTTCACTTTTTACCGAACCCCCTTAATTTATTGCGAAACAAAAAAAACACAAAAAAATTGACACAGCGGTTAGTTAAACCGTTAAAACGTTCGTATTATCGCTGAAGAAAAATACCTCGAAAAATTCAGCGAATTCATACGCGCTATCGCATGTACAAAAAAAGAAAGAATGCCGAAAGACGTAAGCGGTATATTGAAAAATTGAAAAGTGTAACGTAATATCAGGTAGACTATTAGTTAAAACGATTAACCTTCCCCCGTATTTGGTTTCATCGAGCATAGTGAGACTCAGCTACTGATCTACAAACTATTCTCAATCGAATAATTAACAACAGTCGAAAATATGGCCTTCAACTGAACATTTCCAAAACAAAATCTATATGGTAATAAGCAAAAATGACCGTATTATTAAATTATTAGAGCTGAGCGCGAATAATCGAAGAATAGACAGCAAGTTAAAAAATTTAAATATCTCGGCTGCTTTATTACATCGAATTTAAACCCTGAGACAGAAATTAAACAAAGATGCGAACATGCGCATACTGCTTTTGGGAAATTGGAAAAAGCTATTAACAGATAAGTCATCAAACCTGGACATTCGGAAAAGACTAATGAAATGCTGCATTTGACCTACTATTATGCTCTATGGGCGGGAAGCTACAACATATTCTGGCACAGCACTCAACTTGAGGCATGCGAAATGTGGCTTTATTGCCGTGTGCTTAAGATTCCTCGGCCAGCGCGCTTGAGAAACGAAGATGTACCAAAAGTCCGTCCAAGAAGAAAGGATGATCCGTCGAATAATCGAAGAAAGGAAAATAAGATACACATAATCAGAGGAGAAAGATATGAAATCATGCGGCTTCTTCTTCTTCAAGGGAAAATTGAAGGAAAAAGAGGAATGCGACGCAGAGAACTATCTTAGACCAAAGGACATTCAGAAATGAACCGGAATAACATCTATAGAGAGATTAGTTCAAGCTGCCAGAAATAGGCATAATATATGATCAACATCCCCTGTGATGATCGCTACGCACGGTAACCGTGTACAGCATTTTCATGATGATGATGAGTGTTGCACGAACTCGGAATTCTGCTGCTACAGAGGTACAAAAGCTCGAAACGCCTTTAGGAAAATTTAAAATATATCCATTTAAATACTGTGTTCGCTATTCGAAAGTATAGCAAAAATTCATGAATATCCGTAATATGCGTAATTTAACTTTTTTCTGTCGTGAGAGAAATTTAAAAGCCATTTGTGTCATCATATATTTCACCCTATCGATCATCACAGTACCACCTCATTTCATCCATGGTTCTTTTGAAATTTCCTCCACACGAGATCCGTTTTAAAAAATAAACGATACTACTAAATTTATTTTATCGACTAATTGTATACTTTTTTCTCGTTTTCTTTTAAACTAAAATGAATTAAATTATGTTCATATTAGGAATGTAGAGACTCGCGCGCAATTAACGTTTCCAATGAATTGTCTACGCACCAAGCACTCGGATTTATCGGCAGTTATAATTTTCGATGGCCAAAAATTATCCGCGCTTCGGAGTGCATTAGATCTTATAACCTGTTCTAAGGTAAGTGAAAAAAAAAAAATAAATAAATAAAATGACAAAGAAACAAAGAAAAAAAAGAAAAAGACCATAGCTAAAAGCGATGGAATATCGACCATCGGTTACTTTCAGCTTAAATCACGAAACGTTCGAACAAATGTCGATGATCAAACGTTGTTTACAAATTTACGAATTCGTAAATGTCGATCCAATTTTTTCAAGAAAAATCTCACCGCTACTTGACATACGCCGTCTCGTATACTTCTATCGCCAGTTTTTCGCATTTACCGAACTAAAATGGAAAAAATTTTTCGGCTAAAAACTCGAGAGCATTTATTAAATTATTCACCGGTCCGCCTGAACCGGCAAAAATTATATTGTGCTTCAATCTCGCACCTATCGTCGCGCTACCTTTTTTCTTTCGGTTAACGCGCGCTCTTAGTCGTATAGAAAGAGGGACGACAAAACAATAGACATAAATTCTGACTGAAGTTGATCTGTGTTCTTGTCAGATCGTTCTCAAGAACCAAATGGATTACGCGATGTGACAAAAAGGCACATCAAGAACTATCAGGCACCAATATATATATCTATATATATATATATATATATACAGTATGTATGTATTTTGAACAGAGAAAACTTTTTAAAGTAAAAAAAAATAAAAAATGACGGCGTTTGGCTGGAAAGAATGATAAATAATACCTCACGTCATTTTGGGAGCTGTGAAATTCCAGTTTTTACACGCTGTATTATATTTTTCAGAGAAATAAAGTTATTAAAGTATAAATTTCTTTTAAAATATTTTAAAACTATATATTTTTGCGCGTTTCAATACGCTGTTGATTTAATCGGCGTGAATCGCGTAAAGAGATCTTTTTTTTAAACGTACCCCTATAAACGGGGTTGGGGGGAGTAGCAATTGAAGTCAACTCGAAGACGAAATGTATTAAAGTATGGAGAAAAGGATATTACATGGTCTGGCGAAACAGCTACAACGAGAGGAGAGAAAAAAAATGGGGAAGAATGAAAAACTTCCCCGAGAATAGGAACTGCGGTAACGGAGAGGAAATCACGGTTTTGTAATTTGACGGAATAGATATAAACTAAGAGGTCGGATTTCTGGGAGATACGCTCATCGTCGTTATCATAAATGACCAAATAATAATCCGAACGGGAGCATCTTCTAGAGGACCACCTGACATTTTGTGCCTTATGAAACATATATCACAACACGATTATTCAGCGCAAACTACCGAAACCGGGTTTTAGTTTTAAATTCTGAAAGAGAGCATTAATGACGGCGTCATTTTAATCTTTAAACTTTTGCGAAATTTATAAACGTCTTCTAAATTTAAGTTTATTTCATCAACAAAGGCCACACCTGTCTCATATCGGACTGAAGTCGCTCCATCAGTAATCCGATAAAAATGGATGATCGAAAAAGCTGGAAAGTATTGACCGCACCCCACAGTATTCTCTTCAGATCTCTATTAGACTTTCGGGAAAATTATGAAAAGGATTTAATTTCACAATCCTTACGATGCCTTATCGAATGAATCACTTTACTCTTGTGCACTTTAGGAAAAGGTACACACACACACACACACACCTGTCCTGCCGCCTAGCATTTTTAGACTTAGTGACAAACTCGCATGAAGTTTCTTCTTGACGAAGGAAGAAGTACACAATATTCGAAATAACAATACGCGACTAAGGTGCGGTTAACAAAAAGAAGAAGAAAAAAAACATATCAACGTTACGTTTCGACACGTCGAATGCAAATTTGCTGATTTTTTTCCTTTCATATTTTTCTCGTACCACTTAAATATATATTTAAACTTTACACATTCGGTTTATCTCGTATATGTATTTGTTTAAAATCTCGAAAAAAAAAAAAAAAAGACGAAAAAACTTGAGTTTTATCTTTCGTCGTCCAGTCGGAACTATTTAAAGTAGTACCGTTCGGTTCCATTTTTAGTTTTAGATTTTTCACGCCAGAAAAAGACACATCGCTAAATAGTATTGATGTTTATGTTTTAGTTTAAGTGCGCATTATTTATTTATTTTTTAATCTTTACTACGTATCGTATATATTTATGAAAAGTGTCGTACTACAATCGATTAAAATGTTCGATCCGAATTAACGCGCCAGATCTTAAAAGATATAAACTCAGTTGATAAATTCTCGCAAAGAGCCACATTTAAGAGGTTTTACGAAACACTTCCGTTATTTAAAAAAGGAGGTTACATCTGATACGAAAACATCGTTACCCGATTTTTCATATGAACCTAATGTAATAAAAATATGACGCATAGTCAACATGTAACTCTAGTGGACTACACATTTATCTTCTAGAACTCGCTTAATCTCTATGCGTGTTTGTGTGCGTGCCGATCGAGATTTAGCTCCTAATCGGTACTATCTCCTCATATGGCTTTTCAACTATTTACATTCTCTCTGTTATAATAATTGAACTTTAGCGTGTCAATGATTGATTTTGTATTTTGAAAATAAGCGCTACAGCAATCTCTTGTTAATTAAAAATTTATTCGAAAAATTTCACGAAAAAAAAAAAAGAATGAAGTGGGGGTAGCACCTGTGTAATCAATTTTTATATTTTTCGGTTTCCGAAATTGGGGCCGATGATTAGCGCGAAAGTATTTTGAATTCGATCTTGGGCTAGAAAAAAAGATGTGAGAACTCAGAATTCGATTGGACGGTTAATAGTAGTCGCCGGGGCATGTATAAAAGACACACTCTACTAATAACTAAAAATACAATATAAGAATAACCGCGGTTCTCTATTCGAAAGAAGTGGACGATGCGATTAATGTAGAACAAAACAGCTTCTCATTAATTTACACAAAAATTTAACCTATTGTAAAAATAAGTTTGTTCAAACAATTTCCCGGTTCTAATTATATTTTTATTTTAGATTATCTGCGTTATATGTAAATTATATTTATATTACTGTAACTAAATCGACTCGAATTTGCTGTTTTAATATAATGAAGAAACGTACTTCTTACCTACACATTAATATTAATATCATTTTGTGTATATTTCATAATGCAAATGAGTTCTTCCAAAATTTAAACCTAATGCATTCCATTCATCATTCCTGAACTTAGAAACGCTCGCGGAAATGTAAATATTTTTCCCGATCAAATATCTGAGAAACGATTAAACGGAGCAACACTAAACCGTGTTTAATTTCCCTCCTTTTTTTTTCTTTTCTTTTGAATATATATATATATATATATATATTATCTGCAATTATTTAATTCAAAAGTGGCTGAAATCAGTCAAACTTAAAGAAAAAAAATGCTGAAATGAAAAAAATAAACGATTTTATTTAAGATTATATCGAATGAAAATTCAGCGTGATCATCACGCGTGTTTTTAACCTGGTAAAACGACATCCATGTCACGTTAGTAACATTTTTCTTTTTTTAAATTTTCGTTTATTATTTTAATATTTAAAATATTCCAAAAAAAACGTAAATCTTTAAATAACATAAACTTTGAATATAGAATACTACCGATACATTTTAAAGAAGCACATCGTTTGCTTATAACTGATGTGTTTTCTTTGCATATTATAAAAAATGATATTTTAAAAACCAATAATAATAATAATAATAATAATAATCAAAGACTCGAATGAATAATTTCAAAATGGAATAAACTACAATGCGCATTAAAAAGACCGCAGAAAATGATTTCTAAAAGACATCGCTGTTTTAAGACCATTTAACGAAACAAATTTTGAAAAATAAAATTCCGAGATGTTTATTTATAATTTTTTTTATACGCGAAAAAGCAGTAAATGTCAACTGTATGTTTTTGAGCTATTTTTCAGTTTGCAAACGTACTCTATAATTGTTTACGTATTTTTATCTATATTCTGTCTCATTGATCTGTGATATTAGTATTAGTTATTTCTAAATCGCCGCGTCTAATGCACTACTACGAATTTTCAATTTAGACTGTAAATATAATTTTACTCTAAATTGTCGCACGCACTTCCATTACGTAATAATTGTGGATTCCATGTATTTTTACCGTTCACGCGAGTTTTTTTTCTTTTTTATTACTTATATTAACGGTAAGATTATATTATACATTATAATTGCTATGCATTATTATTACGATTTATCGTGTAAAAAGTGTATATTTTTTGTGTTAATAAATTATTAAGAGAATTAAATTCTTTTTTGTATTCGAATATAATTCAGCGGTGCCGTTTCTGCCGTTAAAATTCAATTTGTGTAGCCTCAAAAGTAGGAAACAATAATGTTTCTTACAAACAGCGCGAGTACATTGTATGATCTCATTGTTTCGGCAGTTGCAAAAAACCGGTCCAAACGTTCGGTGAAACAATACTCCGAACCTGGGGTAAATTTTTATCACCGGCACGCACTGCAAACCACCGTTTAAGTCCCACATGCGCTTGTGATGGCAGTGGTCGAGGATTGTGAAATTACGATTTTCATAATGTAGTGAGCGAAAAAAGTTAAAAATAAACGGTTTTGTGTAAAAATAAACTTTACGAGGATAATCACGCATAAATACAATTGATGTAAACAATAAAACTGGTATAAAATTTGAAGAAGAAAAAATGCATTCAATTTTACATACTTTTCTGTTTAATTATATTAGACTGAGATCGATTACAAAGCCGGTGAAATACACTAATCCCGACAATACATATAGTTGAGATCACGGTAATATATTCAACCCTATTTTGAAACGGTGTTCCACATATCGCATACAAATTCAACGGTCTCTCGGAATCAGTAATATTTCTTCCGACTCGACAGTGAACGTCAAAGTAATCTTCACTGTAATCTTCAACGCATAAATACGTGTTTCTTTGTAAGATCTATTAATAATTAATTGTCAATTACTAACATCGAAACTATTATTTTCAAGCAATTTTAAATGTGCACACTAAAACGCGATGTGCCGCATAAAAATAATTAAATATACGTTTTTAAATTATATCAGTAGCTGCAAAATAGTCGATTTGCCCTGTACACTAGGGATGCGCAAATCAACTCCGCTAAAGGAGTTTCCGGTACACACGACGTGTGACAATTGTGTATTCTTAAAATTTTGCCCTGGAGGGCCTAAAAATAGAGGGAGTGGTAAACTTACTTCAAAAACACCTTCACAGTAATCTCCTCCGAGGTCAGCACCAACGTTCAATCTATTTTTGGAAGCCCCCTGAAGATAGGTCCATCAAGACCTTCGTCGTGACACTTTGGACTTCGGCAATGCCGTCGTATTGATTTCCTTTCAAGTAACTTTTGAGTGGAGGGAACAAATGAAAGCCGCACGGAGCCAGGTCCGGGCTGTCGGGGGTTCGGGGGCGTGGGGATGCTGTGGAGCGTCAAAAACTGGCGTACTGCGAAGGACGAGAGTGCTGGAGCGTGTCGTGATGCAGCACCCAATCTTTCTCGGCCAATTCGGATCGTGCGCAATACACGCGGGCTTGTAACCGTTTCAAAACTTCGATGTAGAATGCTGCAATGACTGTCTGGCCTGCGGGAACGTATTCGTGATGATGAACAACGCCGTTCGGATGTCGAAGAAAGCGAGCAGTAGAGACTTGACTCTTGATTTGGACATCGAGCTTTTTTCGGACGCTCCTCACCCTTCTCCATCCACTACATGCTCTGTCTCTGTCGGTGTTAAGGGTCATATTCGAACACCCAAGACACCCCCCCCCCCCCCCCGAGATAATGGACGACATCCACTGGTTTCCTTCAACGTCAATTCGATCAATCATGTCCTAACAGATGGATCTCCAGAGCTCTTTTTGCTCAGCTGTGAGCAGTTTTGGAACCATCTTGGCGCACAGTTTTCGCATCCCTAGATCGTCATTTAAAAGTTTAACTCTTCTTCCAACATTCGACAACTCACTCGACGGCCTTTGAGCACGCGCATACGTTCAACATTTGCCGCCGCTTGTAGAAGGACCGCCGCAGCGCGGATCGCCCTCGGCTGATTCACGGCCGTCTTTAAACCGCTTAGCCCACTTGAAAACAGAGTCGGTTAATTAATATAGCGTCTTCCCCTTAAACACGTCTTGTAATTTCCGACGGCGGTTTTACCCCAAGTTTGACGAAGAACTTGATCACGATATACGTTGCTCGGTATTTACGTCGCACATTTTCACGACCCACGTGTAAAAATCTTACTTTATTTAAACGACCACAGAACGCGACCTATACGTGCTACCGTTATGACTGACTCAGAAATGTGTACCCTCTTTCCAACGAGACCGCGAGCACCATCGCAGTGTTGCCACAAGTCGCGCTATGAAACCAATTCTACGAATACACAATTGTCACACCTCGTACATGTGTCCTTTCCGATTGCGGATATACATATATCCGCTTCTCAACTCTAACTCCGCCGGAGTTACGTATTTCATACTTACAGTGTATAACCGCGATCATCTTCGGTTGCGTACTTAACTGCAACTCCGCGTAGCACTATAAACGTATGAAGTAACCGAACGTCGTTGAGCACAGTGTGCATCATGCGCGCAGCTAACACTTTCGGAATTGAGATATATAAATATTAAATCACCGCGTCAGAGGTAAGTCCCCGACTACTGTGTCCGGAATGACAACATTTGTTCATTACGTGACGTCTCTCGGAGTTACAATTAAATCACGTATCGTCGGAGATGTACCCGGTTCTGCCGAATATATATTTCCGAGGATATTACAACTGTGTCCGGAGTTAGCCATGTCTAGTGTACACGATTAGAAGCACAAGTAAATAGACGCACAAAAAAAAAAGAAACAGAAAAATTATGATTTAATCAATTTTGTGAATTTATTAGACGACCCCAAGCATATGTGTTTCGTAAATTTGTTTTCTCTTTTAAAGGCAAATGCCTCGTCACCGGTTCTCATAGGAATTATTATATGCAACACTAATTTATTTATTTTACAATTTACCAGTGCAACAGCTTACGCCAATTACTGCACAGCACAATATGATGAAAAAGAAAATAAAAGAAATCGTACGATTAACAATAATACATAGAGCTAAAAGGAATATACACGACGATTTTTAAAAACTCCTTCTGAACGACTATTCATGATGTTCCTTCTCTAGTTTGTTGTATAGTATAAATAAGAAGCGTAGAGGGGAGCATGCATACTGCTGAGTACTTGTAAACTGTATTGCCAATATATGATGAGTTGGTCGGATGAAATGGGTACTTTAATCAATATTTTCTCTAGCAGATTGGGACAATCTATTTTACCATGCGACAGATTATGCATCCTCCCCTCTAGACTGTTCATGTATAAAACACTAATGTAGACGCAAGACGTGTGACTAAAATAGCGTTGATTGTAAATGTTTTTAATTTATCGATATACAGATGAAGTCCTAATGCGTCTGTCTATATAAAAAAAAAAAAAAAAAAAAAAAACTGGTCCGCATATAATGGTATGCATGTTTGACATTGCCTTCCATGTGACTCTATTAGCAATTACCTTAATTATTTGTAATAATTTCTGTCGTCACCTAGGACCGAACTCAAAACTTCTGTATAACCGAAGTATCGCAATGATTTCATATAGTACATTAATCTATTCTTTTACATTTATAGCAAATAAAATAAATTTATACGCAGATGGAAGGAATATAATAGCACGCCGATGATAAACAGGAACTTACTTTCCCCGTTAACGTATATATCGGTTCTGTTACGTTACAAGCGCCCAGAGGTTGGTGCAATCCGACAGATATTTGCTTTTCCGGTTTGCCCACGAGGACGACGACGAGAAAAAATACGTAATACATCGTATAGAACAATCTCAAAAGTGGTTCATTTGATTTTACATCTAGAATCATCGAAAACGAAACGAATGAAAAAATAATCAGTTAAGCGATAAAAATAGTTATAATAATAAACGAGAATTTATTATTAATAAAATCGTTATCGAGTAGAGCGTTTCTTCTCGCTCTCTCTCTCTCTTTCTATACGTACCGCGAGAATCAACCGAAACTGGAGCCTTTTGTACATTTAGCCAAATTACGACAGCGTAAATTGAAAGATATGCAACCACGATTACTTCCGAATGTACGTCAAAAATATCATGTAAAGGGTGATAGAATGCACCGAATGTAACAAATGTCGCAACGAAAGCCACGGGAAAAATTAAAGCAACATCTTTCCAAGTGTGCGTTCTATTAATATTTCAAATAAAATATATTATTATCAACATATTAACCGTAGAGCGCATTGTGATTTCAGGTAGTCCATCTCCACATGTACAAATTACCGACAATTAAATAATTAACCAAATAAAATAACAATAATAATACAGGGTGGCCATCATTTTTTTTTTTTCAAAATAAATTTCCCTCATTTTTTTCGACTTTTCGCGGATTTTTTCAACGTTTCTCCTGATCTAGAAAACGGTAGCCATAATATAATTTCCAAAAATATTTCGCAATAAGGTTTTATACCGCGTGTTATTACGCTTTTCCGCTGGCCATAGAACGAAAGAAAACGAAACGAGAAGATCAAAAACGCTCAAGCAAGACAAATAGCCTCTGCTAGTCATCACGACGCGAGTCACTGCGTCTTGTCAAGTAAAATAAATTCGCAGATTCAAATAGCACAGGTCACTCTCATTGTCAGACTCGCCGTTTCAGCAATCTTTAAATAGTGTGTCGCTATACACAAACAAAATTAAATAAAGGACAAATTCATCGCAGATAAAAATTACACGAACGAAAAATGAACAATATGAACATGATTATTAAATAGCGATATAATTAGAAAAAAACGAACCGAATATGTCGATGACGAATAATATTACGAATATGAAGACAAAAAAAAACAAGTCGCAAAATGATAAATTCTATCAAATAGAATTGTTACGAATTTGTTTACCTATGCAGTCCTTAACTCTTCGATATTTCTCATCCTGAAAATACGCTCTCCCGATGTATTATGTAAAAAATAGGTATTAGTGCTCACCCTTTTTTCCTATATTTCAGAATATAGCAGCTCCAGTTCATGCATCATCTTTTTCAATTTACTACAGATCGCATGATGGTTCTTAGCATGGACTCTATCGCCTATTTTAAACGTTTTCAGCTTGTTTTCGTCATGCTTGAGCTTCCTCTGCTTCGCCACTTTCGCAAAGTTTGCTCAAATAATCTCGCAATTCATTCGGCATGCTTACAATGCTCAGGAGGAAAATCGATGCATTCCTTCGCTAGATCCTCTATTTTACATTCAAAGATAATTTCACTGAATATGTGTACCCGGTAACCGGGTAGGAAGTTCATTCGTACATGTTCCAATCCGCTCAGTTGACTTAGCTAATTCGTGTCATGCGTGTGTATGTGTGTATGGTATAGAGTAACCTAATCATTTTCCTCAATTCTATCCTCTCGGTCGGATTATTCTTTGGACTATATGTTAAAATGCGTCTGATTTCGATATTCTTCAACTCAAAATACTGCATCTCGAAAAATATTTTATACTAAAATTAAAATTTTGTAAAAACGGCATATCCAGCGTGCCAATCACTCGATACGGCATTTCAAATTTTTCAAGAATTTTAAACTCTTACGGCGCCTGTAAGGACGATAACGGGGGATATCTTTTTACGATTATATACGAAATTTTTTAAAATCACGGATAATTGCCAACAACTCCTTCTCAACCGTAAAATAATTACATTCGTAGCGGAGAGACAAACACGATGATCGCCTAGATTATGTTTTCCGAATCAAACTGCGTAACAAACACGGCTCAATAACATTTTTTGACAAATCGCGGGCCAAGAAAAAATCCTTTTCATAATCGGATAACTCTATAAACAGATATATACTCCGAGAAGGTGTCCCCACGGAAGGCCTAGACCATCGGATAAATGAGAATTGATCGGCTATCAGACAAGATGTGTAGGTTGTAAAAGCCCCGCATATAACCAGATGAACCTCATGTAAAAATTGCACAGACCCGTAAAGGCCTCCTGCACATTGTTTTATCGGCTTTTTCTTTTAACGTAGAAATGCTCGCAAAGGTTAAACAACATTTTATTTCGCGCCCCTTTTTCCGAAATGCTGACTTTTTAAGATTTACCGTCATGCCCCAGCTCTGCGATAAGCATTTCTAAAAAAGACAGTTCGAACATGACCAATACGCCCAACCCGCAGGTGTTCTTTAAATTCACTAATTAATAAAATTCCTCGACTTTTCCCGGGAATTCTAGAAAGTGGCCAGCCTTTTATTAATAGTAATAATAATAAATTACAGAATTTAACGAATCTTTCGCAATTTACTTACATTAAAACAAAAATGGCGGCAGAGAATGTAGAATGAAAATAATACGACGTCCAAGGAACCCAGTAGTGTCTGTCGTAAACATTTGGATCGGTATCGTGCCAAGTCCACTGTAAAAATTTTACACCGACTATGTCGTACGGAATATCGTTTAGTACCGCTAAAAGACCTACTGTAAACAAAAAAAAACAACAAGTTCGGTCAAGCTTCATGCGCTGAGCAAATTCCGTATGTTGAGGATAACCACAATATTTATGTTTACATAATACTAAATTCGAGACAAAGAAATATGATTTTTCGCGCCGCAAAGAGAATGAGACACGTCATTTTTCGCACTTTTTTTTTAGCTTTTCACCTATTTCGAAAATTCCATTAAGAAAATGAACTACGGCATTGTTCTCGACAAACGGTGATCTTTCCATCGATATATTACATGCCCCCGGGGGGGGGGCAATTTTTTTTCAAAACTTTCGAGCTTTCGGCGTCCTCCCGAGGGCCTAAATATGAAGCTGTAAGCTCGGCTATAATTTTCCTATAAAACGGTTCTTCTTTATGGTTATGTTTGAGATACGTTTTGGTTTCTTCAACTTTTTTACTCGAGCTATTGCATACGTGAATATTCTGTTGTTTTTTTTTTGGCTTTTTTTACCCCTCAAAAAAGAAGGAGGGTATAAATTAATTTTTTAATCGTCATTTTTTGATTTTATGAAAGGATCTCTACATTTTAATATTTTGAATTTCATTGGTAATGAGTTATGAATTTTTTAATGGTGATTTTTGAGATTGTTTTAAATTCTGTATTATATATTCTTGACGGTTTTTAATCGGTCGGCTTGAATTTGTAGATTTGTTATAGGCACAGAAGTTTAATTGTAATTTATGATCTAATTTTGAAGTTCATAAGTCAAACCGTTCGTAAGTGATTACTATATGACATTTTATCGTTTCTGAACCATCCTATTCGGATTCCCCGTACATTATATGTGCACGGAATACGAGAAGAAAAAAAAGAAAAAAGAAAAATTTGTAATTATTCCATCGAGGGTAATTATAAATTATTATAATACGGTACATGAATTTCATAGCGTACAGTATCATCAACCTTACTTCATACACGAACAAACCTCGTTAACGCTTAAACCAGTTTAAACACTTATAATATTAGATAAATATTATAATAATTTCAGCCGCAGTGGGACCAATATAATAACGGTATAGCTAAAAAATTGTTTTCCAACCATAGATGATAGACTTTACATAATAAAGTTTTTACGCCAAATTTTTTTTAATCTACAATTCCTTAACGGTCTATTTAAAGATTATTTACATAAACATAAAATTGCACACTCAAATAACACCGTGTAACGTGTAATTCTTTATTAATAATATCAAGCATATCTTTTCCGGCTGTTAATAATACAGATTTTAGCAATATTAAACCTGATCAATTAGTAACTAAGCTATTTAAAATATGTTCAGTAGTTTTACGATAGCCGAAATAAATCAAATCACCGTAAAGTTACACCTGTATTAATATTAATATTTAAGGAATACTAATTATTATTAACATTGTAAAACAGTCTGTCAGGGTTCCGTAAACTTAAATGGACGGGCTCAGGACAGACCTGTTATTTATATAAATTATTGGTATAAATTTTCTAAATATATTTACCCCATCGTATTACGAATTGAGGACCAAAAAAAAAAAATTATAATACGGTACACACATGTCAAAAATTCTGTCCTTAATATACCGTTTTAATAAAAATCGACATACAGTAAGACTTGCTCGGCATAAAAGCATATCTAATTATTCTTATCTTGGATGGAGCAAAAATTATACCATCTACCAGTTTCTTTCCATTCGCTTTTATTTCTTATGTCGGGCCGGCGATATTTTTCACAATTATATCAATAGCAGCGCGCATTTAATTTTAATGAATCGGCTAAACTGGTTTTAACAGAAACTTCGAAAGAGTCTGCCCGTTGAAGTGTATATACGTGTAATAAAAAAAGAGTAAGGAAAACATATCCCCTTCAATTCTCGATTACATTTAATCACAGTAATTTTTAAATTTAAAACTCCGATTTTAACAGGCATAAATCGGATTATACGCTTAAATTCAGACAAAACATTACAATTATAAGGGAAAGGCACACAGAATAAGGACTATAACACAGTTAAGGTCAGTTAAATAACTACAGTTTGTAATATTTGTACTAGAAATGTTCAGAGAAGAGTAGTTTTTTTTTTTTTATAATAAAAAATTAAACGGTTATTATTTTTCAAGTGTCATAATGGGAAGAACTACTATGCCAACATTACCTGACAGGTTCGGAAAAATTATATAGGCGGGTATTACCTAAACACAGATGAATCTAGATCAGTTTATCCGCCTAGGGCTTGCCATATAAACTACCATATAAATCCTTACAGGACTGTCTTGCATGCCAACGCCGGAAAAAGAAAAAAAAAAAAAAAGTATTTTAAAACCTTTTCTATACTGTCCTTCGAAACTAATTGTGACTAAACATTACGCAAGAGTGAGAAATACGCAATTCCATAATTAGTTCTATTGCAACTGAAAGAATTTTATTACAGATTTATCGGTAATCGCACAAAAAACAAACGCTTATCCGTTACACAGATTTCTTTCTTTCTATTTTTTTTATTGATACAGATTCCGGATATGCCTTTTTGACACTGAAACGTACAATACTCAAATGTTCCCCACTTTTTGATTGCTCGATTTTAATCTTCCGTTAATTTAGTGTATAGTATATATATATATATATTATATTTATCGGTGAAACATTAAACAATTTTCTATGATGACCATTCCGCATTGTATCTTGTTTTTAGGGTGCATTTACTTCTTTTCAGATTCATTCGAATTTATAAAAAATTTCGATTACTTTTTTTTCATTTTAATCAAATTTTTCTGTTTCACTTTATTCATTGGCAAACGTTTCGAACTTCCCGCACACGGTTGATACCTGCAAATACCACATTTCATCGTGCGATGCAATCATCAATTTCAATTTTTTTTCCGACTTAAACAGCATTTAGGGTTATTCAGTCGTCAACGAAAAATAATTTCATATCAAAATAATTACATTTTTTAAAAGTTTATTATAAATAAAATTTAAAAACGTAGTGCACTATCGACACATCTCGGAGGTGGTCTTGCTTTCTCCTCCACCTGTGTGTGTGTGTGTATGTGTGTACGTGATGAGATGTAGTTAAAACATTAAAAACAAAAATTTCCGCTGGAAATCCCGTATCACTATTAAAAATACTGTTTAACTTTTAGAACACACATTTACACGGTCTATCTCACCAGAAATTAGATTAAAACTAAAATTCGATTGTTTCAATCGACTACGCATTGTAAATTATACCTTTTTTTCTTCTCAAACTTGAAGTCTCGATTCTTCGCTGTTCTATTGTGAATTTAATATTCCCGTGAAAATGATTTAAATCGAAAATCATCAAAAGGCCGCATTACAATCGCACATATTATCAACACGAAGAAACCAACCTTTTAGATTTCCATTTGCTCGATACATCTTTTTATCAATTTCTTCGGGTAAAAAATCAAAAAATTAAAATTAAAGGCACAACAACGACGTGATGGTTGCTCTAAAGAATGACGAATTGAATGAATTTTCGGAGAAAGTCATATTCGACACAGGGATGTTAAAATTAAAAAATTTTTGAACGATGTTAAGAATGACTTACTTTTTATAAGATTTCATGTGCCCTATCGAACAAACGGGTAAAATAGTTCTATATGATGTAGTATCAAAAAACTGCGCACGTAAACGTGTAAAAATGTCAGCGTGCTAGCAGATTCCCACCCGTCTGGTAATATATTAAAATTTGACAATGCGGAAGTTAACGGAATGCTCGAAATCTTTCCCCAATCGATATATATGCGAGAAAGATTTTTTTTTTTTTTTTTTTTTGCCTGAACAAATACAGTTTATTCGGCCAGCAAGCTACACTATGATTAGATATGAAAAATTACTAGTAAAACAGAAAAATAAGGAATGAAAAGCAGGGAAAGGAAATTCCATTCTACAATATGGCCGCAACTACCGAGCAGTGCCCACAATGCCCAATGAATTTTTGTAACACATATTATAGAGAACAATTTTGGACAACCGGAGTACAGCCCGATCTATCCATTGAAAGACTTCGACATATAATGATTCATTTCTCTCTTACTTATTATGTCTAATGAAAAGGAAAGTTAGGTAATTGGAATTGCATCTCGGCACCATTTTCTTTTTAACCTCTTGGCTGGATTTCCCGACAGAGTGCTTCCGTACATTTTTCTAATATTTGGGTTACAGTAATGTGATAATTTGTTGAAAAATTTTCCATACTGGAGTTAACCAAAAAAATAGAAAAACAATAAGAAATTAAAATAGGTTATCATTCTGCAATATGGCCGCAACTGCAGAGCAATGCCCACACAATGCCTGATGACACTTAACAAACAGAAATAAGATTTTTTTTCTTTCTAGGACAACAAAATAAAAAATTAAAATTAAAAAATTCCCATCTCACTATTTAGAGAGTGTTGATTTTTATAAAAATGGAATTGACTTTCTTTTTTCTCTTTCTTTAATGCATGATTGTATATAGTCTACGTAAGGTATTTTTAAGGGGGAATTCAGATACTTCGTTCGGCTCTATGCGGAGAATTTATTTAGGGGGAAAGGCTTTTCAGAAATATTCAAATAAAGTTAATAAATGCAGAAAAGGCTTTTTAAACAATTTAAAATAAAGAACAAATAACCTATATATAACATATATAAAAAATAAAACATTGCGTATCGTTAATTCTGTTGCAGATATCAGGGTGGCCACCCAACTGGGAAAACGGGGAATAAGCCGGAAATTTTGTCGTAAAACCGGGAGAAAAAGAGTAAAAATAGCCGCCAAAAACGACGATATTTTTAATAAGAAAAAATCATTTGAAACGTTAAAAAGTGATTCCATTTTTTACTGTACTTTACTTTGAATAAAAATTACGAAGTTCTGTTTTATTCATATAGAATATGCTGCACCGGTCAAATATTACCAACAGCGACAGAAAAATTCCATTCTTTTTTTTTGTACAATTCTAGTGATAAGGAAATCGGCGGGAGCATTTGAACCAGGAAAACCGGAAATTTAAAAATTGGATTTGAGTAGCACCATGAGATATATCACTTATGTGTACAATAGATAAATTTATGTCAATCATATTTGAATTTAACATTACGTGTTACATTTTGTTTTTGTTTCGGTCGCACTGTAGTAGAATTACTTTTATTTTTTTTATTCTTCCTCTATTCCTAAAACACCTGCACAGAATACATTTATTAATATTCTTAATCTATTTTACAGTAATAGAATTAATATAAATTAAATGTTTGCAGTTATTACAAATCGTATTATATAATTACATGCTTATTAATACAAACGTACGGTCATTTTTGCGTTATTTTTAATTTCATCAATAGTGAATTTGTTAAACTTTTTAAAATAATACCTTCCGCTAATTTCCTTTACTACTGTTACAAAATCGATTATTTATTAACGCAGTAACAACTGTAGCGATTACAGCGCTCGATATATATTATCCTATAAATTACATATTACATATATAATTATTCGAATCACATTCTTAAATTTAAGTAAATATACTTTTAATAATCCCTGGGGTTTCCCCGGGGTTATAAACTCTGAATATATACTGAAAAAATATGACGCATATTCCTATAATATTTGGAAAATATATATATACGTATAATTACAAACTCATATTTTTCCTACCAATACGATAACAAATAAATGAACGATGAGAACTGTAAGAAAAGCTAATCGTAAATGAATTCTCTTCTATATCTATACTAATATTATAAAGAGGAAAGATTTGATTGTTTGTTTGTTTGTTTACATTGAATAGGCTCCGAAACTACTGGACCGATTTGAAAAATTCTTTCACTGTTGGGAAGCTAAACTATCTCCGGGTGACATAGGCTATATTATATTTTCAAAAAAATTAGGGATTCTCACTAAAACTCCAATAATGTAACTCAAGGTGTAAAAAAATGACCTAAACAATTCCACATCGCGTGCGCTGCAAAAACTTTTTTTATAAAACATTAAAATATCAATGGAAATGGAAATTCGGATAAACATCGCCTTAGCATTGTTTTCAAGCTCATCACCAATGGAAATAGTGTGTTAACGTAAGGAATGAAAATTTTCGAGCGTCACCGTTATCTTTTGTAAAAGGTACAAAATGCCCAAAAGATTAAGATCTCAACTTTCTAGAAATAGTTTCCAGGCGAGGGCATCAAAAATAAGTCGTAATGGAGAATCTTCATCAGAAACTGAAAATCGTCTTGCAAGTCAGAGAGAATACGCGTCGCAATCGCGTGCCAGAGAGTCGAGTATCGAGCGTTCGCAGCGGCTTGCTGAACAAAATTTGAGAATCTCTCAAGTACGCGCACGAGAGTCGAGTGCTCACAGTAACAAATCGGCTTTCAGATACGATCCACAGATTGATTATGCTCAACAGTCTTCCGTCCAAATCGGAGCCATGAATAAGATCTGCTCCAAGTGTTCTGCCAAAAAATGGGCCAATGAACCTAATGGTATGTGCTGTGCTTCTGGAAAAGTTAGTCTCCCCAATATTCACTAGCCGCCACGGTCAATAAAAAATCTTTTGACAAATAATCATTTACTGATACTCTTACACAGTCATGAACTGAATTCCGCGCAGGTGTAATTTAACAAATAAAGTAATTTTTTAGAATCATAATTCACGCGTGCATAGCTAGTTTTTTAATATAGATATAACTAAAATCGACTAATACGTGTATCACCGATAAACGCGAAAATAAATGTTAGTTAATAAATGATCTTTACCTGCAAAAGGTTTCGCATACTTTTTGATATTCATTAACGAAACCATAAAAAACGCCGGGTAATATAAAACTGGATCTATCATAAAAACAAATCTCAATTAGATATGCATGCCTTCTTACACTTATAAAACAACTTAAAATATTAATGCTATATACGTATTTTTAGAAAATCTATAAGTTACCGATTTTTAAAACGAAAAAAATAATCGAGAATCTGTGACATTTTTTCATATTAAAAATACTTACATGTAAATAAAATATGAAGCGGTAAACGTCGTCCTAAAAGCATAATAGGAGTCTGACTATGCCAGAAATTGTCAATAGTTGGTACGAAATAGCAGAGCAATTCCAACAGAAATCCATTTATTACAATGGCAAACCAAACATAAAGCCATTTAACTCCGTTCTTATACGCTAACAGAAAAAATAAAAATTTAACGTTAAAAATGTAATAAAACGGATTATAACTGCTTCTTCAAACTGTTTTCAAATTTTGTCCTCCGTTTATTAAATAATATGAAAAATACACTCATGTTTTTAGTTTTAACTGAGTGTACTATGTATTTTAGCTGATGAAGGGTTATGTCCGAAAACGTTTCTTTAAATTGAACCGCTTTAATTTGATTACAGGAAACATACCAAGAGACTGGCTCTACTCCGCTTCCATACCAATCGCCAAAGTCATCAGCTGAATTCCGATTAATCTATCTAATCTAATATCTTTAAACGAGCAATTCTTGTATATAAATACATATATATATATATATATATATATATATTTCGCGTATCTCGGAAACGGCTCTAACGATTTAGATGAAATTTGCACACTAGGAGTATTTTGGGCCAATAAATCGATCTGGCAAGGTCTAATCCATGGCAAAATTCGGTTTCGCGAGTTTTAAATGAATTTTAATGCTTTCAGTATGATACGAATCAGGGTTGGTGGCGCGATCTTTCGACAACGATCTAATGGTTTGTTCTGCCTTTAGTATTATTTTTTGATTTTTGAACGTCGTCGATTATCAGCTCTGGTAGCGTTTTTGTGTACGGGCCTGGCGTCAATACTGGTAGGGCAAAGCTATAAAACACATGGTCGGCAAAGCAGGCGAGCGGGTAATTCCAAATACCTGGAAAGAGCGCGGATCGAATAGGCAAAAAAAAAGGCATCGGTCTTGGTTCTCAGTCGATCAGCGAGCAGTCATATAATGGTGGTTCCAAAATCATGCGCTACGCATGCAGTAAAAAAAAATATATACACCCTGTCAAGAAAGTATCGGGAATTGTTAAATAAAACGAACAATTTTTAATTTTCATCCAAATTTATTTTGTCACCTTCAAAATAACATCCATTCGAAGCGATGCACATATGCCAACGCTTTTTCCACTCGGCAAAGCACTTCTGATAGGCGGTTTCCGGGATGGCCTTTGACTCTCGCGTCGCATTCGTCTTGATGTCATCAATCGATTCGAAGCGCATTCCCCGTAGCGGAAATTTGAGTTTTGAGAATAGGAAGAAGTCGCAGGGTGCTAAACCTGGTGAATACGGCGGTTGTTCGATGATATTTACCGAGTGTTTGGCCAAAAACTCATTCACAATTATGGCTTTGTGAGACGGCGCATTATCGTGATGGAGAATCCAAGAATTGTCGACCCACAAATCGTTACGTTTACGACGGATAGCCTCTCTCAAACGTCTCAAAACACTTAAGTAAAACTCTTTGGTGACTGTCTGTCCGGCTGGCACATATTCATAGTGTACCACGCCTCGAATATCGAAGAAAACAATCAACATGATCTTCACTTTCGATCGGCTTTGGCGAGGTTTTTTCGGCTTTGGCGCGCCAATTGGCCGCCATTCGGACGATTGCTGGTTCGTAAGCGTGTCGTACTCGTACACCCATGTCTCGTCACCAGTAATTATCTTTTCCAAGAAGGTAGGATCCAAATTGGCTCGATCCAGCATGTCTGCAGCTACCTGTTCTCGGTACTTTTTTTGAAAGAAATTCAGGTCTTTCGGAACAAGCCGAGCCGCAACGCGTTGCATACCCAATTTTTCGTGCACAATCGTACGTACGCTCTCGTGTGACATGCCCAATCCATGAGCCATCTCTCTCAAGCTCACATGACAATTTTCAGCAACGATTTCCTTGATTTTATCGACGTTATCATCGGTCACACTCGTTGAAGGCCGTCCAGAGCGAGGCATGTCTTCGACCGTCTCCCGACCATCCTTGAACGCTCTGTACCACTCGTAAACCCGCGTTTTTGATAAAGCAGATTCACCAAAAGCCTTCTGTAACATTTTCAGTGTATCGGCACAAGAAATTTCGTTCGAAACACAGAATTTAACACAAGTACGTTGTTCAATATTTTCACTCATTGTAAAACTTCGACAAAACCTTCAAGGTCGACTGATTTTAACAGCTGCTGTAAACACACTGGTTGACAGATCGCGCTAAAAATAGGCATCATAATACAAAACAGTTGTACCAACCTGGAAAAAAAAAATTATCTGCCTAGCTATTACCCGGGAGATTTAAATTGACAATTCCCGATACTTTCTTGACAGGGTGTATATATATAACAAAAAAAAACAAACATAAACGAACCGAAAATATCATAACAAACAGTTCACTTTTTAGTTTGTTTTTTTTTGTATTAATTTTATATTTAAATAAGAAAAAAAACTGCTTTTTAACAGCTACTAAACAAAAAAAGAAAAAGAAAATTGGTTAATAAACAAAGAAGGACTTTGCCTATTTATATACCGATATTAAATGTTTCGCGTATTTATATATTTGTTGGTGAAAGCGAATTACTGAGAACATATTGTGCACATTTTAAAAATCCCTACCCCCTTATTACGTTTTTACAGTGATTTAGTCGGAAATTTTTTCAAATTTGTTGGAAAACAGCTGATTACAGGTAAAATTACAAGACACTTTTTATTTGTTTTTATAACGAATAAACCACGTTAGAGATACAAGCTGACGACGACGACCCTATATACCTAAAATATAGCATTTTTCTAATAAAAAAAAACGTATAGAAATATATTCACAAAAATCAACGGGCGCAGTCATTGAAAACATTTTCCAACCATCTGGAAAGCGAATTCGAACGACCTCCACATTTTTGTTGCGTTCAGTATTGAAAAGCAAAGTTTTATGGAAAGGTGCTTTACATTCGTAAATGTGTTCATAAATTAGTTTTAAAATATTTTTTGTGTTTTGTGAATATGTATAAGATTAAAAAAAAGTCAAGAAGTCACAAAAAAATATACCGAGCGAAGCTCGGTCGCCCAGGTACTATGTTTAATGTGTTGTAATACGCTAAAGACATTCTTGCGAATGATTCAAAGATCAAGGGAAAAAAAAACAAGAGTATCGTATGGGGAAAGCTCAATTCGGGTTCAGAAATGGCATGAGCACCCCCGTAAAACAATCGTCTGCGTTCAACACTATTAAACACAAAAATGTTACGACCGGAGTCAAGATACGTATACATGCTTCGTAGACTTCGAAAAAGCCTTTGATAAGGTGAATCATACTAAAATGTTTGAAGTCTTGGGAAAAACAACAACAGATACGAACGATTTAAGATTTTCTATCAGAAATCTGTATTATGAGCAGAAGAAAGCTGCAGTTACAGTGGAAAAATGAGGAAACACGCGATATAAAGAATGTATACTTAGTCTTTTTAACCAGTTGCTGCCGAATCAGCAGATGGAATTCGCATAAATGACGTACCCATTAATAATATTAGATTTGCCGATAATAATGCAGTTATTGCTAGTTCTCAGGAAAGCCCCTACAAAGATTAATTCAGGATGAACCTAAATTTCGGAATCAAAATATTAATAAAACTAAATAAACGAATATATCTAGGAAGAAACGAGAAGAGATTTAAAAAAATACAATAGAAGGGGTGGAACATAGAAAAAGTTTTTCATCCTTCAAAAAATATTTAGGAAGTTCGATTACAGAGAAGATAAACTTAATCAAATGCAGAATAGGAGTAGCACGAAACGCATTCCTGAAACTCAACGGTATATTGCACAGTCATCAGAATTAAAACTATATTTGATTAGATGCTATGTACGGGCTACAGTAACATACGCAGCTGAAACGTGGGGACGCTCATAGCAGCTGCATCATAAAAGATTAAAGCATTCGAAACGGGAGGATTTATCGACGGTTTTTGAAGATAAGCTGAACTCAAAACGTAACTAATTATGGAGTGCTACGACGTTTGCAAAAAAACCCAGGAACTGCTGACCTTGATTAAAAAGCGAAAGATCAATTATCTAGGCCACAATGTAAGACAAATATGAACTTCTGCAACTACTGATATTGCAAGAAAAACTTGACGGCGAAAACGCGGCGGCAGACCAAGAATGTCTTGGCAAGATAATGTAAAAAGCTGAATGAACATCAACAGTATAATAATAAGGGAACAGCGGACGTAGCACGTAAAAAAAAAATCACTGGACACATCTTTTTATCAACGTTCGCCAAACGGATAAAGCAAAAGAAGAATTAAAGTAAATTAATTTATACACTTATTTATTGTTTTTTTTATTAAGGAATTTATTTTTTTATATTTAAAAATTTTAATTAATCGGTTACGGACTTATTTAAATTTAAAATAAATATAATACGAAGTTGCAAAAAATTCTCGGCTACGAGTTCAGTACAGCTTGCACTTGTGTAATACCTACCGTGAACGAATGTAATGAAACCACCGAAGAAAATTAAGATTTGAGTTAACACCAAAACTGGTTGTAAATTCCACACACATTTTGGATTAATGAAAAAAATAATCCAACTGTTCCAATAAGTCTATAAAAAATGGAATATTTTATTATTTAATGCGACAAACAATTACCAATTATTTTCGTATTAAAAATAGTTCAGTTTCAAAAAATTATACAAAATTGGCATTTTTTACGTAATTACACGAAGGCGACAAATAAAGACATAATCGGATACTTTCCCATTCCGGTAATAAAACAATACATTTATCAAAGTCCGCGTTAGTACTTACAAGATTATTGTGTGTATCGTTCAATAATAAACTAACACATTTGTTTATTTCTGCCATTTCTAAGTGTTTAGGAACATTTCAACATTCTGTAAAAATATAAAAATAGCTTCACTGATAAAACGTTTTATAAACTATTTGAAGAGGCTAAAGATTTACCGACGTCTCGGTTAAATTCTCCGCACAGCCATTGAGGAATCTAAATTTCTGTTTTATAAAAAACCTGGCCTTGACTGACCGGAGCAATAAAAAAATAAAAATCGTCTATTTGTATTAAATATGAAACCGGTACCAATCGGCTCCAACGTACGTTATCACATGTGTACCGGTTCGCCTTCGATAGGCTAGACCATGCGTATTTAACATAAAATATGGTTAAAGTTTACAGTGTTGCTAATCGAACGCGCAATTTCGGCTACAGCGGAAGCAAAACGATCATCTGTTGCATACATTGGGCTCTAATTTTGCGCAGTATTTTGTAGTTTAACAAAAGTACTGCGATCACATCTGTGTAGTGAGGTCAGGTAGTACAGTTCTAGGTGATTTATGTTTATATTTTAATATGTACATACTCCTCCCGATTAAACTTTATTGAAATTTAGTTTATTTTTACTTTTTGAAATTATTTTGCAAATATGATTAAACAAGATGTTATTCTGTGAACTTTGATGGCAAGGCCGTGTCCACGGGGAGGATTTTGGGGGTTACCCCTCCCCCATTAGAACTAAAATGGTTATTATAAATACACAAAGTTTTTGCTGATGACATTGCGCTGTTAATTGAAAATAAAAATATAGAAGTGGCGGAAAAATTACTGTAAGAGGATAAAGATAATTTTAGTAAATGGGCACATGATAGGAGGTTATGTGTAAATATAAATAAATCTAAATTGTTACATATCCGAAATAATACTAAACATAAGAGTCGCGACAATCATTCTTCATAATAACGAATGCTTACACGAACTTCATGAAACGAATAACTCACTTTCCTGTTTATGTCCACCTCTTGAAAACGTAAAAGATTTTAAATATTTAGGAATATATATATATATATATATATATATATATATATATATATATTGATAGATCCTTGAGCTGGAAAAAGCACGTTCAAGTCTTAAATTCGAAAATAAGACAGACAATTCCAGCTTTATACAAACTAAAGCAGGTACTTTCATATAAAACACTGCGTATATACTACAATACAATAATTATGTCTAGAATTCTATATGGAATCCAAATATGGGGAGAAGCTAAGAATACGGAAATCAATAAAATAGGTAAAAATCAAAAAAGGTGTCTTAAAATTATACTTCCCTACTGGAGGCGAAGTGACTCGAGATCAATTATGTATAGAAGGAAAATGATGAAATGTCACCAAAGATGTACTACTTACTACTATTACAGGTTACTCGAAGAATATAATATCAAGAATATAAGCATGGGCGCCGGGAGCAGGGTGCAAGGAGGTGCACTTGCACCCTCCTATCGGGAAAGCAAATATACGGAAAAAGATTAAACTTTTTTTTTTATTAAGTAAGTCACCGTTTGAATAAAAACTTAAGGCGTCTTTATTGCTGTCCCAATTTGCTTATCACCTTGTCGATAAATTCAGTGTCCTCCTCTACTCTTTTCCTGTGAACACTGAACATACACAGGCCGCCTAGCCTCGCGTCTCCCATCGTTGACCGATTCCAAGTTTTGACACGTTGTAACGTGCTAAATGTACACGTTCAATGCTACGTATTTTTGGTGGAATAGTTAAACCAATTTCGATTGCCTCACATGCTGCTGGGTAAAAGGGGGAGGCTCGAGCAATCAAATCTGCGTATTCAACAACGGATTCCTTTAAAGTCGCATCACTTGCTTCACATTTGTCTTCAATATCTCGTACTACGTGGTAGCCTCGGCAATGAAATTATGTAAAAAACCTTCATAAAGATTCTGTATATCTTCTGCTACATCTAAAAATGAAGATTTATCTAATTTTCTGATATTTTCTGGATGGAGCTGCATAAGTGAAAATGCTTTTTTTGTATGTTGAAGAAAATCGATTTCTCAGAGAAGAAATGATAGAATCTAAATATGGGATGAAGATAGATATTCTGAAAAATTATTTTACATTTTCAGATGGTTGATTTGATCTCTGAGCCTGCCTTGCCGCTACTCGAGGACGCTTAGATTCAACATCTAATTCTTCGAAAATTTTTTGAGCTTTCTCGAAAATGACCAAAAACTCCATGAAGGCATTATCGCGGTGAGACTGAAGCACGTCCGTTAATTTATTTACGTGAGGCTTTGTATTCATATTTACTTCTTGTAATTGGTTGCAGCAGACCGGTTCAAGATTGGCAGAATAGGCAGAAATTACTACGAGTGTCACAGTGTATGTTTGAGTTGTTGCAGTCGTGTATAGATGATATGCTTTGGTTTTCCCTTTTTAAGAGTTTGGTGCGTCTTGCGAAAGTTCTTCTAAAACTCGTACAATAGTTAGAAAGTTTTCAGAAAATTTTCTGATACTTTTGTACTTTGGTGTCCAACGCGTTTCACAAATGATTTTTACTTCCGATACCGAAAAATTTGTTGCTAGGCACCTCTAGAAAATTCTCTCCAGCTCTTAATATTAATAGGATGGTCCTCCTCCTCATCAAAGTTTTCCATTTTTACGTAAGTTGCATACGAAAAAATTCATATCTCACCGTTAATTAAACGTACAGTAAATCTCAACTCATATTTTTGCAGGAAATTAAACGTTTCACAAAAGAGGTTTCTTACATTTTTTCCACTAATTTAACCATTTAAAAGATATTGAAGGTCAAAATTTGAAGAACTGAGGAAAATTTTTTTTTTCTTAACTTTATAACTCGCCAATTAGTAAAACTCATAAAATGAGAAATACACGTTTTTGTAGGAAATTAACTGATCTACATAAATGGTTTCTACAAAAATATGTATTGCTAATTTTATGAGTTTTATTAATAGCGAGTTATAAAATTAAGAAGAAAAGAAAAAAATTTCCTCAGTTCTTCAAACTTTGACCTTCAATATCTTTTAAATGATTAGATTAGTGGAAAAACTTTAAGAGACCTCTTTTGTAGAGCGTTCAATTTTTCACAAAAATATGTGTTGAGATTTGCTATAAATTCAATTAGTGGCGAGATATGAATTTTTTTATATGGGACTGAGGTAAAAATGGAAAACACTTCCTATTAATATTAAGAGCTCATATTTGGAGATAAGTTTCCAGAGGCGCATAATAACCGATTTTTCGGTATCGGAGGTAAAAAAATAAATAGTCAATTGTTTTGACCCACCCTAGTGTAGATGCAGATGCACCTCCCTGAATGTAATCCTGGCGGTGCCCATGAATATAAGGTTACCAACTAGGCCAAAAACTCGAATAACAAGAAATCAAAATAATATATATTACATATACCCTAGAGGGGCAAATCTACGAATGGATAACATAGATGATTCGGTCTTAATTAAATTAATGAACATTATCCCCGATCATATTACAATCGAAAACAGTATTGGTGTATGGAAAAAAGAGGTGGTGAAATGGCTGAAAGAATGGTGCAAAGAATAAATAACAAACTGCGTCCGAATTCCTCACTCCTAGATAGTTTCAATCATGTGTTTACGCTATCATGATATATATGTATATATGACTTTTAGAGTGAATTCAGGTATGTGTATGGTTTTTCTGTTTTCTTTTCACCTATATATAAGTTATTTATATATTTACTAAGACATATATTAATTAAGGTATATATAATTTCGATGTTATAATAAGTATGTATAAGTTTGTACCGAAATCGAATAAACGATAATAAGAGTGTCGGGCACTCACACAATGGGCATACTTGCCCAATGCAACCCACAAACTTATTTTAAAATTAAAAAAAAAAAAAAAAAAAAAAAAAAGATTTCAAATTTAAGTATAAATAACATTCCCCTGGTGGCAAATATTAAAAATACAGTTTCCGGTCTCACTTCCCGTTGCTCGTTTCAGACAAACGAACTTGAGCGGTACGTTCTCGAACGGTTTCCAGTCTTGCTTTCTGTTATCCACGGCTTCACCCGTGTATTAATACTTGTTTAAATCTGTACTTGATAATTAATAAAAAAATTTTTGTTTTTTTTCTGGAATTATATTTATGTAAAGTTTCTTTCTCTCTTCTGGGGGAAACATGTTTACCACTGTCTAACAAAAAATTATCTTCCCGTTTCACGTTTAGCTGAAGATTATCTGATCTTTTTATAACCTATCTGTCATGATTTAACAAAAAATTTCGCTCAACCAAACAGCATTCACAGCCATCATTTTGAAGAGGCCGCCGGGTTATTCATACGGCAATCACCCATAATTGCACATTTAAGAGAACATTTTCTTCACTCGATATTTTCCGAATTCATCGTCTCGAGCATTTTATTACAATTCATTTATTAACAAAACAGCAAACTACAGTAGTTGAGTAACAATTTCACATTTAAATATAAATAAAATTCCCGGTAGCGGATATTAAAAATTCCGTTGCACTCTCTGTACAAATTGATAAGGAATATTAATTTTTTTCAACTCCCCTAAATAACTTCGGCAGCTAGAGGCTAGAAGCGCGGTCGTGTAATGGAGGTTTGATGATTTTAGTAACGCGAAAAGTGAAGTAACAAAAGGTGGTGGTGTATTTATTCACGCCAGAAATTAATAAAATGTTATCTGGAGTTTATTATTTACCGTAGTGTAATCACTTTCTTTAAAAAGACAGCTATCATAAATGTTTATTGTATGAAGTTGGTCTTTGTTTGTAGAAAGTAAAGTGATTTCCATAAATATTTGTTTATTTTTTGATTTAATTGTAACAATTCCTATTTTAGGAGATGGTAATTGTTTATTTCCTGCAATTTCGTAATATTAATATAAAAGTGACAGCTATCATCATAAAATTCGATTACAAGTAGTTTATAAATTAAATGTGACTAGGAACATTATAAGGACTTCATTATCGGTAATTCTTCTCGTATAGATTATCAATAAGCAGTGTAGTTGAATGTGACAATTTGTTATGTTTAGAGAGATGGTGCATATGCTGGCCACAGTGAGTTGCAATGTATGAGCCAATTACATCCTAGCTATTCATTTAAAGTCTGGATGAATGATAATCACAGTTTGGTCTATGGTACGGGTAATGCCGTTTGACATTTATTATTTTCTGGTACTGTTGATGCTAGACATTTTAACGTTTTAGAATTTGGTTCCTTCACATTAAATCATACTATTCGATATACTTCATTTCCTGCTATTATGACAGATTTAGACCATTCTATCGATAATAACATTAAGAAAAATAGTGATCGCTATTGTTAACTGTAACCATAGTGCAGCATGGCGACTCTTACTTCTGATTCTCATTAGACATTGCGGGCGCTGTTAACTCAGTTGCGGCCATGAAATAGCTTTTTAAACAATTATCACTTCATTGAGTTTCGACGGGTTTTAGCTAGTAATATTATTATATCCTAATATTTCTATTCTTTTGGGATGTTACCTCTTTTTAAAATTTTCTCAAAAAAGACCGATGAGGTTTTAATTAAGTTATCCCCTCCTGTGGTTATGCGTTCGTTTGTTACACCGCTGAGACTTGAACTTTTTTATTGGATCTTAGTTTGTCTACTATTATTTTCATTTCGTTCATTAAGAATTCAGGAAACAAAGGTTTTCTCTTCGAAGTTACTTTTATCATTTTTGTTTTTGTCTCCGTCTTTATATAATTCGATGTAATAGTTATTTACTTCGTCCCTATTGAATATCGAATAAGTTTGAAAAGTATACATTCGATGTGGCCCCTCTATATTGAGCTGTTCATTGTCTTAATATTTTTATTTTCTTCTAAAGTTGTTTTTATTATTTCGGTTTTATTAATTTCGTTTTTTTCCTTATCAATTTTGGTATCGAGTTTAATTCAATTTTGTCTTTAGTTGTTTTATTGTTTATGCATAATATAGCAGTCCTTTGTTTTTGTAAATTAATTTAATCACAATTTGCGATATCTTGGATTGACTGCGTTGCAGCGGTTGTTATTAATTTTGACATATTGTTGTACAATTCATTACTGTTATAAGTTTCTAGGTGGTTTGTTTTTATGAGTAATTCTGTTAATTTATTTTTGTATATCGTCGTAGGATTTAATTTATGGTCTTTTTATTCGGACGTCTGATGAGTTTTAGTGTAATAGTAAAAGTAACCTGTGGTGTCGGTATAAAACTAAACGTAAATTTCATGATTAGTTATCCTATCGTTATTCAAGGATAGAATATAATATCCATTAGTAATTTGTTCCCTGGGTTAGGTGAAATCCACTTCTTTTTTTTTTTTTTTTTTTTTTTAAAACTGTTAATTATCTTAAAGTTAAATTGTTAACAAAATCGTATTCATTTCTAGCCTTTCTTACTCTTGCCGTACCCCATAATCACTTACTATACCTTTTTTTCTTCGACTTGGCTATTCCAGTTTCCCGTTATTATTAAATTGTTATCCTTGATTCTCAGTTCGTTAATCGTTTTCTCCGGAACTTCGTAAAATTGATCTATTTCCCTATTTTCTGCAGAAGAGATACGGCCATATATTATTTGAATACAATTTAGTTGAGTGTTATTTATACTTGATTTTAAAACTGTCAGTAATTCCAATTATCTCTATTATTTTGTTTTTATAATCCGGTTGTAATAAAAAGCCAACACCTCGTTTTTCCATGTTATTCCCGATGTAATAAAGAAAACTGCCTGTTTGATTATTATTCTGCTCTACGAGTTTCTGGTAAACCGGAAATTTTGATGCCTGTTTTTGCAAAAGCTTCTCCTAGTTCTAATAGATTTTCTTCTAATATTCTAACGTTTATCGTAGCGATTTTAATTACATGTTTATATTTATGATTAACTTTGGTTTTGTTTTTATTATTAATACTGCTGTCAACGACTATAGGAACGGGTAAAGAAACATCCGTATATTCACCCTCGTTTACCAGTCTTTCTAAGTGAACAAGAATAGAATGATAAAGAATGCGAAATCAAATCAAAGATAACTATGTTGCATTCTATCGTATGAACTGAATCGATCATTATCTCATGAGAAGAAAAAAACTGACTGCAGTTCCGTCTAAAATCTGCCCCGAGTGTAATTTCTTTTTTACATCCGTTCGATACATTTTCATATCATATCAAACACATTATTACGCAATATAATGCAACTGCATTTATTTTTTCATAATAATAAAAAAACCAAGAATGGAATGAAACAGTTATTTGAGTGCTACATATATATATATATATATATATGTATGTATATATATACATTACAGAGATATATAAAGATTTTATCAGGAACACATTTAGCTTTTTTGTAACAATAAGAGATAATTCATCAAAAAGCATATGTATCGTTGCCTTTTATTATAAATTCCGGCAATTTTGTTATTTTCCATTTTGTATCATTTTAAAAGAGAAGCACAAATAGCGTATTTCCTCTACTTTTTTATGCACATTGAGTGTCATATATTTTTTGCAGTTCATCTATTTCTTTGCATCTTTAGTTTCGCAAGTTCTTTTTTACTTCACAACATAATCTGTCGATGCTGCTTTTGTATGCACCAATATTTTCTTTAACTATACATCGTTTACATTACCTTTCCGGTATTTATTGGGGCATTCATTTCTGCTTTGTCATATTACTAGTTGGCTTCATGAATTTAAGTTTTAATCATCGTTCTCTTCATGATGTTCCAGCCGTTGTCAGGTCTGGATATTGAGGGGGGACTGAAGCCCCGGACCCCGCCTTGACACCCACTTCCGACATGTAATAAAAAATGAATCCATCATTTGCCATATACATCAACTTTTTTTTCAATAAATAAAATTAACTTTACAGGAGCAAATGTATTTTTTAATACATTTATTTGTTAATAATTTTGTATGCATTTTAATTTTCTCCTAGAGGAGGAAACTTCGTAATAGTAAAATACCGGGTTTCGTAAAAACGTACCAGAAATATGTTTTAAGGTATAACGCGAGTCGGAATCTACGTTTTTAGGATATGTCTGTATGAATGTGTGTGCGTGTGTACACGCCCAACACACACACACACATATTATCCTTTTATATAAATCTTTGGTTAAAATTTGCTGAAAAATTCATTGTTTAAAATTATATACATATATATATATATATATATATATATTTTTTTTTTTTTAGCATAGAAAATTCTACCCATTGTCTGTATGATATTTAGTTTTGTTTACATTAATAATTATATGTTAAATCGTGAATTCAAAATAATATAATTTAATTAAATTAAAGAAAATTTAGTTATTCTATTCTATAAAACTGATAATTTTATCACTTCTGAAAAGGGCCCCGAATATTTCTGTAGCCCCGGGCTTATCATACATTTTATCCGGGCCTGGCTGTTGTTCAAAGAATTCAACTGTGTGTCGCTAATCGTTTTTTTTTTAATTTATAGCTATCGGTTGCATTATACATATTTTCCTCTGATAATAGTGGCGAACGAAAACTAAAATAACGTTGTTAAATTCATTTATCTTTGAAGTTGGTCTAGAATTCATTTTAATTTATTTACTAGCATGAATTGAAATATTTTTCGAGTAATGAAGCGAAAAGAAAACTTCAAATAAAAATTAGTAACCTAAATTATGTGTAAACTTAAATCCCATCAAAAACATAAATGTAAAAATGGGAGCCAAGTTCAATATTAAGAATATTTGTAGTTATCGACTTCGCCGGCAAAAGAATTGAGATCTAAATGGGTGCCAAGTTCTGTAGATAATCCTGAAATTTATTTATAAGAACATACAACATTCTAGAATTAAAACGCGATTTCTTGTTTTTTTCATAGACAACAGTGTTTGCTATTTAAAAATATATAATGTCTTAAATTTTGAACAGTTGAATTATTTACACAAAGCAGATATTTAGGATAAATTCTAATGATTTGACTTGGCTAGTTTTCACATACAAGTTATCTTATATTTGGTTAATCAACTTACCTTCTTTATGTTACACACAATTTTTTTTTTTTTTTTTGATCCGGCTTCAGTTAACTCTCAAACCATTTGGCTACTAACTAGTTGGTATAGGAATAATTCCAACTAATGAAAGATACATAATAATTAATTAGGAAAAAGGTTACAGACAACCATGACGTGTTTAACATTACCCACGAATGTCTGCATAAAATCATAGTGAAGGGGAAACTGTTGAAATTGTTTTTATATTGTAAGGCTAAAATATGTTACTTTTCTAAAAATTTGGTTTGCTGGTGAAAACTAGCCAAGTCAAATCGTTAGAATTTATCCTAAATATTTGCTTTGTGTAAATAATTCGACTGTTCAAACTTAAAAAGTTATATTTTTAAATAGCAAACACTGTTGTCTATGAAAAAAACAAAAAATTGTGTTTTAATTCTAGAATGTTGGATGTTCTTATAAATAAATTTCAGGATCATCTACAGAACTTGGCACCCATTTAGATCTCAATTCTTTTGCCGGCGAAGTCGATAACTACAAATATTCTTAATATTGAACTTGGCTCCCATTTTTACATTTATGTTTTTGATAGGATATCATTAATTTTTGTAAAGAAATTATCGTTTTTCATCAAATTCAAATTCAAATTCAAATCGTTTATTCCTCAAAATAGGCTTACAAAGTGAGCACTTTTTGAAAGTCAAGTTATCGAGTCCGTCTATCCCAGAACTTTACAACTACCACCACACTATTCGTTTAATGTTCCGAAGGACCAAAATGTTTTCGAACGATGTTTAACACAATGTGTACCACCGGTCAATTAATAAATTGTTTATTAGCGAAATATGATGAAATACTCGATATTGATTAAAAGTCTTAAAAGTTGACTGCTTCCGAAACGATTAAAAGGGGTGAATTACGAAATAGACTGCGCAAAAAGACACTGACAAACATACGAAATGACGAGAGGCAAAAGAGCGTTTTTCAAGGCGACGTACGAAATGAACGAAGTTAAACAACAACAACATGTTATCGCTTAAAAGATCAGCGAGCCAGTTATTTTTCTAACGCATCGAAACTTGTCCATTTCCGGCCTTTCTTAAATTTTATAATTTTACATCTAGAAAAATCTAACTGTGATATAAACTAAATTAAGTAATAAACGAACGAAATTACGTAAAAAATATGAAAATTTCACTGTTTCCTGAGATTTTTTCCTTTGTATGCACACAATTACCCAGCTGGGCACCAAATTTAAACTTTCTAAGTCGTCTGAAAGTGAGTCAAGTTTTTGATCTATATGTCAGTCAGTGATAAAAATGACGATTTTTAGACACGTTAATATCTCAATAACCGTTTGAGTTGTATTTATGGAATTTGGAATTCTAGATAATCTAAGGGGGTTTAATAAATAAACCAAATTTCATGTGTTTATGTTTAATTAAATATTAAGTTATTAAGGGGTTAAAAGTGGTTCCAATGAAAATAGGCTTAAAAAATCGATTGCTTGGAAAAAATTTCAAATCGTAAAAATTCACTGTTTTCTAATTTTTTCCTTGGTATACGTACAATTACCCAGCTGGACGCCAAATTTCAACTTTCTAGGTCACCTGGAAGTGGGTTAGGTTTTTGATCTATATGTCAGTCAGTCAGTCAGTGATAAAAATGACGATTTTCAGACGTTAATATCTCTATAACCGGTTGAGTTATATTTATGAAATTTGGGATTCTAGTTAATCTAAGGGGTTTTAATACACACACCAAATTTCGTGTATTTATGTTAAATAGATTTTGAGTTATTAAGGAGTTAAAAGTAGCTTTAAATGGTTCGTGTAAATATACACACGGCTGCTGCGTCGTCGCCAGTTCCTTTTTCTCGGCTTGAACTTGGCTTGACAAGCTGCCGTGTGTCTAGATTCTTCGATATTATAATAACTTTTGTCATAAACTTCGAAATTTCCATTTTATCACTAATAATTTTAAAACAAGAAGTTACCGCTGACTGGTTTTAAACACAATATTTACATTTAGAAATATCGAATATGATACAAAATTAACAAATATTTCTACTATTTTTAAGTGAATTATGGTACTTTAAACGATGGATGCATTATTACTATACGTCGAATTCATTTATTGTCAGTTTTTGGAAGGGAAATAAGGGTGTTTTTAAATAAGGGCCCTTCGATTACCACAATGTCTTTGTTTCGTACTTTATCGTTATTCTTTTTCGGACAAACGCGATTTTTAATTTGTTAGCTGTTCTAGCGGTTTTAATTTTTTAAAGGCCAGAATTTGTAAGCTAATAATTTTATGTAGCCGTTGATAAATGGATTGTACATAATGTAAATACTTATAATATTCGCATATAAGAAAAAATAAACTTTTAAACATACTACCGATAAAAATTAATGGTTGCATCAGTAAGACATTGTCTTCAGTAACAAAAAAAGTAATACATATATAAAGACGACACACATGTATACATATATACATATATATATATATATATATATATATATATATATATATGCAAATTCATTGTAAAGTAAATAATTTCTTCAAACAAAATCTAAATATACGTGTAATAAATACATGTATTTTTTAAAACAAAAAATAATAATAGAGTGGACTAGAATATAATATATGGAATAATGCTAATATTTAAAGAAACAGATTTCTTGAAGTTCTTAAACAAATAAATGACACGTTACAGACTATTCTGCATTTATACGTATTTTCTTCAACATGAAATAATTCACTGATTGTATTTTAAAATATATAATGTACGAAATAAGACGGAAACAATGATTAGAATAAAAATAACGCGGTACAATTATTGCGTATGCAAAATTTGCACAAAAAATAATACTTCTTATATTAAGGATACATCGGAATTAATAAGCATCCCAAAACAGATAGTAAAACTATCTACGTGTAAACTCTGCATTCTAACATCCTTCAAAAACACCTGCACGACAATTGCAAAGACTTCACTCTTTCGCATCATTTAATAATAATAATAATAATAATAACAATAACGGTAATATCAAAATTAATCAATTACACCTGGAAAATAGTGCGCACTGCCACGTGGAATTATATCTATCAAATTATTTTTACCGACATACGCGAGAAAACTTTATCATTTTATGATAGTTGTTTGTAAAGTTAGTAATTCTCTGTTTCGATAAAGTTCTTATTCATTATAATTCCTCTTGTTCGCTGATTAATTTTATAATTGGAATTTTTTAACAATCAGACCAAATCCAATAATTTATAGTTCCCCATGGATAATCGATTTCAGATATTTCAAATTTTCGTTAATGATTTTTAACGAGTCAACAGCATTTAAAAATGTTAATTTGTAAAACTGTTACATTAATTAAAAATGAAGCTTTTGCGTTATATAAATGCGTAAGGAAAAAACTGTAATCTAATTAGGTCTTCATTAACACAGCCCTCCTTCGAATTCATCTGGTAATTCGTCACGCGATTCCTCTTTCGCTTGATTATCCGTCGTGCTCTACCAAAAACACAATGTAAAATTTTAAAATTATAATTAATACTGATTTATATTATTATTGTAACGATTAAAAAAAAATTGAGCCGATTAATTATGCTTAAAATTAATTTATAACGCAATATAAATCACAATAAAACAGATATTTATTAGAAACGCAACGGAATAGTCGCTTCGAAACATGTCGGTGTCGCACTTTTAACAAATATCTGTTTTATTGCGGTTTATTGTGTTATAAATTAATTTTAATTACATAATAACATGTACGGCAAATAATAATATATTAATTATACTTGTTGAAAAGTTTCATTCAAACTATAAATGCAACATATTACAACAGTCTTCAATCGCTGTTAATTATTATCTACAACTTATTAGAGGTAATCATAAATAAAGTTTTAAAATCAAATTTAAAAACGAATTAAATTTAAAAACAATTGTTTGTTTTTATTTCGAAGGTTTCATTCTTGTTTCTTTAATTTGTATTTAATAAATTACCTGATTTTCATTAACTGATGTAGATTGAGGGATATAAGACGGAGCAGCATTATGCCTAATTGAAGCAGGTGGTGGAATAGTGGTAATACCGTTAGGCACTGGTAAATCTCGAGCTAGACGAGCGTATTCTATATCCATATGTTTTATGAATGGATTGTTTAAAGCTGCTGTCACACCTTCTGCATCTTCCTCATCATAAGCTTGTAAAAGCGATTCCAAATTCTGTACCTTCATAAGAAAAAATTAAGATATTTTATATAAAATCAAAAAAAAAAAAAAAAAAGAAAAAACAGAAAAAAAAACACATACATATAATTGAAAAATATCATACTAACATGTGGTGGATAATTTTTTTGTTTTTTTTATTTGTTTGTTTAAGACCATGTGTAAGCTACTAGTAAAGTGTAAAAACATTATTGCTGTATCAATTTTAAGATTAATTTATCAAAAAAAGAAAAAAACAAAAACAAACTGCAAACATGTCAATTTTTGGTTTTAATTGCTTACTTTTTGATACATACATTTTAAACGCCTTATGACTATTCTTTATGAAAGTTTCGCAGATATTTAACAAAAATTCATTGATTTTTTTCGACTGTGTGAAAACTTAATTCTAAAATTTATATAGTAATATTAATATAAACAAATAAATAATTACTTCTGGCGCTTCGCAATAATTTCCCCATTCTTTAAACGCCTTCTCTGCAGCAACATAATCTCGCCGAGCAAGATGTAATAATATTAACGCGACCGCTAGTCGACCAATGGGTGCCACACTATCCATTTGCTGATGTAACCCGATTTCTCTTCTTAATGCGGCAACAGCTTCATCATAACTGCAAATGAATTTACATCAAGTATAATTACATATATATATATATAATATATCTCCTCCAAACATACATACAAATAAAGATACAGTTTTCAGTCATGCGGTTATCAAAAGCAGTGAAATGACGGATTTCAATTTAGTGCTCCACTTCAACTTTTAAAAAAACTGCGTTTTAATCTCTCGTGTTTAAAAAGATTCTACTAGTCAAATATTTACGTTTCCTTCTTTCTTAAGGGACACTCTTTTGTTTGTTTCACCCGAATGATGTAAATCTCAGTGACGATAATCTTATCTTCTTTGAATGTTTTCTTTTTCAATTGAACATTCTGTTCTACATTCCCATAGTTTTTTCTTGTGGTACCTCCGATATTCTGTTCTTTTCTTTCCTCTTCATTATTTCTACCACTATCATATTGTTAGGATCTAACTGAATTTAAACTTTGGTTTTGTAACTTATCATGGTTACGGGAAAAGCTAAAACTGTAATAAACTATCTTCTGTATGATATAATTGATAACAAATTTTACCGGCAATTAAGTGTTTGTGAAATTGAACAGTTTCTAAATGTGTAATATTGCAGAGGACATATTTCGTACTTACATTTTGATTAAACGTGACAATTGACTCTCATTTCAATATAAATAAGTTAAAGAAAGATGAAATTGATATCTATGATATTAAAAATAGATGAACTCTTAAAAGGATAATTTATTATATATATGTATGCAGTTTTTAAAATAATTTTACAGTATTTTAATAAAATCTTTATTAAAAATGTGGCATATTTAGGCAAACTTCTAATTTTTATATAGAATGACACACGGAAGTCAGACACGTTTTAAATAAAGAGTACTCAGATATACTTAAACATTTCAAATAAACAGAAATATACCATATACGTATGTATATTAACAAAGCAACAAATTAATTAACCAACATTATAAGTAGTAATGAACTGCATTTTCATCGTGTACAGTAATTGTTATTGTTTACCATGAATATGTAGTTTACTACTACTACGAAAAATGTTGGTTAATTAGTTTTTTACGCTGTTAATATAAGGGCTGTTCAATAAAGACTGACACTAGCGCTCCTATCGGTCAAAAAAATGTGCTGTGCAAACGAATCATTTGGCTATGGAATCACAGTTTCCTACTGATTTACTTAGTGCAAAAACGAAGTCGCTACGTTAATTTAATCAGTTTTTATGTTCAATTGAGTGGAGTGTAGTTAGATTTCGCCTCTAAAGTAAGCATGACTGATTAATTATCGTAAGCAGCGTTATACCATAACACTTTGTGTTCGCTTAAAGAAAACACCGGTTGAAACATAAGAAATGCTAACACTATGGCCCGAAGAACGTGTCTGCCATCGCTCGTATTGAAAAGGCCGAACTGCAAGGCGGAGACGGCGCTCACCAAAGAGAATATTAACACTGAAGCAGCAATGATCCGCACTGACCCTCACCTGACAATCAGGGAATTCTCTTCATACTTCCATATATCAATCGGAAACACATACACACTATTAAAGAAACACCTGCACGTATCTCGTGTCTGTGAACGATGGATTCCATGTTTATTGACGCCAGATCAAAACCGCGTCTCCGTTTGCGAATATTGACTCGATTGCATCGCAAAAAAAGAAGATGATTCCTGATGGAAAAACACAATTACGGTCGACGAAAGCTGGATATATTACTACGACCCCGAAACTAAGCAGCAAAGTTCGGAATAAGTGGAAAAAGCTGCGTCCTACACTGAAAAAACACGAACACAAAAATATGCAACTAAAGTTCTTCGATTATCGAGGTGTGGTGTATACTCATACGTCCCCTCAACGCCAGACGGTTACTGCAGTCTATTACATCTCAGTTTTAAAATAACTGATGAAAGTCACATCCCTAAGAAGCGCTCAGATCTCGTCAGGCTTTGGAGGCTGCATCAAGATAATGCGAGATCGCATATCGCGAATTCTTGGCTCAAAAAATGGTCCAAACAGTTTCGCAACCCCCTTACAGCCCGGATTTGGCTCCGAACGACTTTTATCTTCATCCCACTGTATAAAATTTTCTAAAAAGCCGACGTTTTCCTACTACTTTTACTGCCGTAAAGGCTTTAGAGGCAATTTTGAAGAGACTTTCGGTGAAAGGCATTGAGGACGTTTTCATGCGACGAATGGAAAAGTGCATCGCGTTAGAGGGTGAGTATATTGAATGCAATCGGTCTGAAGATCAATAATTTTCATATAATAAACAATTTATAGCTTAAGTGTCAGTCTTTATTGAACAGTCCTTGTATATAGTACATTTATGTTTATGAATAATATTTCAATATATACAACAAGTACAAAAAATGGACAATATAAATAATTTTAACCTAAAAAGTAGTGTTAATCAATATTGAATTCTAAACAAAGTTCACACGAGAGTAAAGATATCAGTGTATGCCATTTTAGTTAAAAATAATCTTAATCATGTGTGCCTAATTAACATACAGTATTTTGATGATTTTAAAGTAGACAAATTTCAATAAAATTTAAAGTTATAGTAAAATTAATTTATGTGAAAGTAGAGATCAGTACAAGGAACTCAAGTTAAATTAACCCTTCTAACTGTGAAAAATAATGTCGTCAAGATAACTAATTGTTGTTCACAATTATCCGCTTGAAATTTTTCATCACAGGGGCTAACGTGTTTTTTTTTTTTAATGATGACAAGCTTTAAATCATTTAAATCACGCTGTTTACATGTATACATACAGTTTTTGATATAACCCGGTAAAGAAAAGTTGAGGCTTTGCAGATCACGTAAAATCGCCGAAGTACGAAATGCCCCGGCCAGAGAACATGTGTCAAAGAAGTGTACCGCATTCTATTGGAACCAAACATTTTTTGGGACAATCCGGCGTCTTCAAAATTCGAATTTGAAGAAATATAGGAGCATATAAATAAAACGAGTTTAGTTAATAGCAGTTGTAAAGCCGTTATGGTCCAATAATGCTAGTACAGCTAACCGCACACCACACTATGTTACAGTCAGAATGTAATAATCATTAGCGAATGTTGTACGAATTTTCAAATAATGAAAACTTTGTTTATTTACTGTTCCGTTTAAAACAAAAATGGGCTTCGTCACTCATTAATGATGGCACCTTTTTATTCAATCTAAAGATAACTTGCATTCTCTTCTAAATGATTTTCATTGTTGAATAATTTGCATTTTACGCAGATAGAATCTTATAATTTCCGGAATAAAATTCGCCTGACTAATTCACGATGAACTCCCTTAACCCAATTTGCACCAAAAATAATTTTTTAAATTCAAAATTAACTGAGTACTATTTGTTTAAAATGTGACTCCTGTATATCATTTTCCCACACTTGATTAAGATAACTTACTTAAAATTGAATACACTGTGACTAATTAATTCTGCGTCAAAAACTTTATTTAAAATTTAAAATTGAAACGCGGATGGAGTAATGGAAAGAAAAGTATGTATGTAAGAATATATACAAACAAGGGTGAAGTCGTAGAAATGAGCAGAGAAAAGGGGAAAAAAGATTAAAGTTAAAAATAAGTAAACTCAAAACAAAGTGAACGGAAAAAATTCAAAAAGCAAAGGAAAAAAGTCAAAAAGGTTCTGAAAAGCTAGTCTAGAAGAATAAAAGGAACTTTAAAACTACCAAAGCCTCGCCCAACTATCAGTGAAAATGGTTCATGAGGGGAAAACAGAATTTATATTAAAAAAAAAATTGTATCCCCCCTCCCCTGAAAAATGACAAAACACGAAAATAAATAAGAGCTAAAATAAGGATTTTCCTAATCGTAATATGCTGGTTCTTGACAACGGAAAGGTAAAAATGAATAAGAGTAAATGACAGGAGAGATGTTCAGTAAATAAACGATAATCTAAACTGATTTACCTTGGCCAAGAACAGAGCTGTGTATGATGAATTTTTAACATGTTTAAAAAAAGTTTATTTGCTCTCTTATTTTTCACTTTTTTAATTTTTACTGCTAACGTAAATAATATCTATTATTAAAAAGGCGAATAATGGAAAATTAGATTACTGAATACATTAATCATAATATAAATACGATTATTTACTTACAAATACCCATACTATTTTTTTTATTAACCCACAAACTGTGATCAGTTTTTTCCTTTTATTTTAGTTAAAAAGCGCTTATATTTTCTTTTTTCACTATGCATTTCCCCTTAAATTTCCCGTTAAAAATCAAGATGACTGATCTTTGTTCTATTAATCGAGTTTTCCTCTGTTCATTGCTACCATAGTCCCTTTATGTGTAATTTATCGTTTTTGCCATGCACAACCCATATATTTAATATAACTCATATTTTTCAAATTAGTAAATTCTTAATTTCTGTTTATTTTTTCAGCGGCTCTTAATAATATGCCTGATCATGAAAATTGGAAATAATTACGAGCGGTAATTTACCAATTAAATGCATTTATTTTAGTCAATAATGTGATTAAATTGACCGATAAACGTATCAACTGTGATGACACCATTTTTTTATTTTTTATTTTTACAAAAAAAATGAACCTATGTTTTTACAATATAAACCACCAGTACATAATTTATCAATCAAAAAATGATCATTTAAACATTGTTCATAATTTCACACTTTAAAAACAGTGATGTATATAACAATAAACAAGTTTTTAATTATTCGAGTATTTTATGATTTCATAATAACAATTTACTTACTGTTGTAATTTTACCAATATACGAGCTGTTTTACTGATGTACTGAGCAGCTTGCCTTTGATTATCTTGTATCTGTAATAGATAATATCATTCCTTTAAGTTCCCATATATAATAATTTCTTAAAATGAAAATAATTTAGGTATCTAAAATATCTCGTAATTCTCTGTTTTAGACATTTTATATGTATTAAATATTATAAATGAATTTCCTATAAAACATAAATTTATTTTAATTAACTAATTTAATCGTAACTAATCATCGATTCTAGATTTATAATTAAATCAAACATGTCACAAACATTATATAATACAAGTCATAACTGGAAAAAAAAAATTAATTAAAATTAACACCAAGAACTAATGTTTTTTAGTGCAATTTCTACTATTCGTGTCGAATTATTATTTTTCGGCGACGAAGGAATGTAGAGAGCTGTATGGAGTTTTACATCTGCCTTGCTCTTACTATCTAAGTTAAGGTTTATCGAACATTTTATAAAATTATATTTTTTCACATTTTGTTCTGCGTTATTTATCCTTTTATAAGAAAATAATATTTTATTAAATCCACTCCGCAATTGAGGTACATTTAGAAGTGTGATGATTTTTACGTCACATATAAAGGTCCGTTTATATCTTCAGAAATCGAGCGTGTCAGACAAAATAATATATTTCTATGCAGTGTGTATTAACGTATTTACATCTATCGTAACGCGACCGCTCAGACACGGTCAGACCCGTATCGTGTCCGGCCCGTAATTTCGGAAAGAATATTTTGTCTGAACGGTTCCGTGTCTGTACGTATCTGTGGCTACTTTCCGGGCAATGTGAATAGAGTATCGGGACCGTGCAGACTTGGATAACGAAAAACTCATCGAAATTGTAGCAGAATATAAATGCCTTTATAATTTAACGGACAAAAAATACAGTGACAATCAGAAAAAGGATCAGATGTGGAACGAACAATAAGTTCTTTAAACAGCGTCCAATATTCTCCTTCTAATTTTCTTTTCTTGACGGTCATGCATTTTGCTCTTTTTTTACGTTTTATCCCGGCCTTCTTCTTCTAGTAACGATGCAATTATGGATAAATCTTCCACAAAGAAGTGCCAGGATCATTTTCAACATAAATCGACCTGCTTTTCCCACCAAAGTTATTATTCAGTAACTGCCGGTGAGAGCAGCCGCGTCCGACACCGACGACGGCGTCTGTCGATGTCTCGGCACGCTTCTAACACGTTAGATGTAAATAAATTGTGTCTGACGGTGTCTGACACGCTCGATGTCTGAAGATATAAACGGACCTTAAGTCAGCGCATCTCACTCAACCATCTAACATATTCATTTGTAATTATTGCAAAAGGAAAAATATTTATAAATAAAATTTTAAAAATCCAGCAAACTATCGTAATTAGTGATATTACATATTACGTATTATTTTCTAATTAATTTCATATTATCAAATACATTTTAGACTCAGTTCCAATCTGTAAAAGCTGAATTATTAAACTTTAATTACAACACAAAAGTGTGGCTATATTAATTATTTTAAAATCTGTATATGTATACATTTCAAAGACTAAAAATTTATACAACCCTTTAAAGATATTCAACAGTTTTATTGTTTCTTGCTGGTTGCTTTTAATAAATTTATTCACATTTCAATAGAATTATTTAACAAAATACCCATTTATCGGATTCTATTCAATCAATCTCTAACTTTATTTTCCACGCGAATGTTGTTTACAAAAACTTCTTTCAATAAAATACGCTGCTGCGGATGAAACGAAGTTTTAATGCTTTTATCTTAAATTTCGAATTAGCAATTTGATAATTATAAAGTATTACTTTTAAACTTTTGCTCGTCTACACTTCAGTTTCTTTTTCCAATAACGTTAAATTATTACTGTCATATATTTACTATAGTAAATTAATACTTCCATAAATAAAACATATTATAAAAATAGAGACAATAATTCAATGTCTTACAAATCGGGATCCAGTATCATGCGTGTGAGGCTTACAAGTAGAAAATTAGAAGAAAATAATTGAATAAAATATAGTCAAAATGTTACTGAAGAGTCATCATTTCGAAATACAATAAAAATAATAACACAATTGACAATTTATTTTTATATAAAAATTTCGCTAAGGAAAACGGTTTTAACATTGCTATGGTTAATTAGTTTAAGCTCGCTATCAACCTGAAATCGTAATAACTTCATCAAAAGTTCGGAGGACACATTTGTAAAGAATTATATTACAAAAGCTGTAATTTACAAATTATCGTAAAAATCTTTTTTTAAAACCAATTTGTCAATCCTGCAAAAACGAACAACCAACTTCAACGGTAATTTTATAAAAAAAAAAAAAAAAAAACGAAAAGAAGATGGTAAATTTGTTTAACAGCTTCTTACCGTAAATGAATTTCAAGTGTTTTAACGTCAATTTTAAATGTAGTTTTACGTACACCTACATTGCATACAGAATACTGTCATGAGTGTGCTTCATTATCTATACAACAGGAGATGCCCATTACCTTTAGTAATGAATGGATAAATTTTAAACAGGATGTAAAATCATTAAACATGAAAAGTATTTTAAAAAATAAATTAAAATTTAATGACAACTTCACCTGGGCAATAAGAAGGAAAAAATGGGATTGGCAGGACATATTGCAAGAATGGATTCTATACGAGATGAACCAAGAAAATAACAGATTGGACTATTTATGGGAAAGGGGGAAGACCTGAAATCAGATGATGGAAGGACAATATCGTTAAAATCCTAAAAAATATAAACAGTATCAACGGGTGACTTATGACAGACTAGAGTGGGCTCGATTGAGGGAGGTCTTTTCCCGTTTTCAGGGCTAGATTATAAGTTTTTTTTTTAATAATAATAATATGTAACCATTAAATGATCTCGTCACACACAAAAACCCTAAATGTGTCGGAATTAAAAAATGGTGTACAAACACGACGGATTATTATAATGAAACGTCTGTTAAATGTCAGAGAATCGGTATCATTAACGATAACTGATTTGTTTGCTGAACGCGTTGCAGAAAATCTGCCACGAAATAAATGGATACTTTAAAGGATATTCCAGAGTTTTTTGAAACCATTTTTACTATTGACTGAAAATTGAGCTGAAAGCAATATATTACCGTGTCATCACTTATTTTTCTCTAATCCGATAGGTTATGAAAATTCTTAAAAGCTGCTTAAGTAACACCAACATAGAGGCTAAGTTGAAAGAAACGTTGCTTGCTTCATCATTGTAAAATAGTATTAAAAACTATTTAAATGCCAGCCGAGGAAAATTTTGTTTCATTTTTCTCTTAAATTTTTATGTTTAAATTCATAAATTAAATTTCATTTCTTTTTTTACAATTAAAACTTATTTAAAAAAAAAACCTCAATATTTGACGAGATGAAGTTATAAAAATTCCCGTAATTTTGACTGCTATAATCGGAATATAACAAAACAAGTTTTAAAACATACTCTTTGTTTAATATTAATGTATTGTTGGCTGAAAATGAACAATATAACCTCCTCCTTCTTGTAGGGATCCCATGGTTATAGCTCAAGCATATATTTCATATCTTAGAAAATCTATTTTATTTTTTTTAAGTCATTTAAAAAATGATTAATTTAAACACTTTTAAGATCACATATCCGATATTAAAAATAAATAAATAAAAAAAAAAAATGTATTTATTTTAGACCCTTTAAAGATACCATCGAAAAAAGAATAAAAATAAGTATCAACACATCCACAGAAAAACATTATTTCTAATTCAAAAAATAAGAACATCTTAAAAATGAAATGAAACATTTTTATTACCAGTGCAACCTCAGCAGCCTGCTGAAAAAGTCTGAGGGCATCGATTATACTGGTATCTTGTATAATGTTAGCAGCTTTCTCTAGTAACAAAACTGCTGTATCAGCCGATCCGTGATATTGGTATAATTCACTAGCTTCTTTCGCTAATTTAGCTACTTCACGTAAATCACCCATCTCTTTTGATATTAATATAACCTGTTCTAAACATCTATAAAACATTTCAATAAAAATTAACAAACTTATTTTAACTGCCTATATTTACTATTATAAAATATATACTTTATAATTAGCGTGATACATTATTTAATTCACAATCACAAATAATCATAAAAAACATCAAACATCCAAAAAACATAATTAAAATGAAATCACGGGGACTAATTTCGAATGTAAACATCCGGAATCATTACTACTTGAATGTTATAACTGTAAATTTTTTCTATCCAAAACTAGTTAAGTTTTAATTTTATAAACTGTTACTTCCGAGTTTAAAAATAAAATGCATGTTTATTGTACACTTGCACATTATTAACTTTTAAACAGAAATATACAAAATATTTGTAAAAAAAATTATGATATTAAAATTATATTTACTTACTTTGCTGCTTGAAATAATCTGTTAGTTAATTTAAGGATCGTCATATATGTTTAATGTTTATATTATATTAAAAAAGTCTAAAACTGCAGCGGTTTTGCATCTAATTTTGATGCTTTAATGTAATTCATGGTCTATCTAGAGGTTTAGTCTCCAATAAAAAAAAAAAAAAATTATGAATACAAAACTTAAAAATCTTTTTATGTATTTGAAAGTGTTTTTTTTAAAAATATAAACAGTAAAGTAAGTCCCATATATCCTTGATAAGGTACCATAGACTGTGAAGTTAAGGTTCACAATATGTACTAAACCCAACGACACTAATGAGAGTAGGGAGCCAGTTCCTTTCTTTCGGACTCCTTTACTTTCACACAGATTAATCATATAATTTCCACCGATAAATCTAATATACGCTGGCTCTTGAGTTCAGTAAAACTGATCAATTATATTTAAAGGGTCCAGCTGGATAAAATGGTCGAATCGGTCCTTAAGTCATTTGGAAAAAGTAATTGAGTCATTATGTTCGGCATCAATGGAAACGCCGATTCCTAGATTTTTAGACCTTTAAACCCTCATAGGGCTCCATAAGGCCCAATTTTGTGGTTTTTAGATTTTTTACAATATCTCGGTCAGTTTTCAAGCTAGGAAATTTGTTTTTCCTTCAAATTGTGATCGATTCCAAACTCTACAAAATGGTTCTACTCAAGAAAAATTTGTCGTAAAATTCAAATTTTTATAGCGTTTGAAAAATTTTAAAACTCGATTTCTCGAAAACAAAAGCATACTCATGTTTAAAAATAAAATATTTTATGCATTTTTTTTTTTTTAAATATGTATAAATTTTTTCAGGTTTTTGAAAGTGGCGGAACGTACTCAAAAACCCTAAAAACCGTATATTTTCGGTTTTTTGACCTTATTCAAGCCTCTAAGTCCTTCCTGGTAATCTACTTGATACTCCATATGCCATTTCTGACTTCATTCTATACTACCAAGATGGTAAAAATTGTTTCCGTAGGGGCATTTCATCGTAAAGTATTACGAAACCAATAAAAACCACATTATCGAACAATCATTAATAAGTCCTAGCGGCTTCGTGTATTAATACCGATTCTCAAGATTGATAATCATATTTCTATACACTTAGTACATGAGGTGAAAGTATGTGGTTTGAAATTAAAATTCATTTCTGACATACAAATAAACGATGAAAAGTAGTCGATCATGTACTAAAGTGTATAGAAATATGATAATCAATCTTGAGAATCGGTATTAATACACGAAGCCGCTAGGACTTATTAATGATTGTTCGATAATGTGGTTTTTATTGGTTTCGTAATACTTTACGATGAAATGCCCCTACGGAAATAATTTTTACCATCTTGGTAGTATAGAATGAAGTCAGAAATGGCATATGGAGTATCAAGTAGATTACCAGGAAGGACTTAAGAGGCTTGAATATGGTCAAAAAACCGAAAATATACGGTTTTTGAGTACGTTCCACCACTTTTAAAAACTTGAAAAAATTTATACATATTTAAAAAAAAAAATGCATAAAATATTTTATTTTTAAACATGAGTATGTTTTTGTTTTCGAGAAATCGAGTTTTAAAATTTTTCAAACGCTATAAAAATTTGAATTTTACGACAAATTTTTCTTGAGTAGAACCATTTTGTAGAGTTTGGAATCGATCACAATTTGAAGGAAAAACAAATTTCCTAGCTTGAAAACTGACCGAGATATTGTAAAAAATCTAAAAACCACAAAATTGGGCCTTATGGAGCCCTATGTGGGTTTAAAGGTCTAAAAATCTAGGAATCGGCGTTTCCATTGATGCCGAACATAATGACACAATTACTTTTTCCAAATGACTTAAGGACCGATTCGACCATTTTATCCGACTAGACCCTTTAGGAAAATTATTAAATAAGAATATTTTTACAAATCGGATAATGAATTTTTGGAAAACCCAACAATGAAAAAATAAAGTGAATAAAACGAACACGGCTCGTTAGTAAAATAAAAGTTGATCGAAAAAAAAATAAATTAAAGATGACATTTAAAAGATTTATTAGATTATTTCACTATTTTTTTAAATTAAGCGAAATAGAATTACAAATCTAAAAAATCATCCCATCTGTTATATACACGATTATATTTCAAGCAAAATTTATGAAACCAAAAATAAAACTCTTTCTTCACACTTTTACAGAACAGTTTGTTACTGCCGGGTGTAAAATGATATTTGTATTGTATCATCATTTGTTAAGCTTATTTTCGTTTTATTCATTTTTGTTATTATGTATTACTAACATTATTAAGAAAAGTTAGCAATTGTTATGGCTAATGCTTCTAAACACAATTAAATTTTTTTTTTAATAAGCATGAAAGTTAATGCATATAATATAAATAAAGGATACGATCTTGTTTGTTTATAACAATTTGCAGCTTTAATGTATGATTCCCTGCATTGAGTAAACGACTTCGTTGTTTTGAAACAAACAGCTAAAACAAATATAATAGAAAAAAATTATTCTAAATGAAATATAAATATCCCGTACGAAAATAATCAAATCGGAATACCTTTATTGAGAAAATTATACATTTCTAAGATATTACAAGAAAAATAATTATTTATAGATAAAATTTCCTCGGCCCATGAAGAGCAAAGGTATCAACCGTTCCAAACGTTAATTTATTGATTGCTGTTTTTTCAAAATGTCTATTATTATTTAAAAATTGATTTATTTGATGTTTCCATCTACTTTTTTGATCACCCCGTTTCCGTCTACAATGCGAAAGGTACCAAAAAGTGGATTGATATGTCCAACGGTAGTCTCTTAATTACATGGCCAGCCCACTCCCATTTTCTCCTTCTAACATAATTCACCACGTCCATATTATTACTTAAAAGCCGTTTTATTTCTTTTATTTTAATTCGATTTCTTATCTTTATATTAAGCATTGATCTTTCTAGTATGTATTGTGTTATCCTTAGTTTATTTATAATTATTGTGCTCAGTGTCCAAGTTTGGCACACATAAGTTAAGTTAAAAATTTGACTTTTATGCGGATTACTAAAAGGACCTTTAAATATTCTTTTTAGCGATCAATATTTATTCCATGTCTTAGTAATTCTCACATTTACTTGTTTTTCCATCCTATTCTCAAGTGATAATTGTTGACCCAAGTACGTCGCTTCACTCGCTAGTTTTTTTAGATTATTATCTATCTGCATTTCTCTCTCGGGTTGTAGTCTTAGTTAATATTTTAGTTTTTTAGGTGTTAACAGATAGTCCAACTTTTGACCCCCCTGAGTGTCTCTAACAACATATCCCTCAGTTCTTCTAAGGAAGAGGAAAAAAGGATAATATCATCCAAAAATCTCAAATTTGATAATTTCTTGCAATTTATATTTATTCCCTTATTTTCCCAGTCCAATTTCTTAACAATTTCCCCTAATGTACAACTAAGTAAGATTGGAGAGAGTGGGTCTTTTTGCCTAATCCCCTTATTAATTGAAAAATATTCCCTTTTGATATCCGTTATTTATACGTTCTTTTAGTCCCTTATACATTTCTTGAATTAACCTTACGAAATTTCCTGGGATCCCTTGCTTGTGCAGTGCTTTAAGTATATATTCAGGTTTTAAGGAATCGAACGTTTTTTTGTAATCAATTAGGGCTAAATATATATTTATCTGATATTCGTTTTTTTTTTTTTCTACTATTTGGTTTATTGCATGAAGGTGGTCAGTTGTTGAAAATATCTTCCGGAAGCCGGCTTGTTCTATCGGTTGCTGGACTTCTAAAAAAATGTTTTAATCTTATTTCTAATAATTTTGAGAATAACTTCGAAATATTTAAGCTTAAAGTAATAGGGCGGTAATTATATGGCGATCACCTTTCTTAAAATTTGAATACTTCCATTCTTCCGGTATATTAATTGTTCTTAAGATATTGTTGAAAACTATTGCTAGAAATTTAAGTAGATAATCCCCTCCTGGTTTAATATATTCGTTAACTATACCGTCATGACCTGGGCTTTTATTAGATTTTAGTTTTCCTGTTATTATTTTAATTCCGTTAACTAAGAACTCGGACTCTGGTTCGAAGCTTACCACTATGTTCTCGCAATTATTTTCGCCCTTATACAATTCTCTATAGTAGTTAATTATTAATTTATTTATCTCGTTTCTATCTTATATACTTTTTCACCTGTTGAATTAACGTACAAACTTCACGGGGTACCTACGATAAGTTCCTAGTTCAGTTTCCTGATATTTTTACTTCCTCTAATGTTGCGTATATTATTTTTTTTTTTTTTTCTAAGTTCGTTCTTTTTTCTTGTCTCATTCCTTATCAATTTGGAGATTAAATTTAATTCAATTTTATCCCTGGATGTTTTATTTCCTATTTTAATAATGGTAGCTCTTTTCTTATATAGGTTAATCACATCTTGATGCGTTGTTACGTCATGTTGTTTATTTTTATCGGAGACACCGGCTGAATTATAGTGGTTATTGTTGACTTTGATATGTTGCTGTACAATCTATTAGTATCTAAATAGTTAATTTTTCCAAATAGTTCAGCTAATTTATTTTTATATATCACAGAATTAATTTTATTGTATTTTTTCTTATTATGTATCTTATTATTTAATCGTCTATTAAACCTCATTGTAAAAGAGAGTAGTATAGAAATTAAATGAGTTCATGCCGTAAACTTTGTAATTAGTTATTTTATTGTTTTTATTTTCCGGGGCCAGTATATATAGTCAATTAATAATTTATATTCTTGATTTGGTGATATCCATATCCAGCGTTTTCCTTTTCTTTTTAAAAAAAATCAATAAATTATTTTGAAATTAAATTGCTGGCAAAACCTTATTAATCTCCAGCCTCTTTCATTTTGTTTACCATAACCAAAATTACCCATTATACTTTTTTCTCCCTTGTTCCTTCGCCCAATTTGATTGTTTCAATCTCCCATTAATGTTAAATTATTATCTTTTGTTCTAAGTTCGTTAATTGTTTTTTCTAACATTTTATAGAACTCCTCTATTTCTATTTCTTCGGCAGAAAGTTAAATTCAGTGTTATTTCTATTTGATTTTCAAAACGGCCATCCTATCGTTAATTCCTCTAAATTCCCTTAATTCATTTGTATAGTTTGGTTTTATTAAAAACCGGACTTCCCTCTGCCCTATATTACTCCCCCCTATGTAACAAAATAAATTTCCTCTTTGCGTAATTATAATTTTTTCGCCTGTCCTTCGAATTTCTGAAAGACCTAGAATTTCAATGTCTGTTTTTCGGGAAGCTTCTTCTAGTTCTGCCAAGTTTTCCTCTCTTTTAAGTGTTCTGACATTTATTGAACCAATTTTTATAACACATTTATTCTTATTAATGGTATTAGCGATATTTTTTTTTTTAAATTCGTTATTTATATTACCAATTTTATTACTATTTTTATTTATATTATTACTATCAAGTATAGGAACGGTTAAAGAATCATCGGTGTACTCACCCTCGTTTACCAATCGTTTTGGGTAAGGAACGAAAATAATATCCGAATAATAAAAATTTTAATTTTCTAATTTGGTACTCGCTTATTAGTATTAAAGTATAGTTTACTTAATACTCGTTAATTTATGTATTTAAATAAATACAAATATGTTTTGCCATGCGATTCGATTAGTACGCGGCATTATCAAGTTTCCGAACATAATATATATGACTGGTTGCAGGATGATGAATCCCAGGTCAGACGTGGAAAATGGGAGACCGAACAATAAACCAATGAGAAAAACGAATAATTTAACAAAGAATAAATTTAAAATCGGAACGCAATATGCGCAAAACTTATATAAAATTGAATAACTTAAGAACACGGTTACGGAAATGAAAATAAATAGAGATATACTAGGTATAAGCAAAACCAGATGGCCTAGATGGAGGACGTATTACACGAAGGAAGGCGTCTTCCATTACACCGGAAATGACAATCTAAAACATGAAAATGGAGTAGATTTATTTATGACGAAAGAAATGGAGAAGCATACGACTGATTAGCTTGCATTTAATGATAGCATAGTAATGGCGCATTTGCTTGGTAGAAATATAAGAATAAACATAATACAAATCAATGCACACCTACTGCAAATAACAATGAGAATGAAATCGAACAAATTTACAGTAATCTAAAGATAGCGCTGTCATTTTCCAAAAGCCCCGCAATGAACATAATTGGAGATTTCAATGGAAAAATCGAAAAAGGTGAAAGATAAGATGCAGTAGGCAAATTTGGATTAGGTGAACGCAATAAAGAAGGGAGCAGATTAGTTCAGTTTTGCAATAAAATGAAATATATTGTAATAAATACACGTTTCCAACTATATTTACGCAGGCTATGCACATGACAATCATCTTTGAATAAAGTAGAATAAGTAATCAGAAATTAAATTGCATATATTTTAATTCACAATATCTTTAGGAACCCAGTTAAATAAGCCTGTATCATCCGATTATAATTTACCAGAAGTAACATTTAAATTGAAGTTAGCCATTAAAAAGAAACCGCGAAGGGTAAAGAAACGATATAATATAGAAAATGCTGACACTAAAACAGAATTATCAAAATTTATACTAAGCAAGATTTCCAGCAGTAAACGAGAAAACACCGAGCAAATGTATTGAAAGATTAAGGAAATAATTGGAGAATTTGGAAAAATGTATAAGATGGAAAAAGAAAAATTTGGATGACGGAAGAAATACTGAGACTGATGGCGGAAAAAATAAACAAACAACGAGGAGTACAAAAAATGACAAAAGATAATAAGAAGAAAGGTACGACAAGCTTAAGCTGGATTGAAAGAGTAATACAAAGTAATGAAAAACACAATATTTCCAATCTACGCAGAAAATTTAAAATCATCGGAATTCGCAAATGACCAATGTCGATAAAAATAGAAAAATAGTAGGAGACATCGAGTCGAGAAAAACACCTTAGGAAGAGTCTGTGAAGGAAGAAAACGTAAAAATAACAAAATATCAACAAGACTAATTCCAATCCAGCTTTATACCAATTCCTAAAAAGCCTGTTCAGAAAAAATATTGCGACTTCAGACTAATCAATGTAATAGGCAATGCACTAAAGATATTTTTAAAAATCATTCAAAAGAAGATTAATAAGAAGTTGGAAAGTCATATGGGAAAAACTCAATTTGGTTTTAGAAACGGACTTGATATCCGAAAGCAATCCTTTACGTTCAGCTATTAGTCCAAAAATATTATCATCAAAATCAAGATAATACGTTTTATAAATGTCGAAAATGCCTCTGATAAAATCAAATATGACAAAATGTTTTACATATTATAAAAAACATCAATAAACATAATCGATTTAAACTGGATCCTTTATCTGTATGATCGGCAGAAAATTACAATGCAGTTAGGAAATGATGAATCACGCGATATGAAAATTGAACATAGAATAAGGCAGAGTTGTATACTGTCGCCGATGCTGTTCAATATTTTTATATAAGTCGTAATGGAAAAACCAAAGAAAATTCATGTTAACGGCCTATTGGTTAACAATATTCGATTTTCAAATGATACTGCTATTGTAGCTAGTTCATAAAAGAAGACTTACCAAGATTAATTTATGTATACTGCAGATGAAATGGAAATTAAAATAAATTAAAAATAAATAAATAAATATACGAGTGTATGCAGGAAAAAACACGAAAAAGATGAAACAAAATTATTGCAGATTTAAAATTACGTACGCCTGATCAGATGTTGCATGCAGGTAAAAAACATGGATGTTAATGACAGCCGCATCAAAGAGAACTAAAATATTTAAATTGCAGGTGTTTCAACAATTGCTAAAAATTATCTGGGTTCAGAAAATAACCGGTAAAAAAGTGTTACGAAGAACTACTGATCGTGATTAAAAGTAAAAATTTTAATTATCTGAATACATTACGGGAGGGAACATATAAGAAATACTTTAACTGATACTGCAGGAAAAACGGAGACGCGGTAGACCGAGAAGCTATGGCTTAATAACATAAAAAGCTGGACAGGAATTAACGGAGCGAGAGAACTCGTAAAAATAACGCGGAACAGAGAATTAAACAACAAACTGTTCGCCAAATTTTCTAAATGGATAAAGCAAACAAAGAAGATGCTATACATCAAATTTTTAATAATTCATTATCAAATTCCTTCCTCGAATTACAGACGTATTAATTTCTAATATATTTCCAAATTTTTACATTACCCGCTTTAGAATATTCATCTGCCGCTAAATCATAATCCGGTTTCCATTTAAACAAACTAGTTTTTAAACTGAAACAATGTAAACAATGAAGGAAAAAGTTTAATACAAAGTAAGTCTTACAAAATATAATTAACGATACGTATTTTTCTTATGAAATAAAGTAATTTTCAATAAAAAATCATTAAATTATAGTATGTCACCTTTTTTCTGCATTTTTTAAATGTTCAACACCTTCATCAAATTTTCTGCTGTCACTCATTGTAAAGCTCTTGTAATTTAAATAAGGTACCAAAAAAAGTCTAAGCAATTTACAAATGAATTTTCGAAACTAATTTAAACTTTCGAAGATTAGAGACATCAATATAAACTCGCATCTCTATAAAAACATCTTAACAATATCCCCACCATTTGAATATACAAGATAACAACACACAACGATAAAAATAATTGGAAGTGAAAAATAAAATACCAATCCCTTTAGTTGGAGAGGTGAAAATTGTATGAATGTTTTGGCGGAGAATTAGAAAATCGTAATCATTTTTTTTTAAAATTAATATAAACCGAAATACTAGTAATAAAAAACAATAAAAAAAAAATGCAAAAAGTTTAAAAATTTTAACGAATAAAAATTGAAAATATAAAAAACCAAATATTTATAATTAAATGAAATAAAACCGATTTTAGCATTTACAAGAATTATAAATTGTTTTTAAGGTTTAATTATCAAATCGGATTTTGTAACAATCAATTTTAAATATAGTATTAAATTTAAAAAAATCATCGATAGTGAAACGTTAATTCCGCTCATTTGTGTGAAACTGTGATATTTTGTAGAGCGAAAAACTAGTGTTGCACGAGTTGTATGACGAAACTAAGTCAATTAATAAGAGTTTTTGACGTTAGGATAGTGTTAAGTTATTATGATAGTTATTAGGTATTTACGATTGCTAGGCTGATGTAACATTTTTATGTATTTGTAAGTAGTTTATTTTGTATAGTTTATGAAAATTACATGAAAATAATCGATGGAGAAAGGAGACGAACCGGTGACGAAAACAGCTAAACAGCTAGAAAAGGAAAATAAAAAATTAGCCAAACTCGAAAAGTTTAAGCAGAAACAAGCTAAAGTTGAAACGAAAAAAGAAGTAAACACTGAAGTAAGCGATCTTTCTTATTTAGTTTTTCAATTTAAACGATCGGGAATTTCAAATTCAAAATTTTATCATATTCACTTTATTTTTATCCTTTTATAAATTTACATTTGCGTAGAAAGTCGACAGTAAGAAAAAACCAGTAAAAAAAGATAGAACAGATGAACCTATTTTGTACACTGTTAATACGTCACCGGGAGAAAAAAAGGATATTTCCGGAGCGATGCCCGATTCTTATAGTCCTCGGTATGTGGAAGCTGCTTGGTACGCATGGTGGGAAAAACAGGGTTTTTTTAAACCTGAATACGGAGTATGTTAATCGAATTGTAATGTAGTAACCGAATTTTATAAAATGAAAAATAATTAATTTAATAAAATAATATTTTTCAAATATTTCAGCGTGAATCGTTTTCTATTCCGAATCCTAAAGGTACTTTTGTAATGATTATACCGCCTCCTAATGTAACTGGTTCGCTGCACTTAGGGCATGCTCTTACTAATGCTGTAGAAGATACATTAACACGATGGTATAATGTTTATTTTTATTATTAGATTTTTAATCTGTGTAAATGTTTTTTGTCGATTTATACTAAAGTTTGTGTGCTTTTTTGGTTGCCTAGGAACCGAATGAAAGGTAAGACAACATTATGGAATCCAGGCTGTGATCATGCTGGAATTGCTACACAAGTAGTAGTCGAGAAAAAATTATGGCGAGAATATAAGAAAACGCGATACGATATTGGAAGGGAAGAATTCATTGAAAAAATATGGGAGTGGAAAAACGAGTACGTTTTATTGAAATTAAAATATCTTTTATATATCACTTTTAATTCAGTGTTTATTTTAATTAATATTTTATCTTCATTTGATACGTAAATGGTTCGATAGGAAGGGTGACAGAATATATACTCAGTTGCGTCAACTTGGTTCGTCTCTCGATTGGGATAGAGCTTGTTTTACAATGGATAGCAAACTGTGTAAGGCTGTTGTAGAAGCATTTGTACGATTGCACGAAGATGGCGATATATATCGAACAAATCGATTAGTAAATTGGTCTTGTTTCCTTAAATCCGCTATATCAGACATTGAAGTAAGAATCTGCATAACTTTTTGTAAACCGAATGATAACATTTTAATCCAAGTGCATGTGAATAAATCGTCATTGTTAAATTTTATGGTATATACGTTATAGGCTAATGCTCTGTACAATTTAATATCATCTTAATTATCATTTATAAATTTTAACTTTATTTTTTTTTTAAATCAAAAAATAGTTTTAACCAAAATTCTATCAAATTCATTTTATATGTAAAACTTTAAAAATCATTTTTACTGACTTATCACCGTGTTCCAAAGTAAAATCTGATTAAACTCTTTTCTGAAAAAATTTCTGACTCGCTACTGAATGAGAAACAATGCCTAAATTGACTTTCAATACAAAATTCAATTTAAAATAATTCGGACGCTAAAAATGCTATCTTATTTAATTTAAACGATTATTACTTATGTATAAATAGCATTGTTGATTTCTTTTCATAGTACTAAACCTACTCTTAGAATGTTAAAAATAAGTTACTGAACAAATTTCTTTTTTCTTTTTATTTATCAGTTTTAAAAAAGAGTATAATGTAACTCAAGAGCGATTAAATTTTTGTACTCTTATGTAGCACCGCACAGTGCTTTTTTAATTGGATCTAAAATTTAAAGTGTAATAAATCATTAAATATTAAAAAACCATAATATAAATGGAATTTTCGTACAGATAAATTTATTTTAATTACTACGGTTTTTTTTTAAAAAAATAAAATAAGAACTTATTGATTCATAAGCATCAAAATTTTTTGCGTTATTCTTATTTCAGAATATATAATTTAACTACTCAATATTTATTAGTAATGTATTGCTGTTTTCATACTTATAAGATTACTCACATACACACATATATACATATAAATTTTTTTTTTTTTCTCTTTCTTACAAGGTGGATAAACTTGAATTAAGTGGTCGAACATTACTCAGCATACCAGGATACAGTGACAAAGTTGAATTTGGAGTGCTAGTTCATTTTGCTTATGAAATTATAAATGACAAAAATGAATTAACTGGAGAACGCGTTACTGTAGCAACCACTCGAATTGAAACGATGTTAGGCGATACAGCAATTGCTGTTCATCCTGATGACGAGAGATACAAACATTTGCACGGAAAATATGTGAAACATCCGTTTTCAAATCGTAAACTTCCTATAATTTGTGATGTTTTCGTAGATAAAGAATTTGGAACAGGCGAGTTATTTAAATTTTTATTTAGTGTACTTTTATGTGTATCGCTGCTTTTGATTCGAAAATACTTTGATATAACTGCTCTAACTTCAATAAAAAAAAAAAAAAAAAAAAAATATCACAAAAACACGAATAGACATATAAACATCAAAATATTGTTTACTTATTTCTAATTCCCCCCTTTTTTTAACGTTTTTTTTTTTACACTTATACAGCACTGCTGAGAGAGAAGTTTTATTTAAAATATACATACTGTGTGTATTGTTTATAACTTGAATAGTAGAAGGAGAATAATTTGATAATTAATAGATTATTACTGAAGAGAAAATAGTATATAAATGTAAAATAAACCTTGATATACGTTATAGTTTGATGTAATAAATTTATAAATATAGATTTAATGAAATATTTATTGACAATAATGTTTAAAAAAACCAAAAAAAATACTCTTATAGTAATAATAGTTAAAATGATAAATATTCGCGTTTGTAATAAATCAGTTACAAGCACAGGTGCTGATATTAGTATTGATCAAAGGTCAAATTTAAATGCATTTATAGCAGAAATTGTATGTGTAATATATTTTGCGGCGTAAAATTAATAAATCGTTGATCTTTGTCACCCCATGATGGAGAAAAGCAGATAAATAACTGTATAATCTAATTTATTTATAAATAACGAAAATATTTGTGCAAAATAAACAAAAAGTAAAAAAAGAAAGAAAACTTAAGATGAACAAATACAAAAGTAAAAACTTTAAAGCTAAAATTAACTTATCAGACATCGTTACGTAAAAATTCAATAATTGTCCTTTCGTACAAATGATTTTTCTACATCAGTTGATAGCAAATTTGTATGTTTTTTGTAATGGAAATTCGCAAGTACCGTGCTCTTTTATAATTACTAAACAGTGGAATGATTATATATGAAATCAAAAAAGGTTCCGAAAGCATCAAAAATACCGATAATACGTTTCTTTTTGGGCTATGTTACTAAATTTGTAGGACTGATGTTTCCCGTAAAATAGATTTTTTTTAACTTTAAGAAACTTTTATTGCTGCAGAAAGAGAAAATAGATTAAAATAATAAAATTGATCGTAAAAGTTATTATCGGTAATTTTTTCTTTAACAACGCGACGGTAAATGAGTTGCCTTGAATTGTTGAAAATAATTGAGCTCATATTTCAACAACAAACTAAAAGTAATAATTTGTGAAAATTTTCACATCCTTTCTGTTGGTATCAATATCATGAATTGATGAAAGTGCAATATCTTGTTTACTGCAAACTTCTAGGATGGTTGCCTAGTTGAAAAAATCGAGGCAAAAAAAAATAGCCAAAGGATTAAATTTTTACTCTATCTAATAATATTGGAAGACTACAGTAGATGATTATAGTTTATTTTAGCGGGATTTTTGAATTATTATTACAATTTTTTTTTTTTTTTTTACTTTAAATGTTGAGTTCGTAAGTTCTGTAAATACTTATAGCGTTCTCTACTGTTGAGTCTTAATGTCAAAAAATTTCAATTCCGCTGGTAGTGGTTGAATAGAAACGACGAAATGCTGTGACTTTTAATCATTAAAGTTGAGTGAAGAGCATAGGCTGAATCAAAAAATAAAACGGTCAAGATATTTGGAAAAATTTAAATTAAAAGTTTAAAAAAATATATATGCATTGTAAAAATATTTGAAAAATTTTTTAATTGCTATATTTTTCATTCATTATTACTTTTATTATCATTTTCAGTACTTTTGTTAGTTTTATTGAAAGTACCGTATTTTTTTTTAGTTAGACAACAGCTAGATTTTTTAAAATTACGTTCTCGGTAATTTAGTATATGTTAGTTTCACATCTCCCGAATAACGTTAAATACTCTCTAGACTACGGGTGTAAAGTATTACTTTCGTCGATTTTTTGATTACGTAATAAAATTGATAAAATATTGCCGTTTGCTTATAATGAGATGAATATTACACTATTGGTTGTTTTTAAAGTCGTGTAAAAAAACCTCTAGTAGTCTAACATTAAAGTTTCTTGAAGCGTTTAAGACTAAACGCAGTGGTAAAAAGTATTTGTATCCAAATAATTTAAACAAGTATATTTGTACATCTATATATTTTACTATTCTGAATTATTGTTATTATTAATATAATTTCTTATATGTATCATTTATACTACAGGTATTGTAAAAATTACACCCGCTCACGATCATAATGATTACGAGGTTGGGAAACGCCATAATTTGCAGTTTATTACAATCTTTAGTGATGATGGTGTTATCATTGGTGACTATGGCGAATTTACGGTAAATAAAATTATGTAATATTACGCTATACATGAATTATATCGAGTAAATTTCGTCGTAGGCATTTACATATTTAATTTTATATTTCTCTTGAAAAGAACTACACTTTATAGCGCTGTCATAATTGAAATCTTAATTTTGATGCACCACTTTCCGACTTAATGATTACGCTCATTCTCAATTATATTATAATTTTTCAAACATACGTATGCGTTTGATACTTTGGTTAATCTCGCTTTTATTTTAGGAAAATTTCAAGGTCTAGTCTATCCATATGTGGAAAATTGCACCCCTGATTTTGGTGCGATGTTTACTTTTTTTCCTTTACGAATAATTGCTCCTTATATTTCTCCATTCAACTCGATCTTGAGCCTTAGTTCTTAGAGTTTCCTTCCTTTCGTCATTCGGTTGTTTCGCCTCCACTTTTATCGTACATTGCTGTATTAATCTCGTCATCGTTTTTCTTTAGTTTTTTTTTCCGTACAAAGAAATCGGTTACAGCGACATTAAAGGAGGAATAATCTATCATTTATATCCGATATTAAATGAAGAATTATAATTTGTTAATATATTTTACGGAATAACTTTTTAATTAAACAAATAATCATTTAGCTGTACATATTTTTTTAATAAATTCAAAAACACAAACGCCGAATTTTTTTTTTATTGATGAAAGTGCAATGATAAAAAACAAAACCTAAATCAAAATAAAAATAAAAAAGAGAAAATAATTACTATGTAAAAATGACAATAATTCCATGTTTCTTACTCTCGAAGAAATTTGTAGCTTTTGTTTTTTTATTATAACGAGATAAGTAGTCTCTTTCTAATATTTTTTTTTTACGACATGTACCGGGTGTTTTTTTATCAATTTCGTTAAATTTACAGTAAGCATTTAAAAGGTTAATTATTAATATCGGCGGAACAACGAGTAACACAGTATATCTGTCCCATTTGTATAAATTTTATTTTTTTAGCGGAAAAGATTCAGAGTCGGTTTTTTTTTTTTTTTGTTTTTTTGTTAAATTTATTTACCAAAACCTTTTGAAGTTAAATTTTGGGCGTCATGTTGTTATAAGCGAGAATTTTTTACTCGCATATAAATGAGATTAACATATAAAATTATGTAATTCTGCTGGTTCCATCAATATTCGTCCTTATAACTGATTTTTACTGTGTGCGTAATGGCAATTTCGGTAATTAATTTTTCTCGCTAATAAAGAAATTGTTCTGATTTTTGTATAGGGCATGAAAAGATTTGATGCTAGAAAGGCAGTTTTACAAGAATTAAAGAAAATTGGTCTGTATGAAAAAACCACGGAAAATGCAATGGTTGTACCCCTCTGTAGCCGCACAAAGGATGTGGTGGAACCACTAATAAAATCACAGTGGTGCGTGTTATATTTAATTTATATTTATTTTTGATAACGTTACAGTGACTACATTTTTTTATATATTTTTTTTTTTAGTTATATTAACTGATACTGTTTATGAATCTGAATTCAGCATAATTGTAGTATTTGTTTATTGTGTAAAAGCTACCATGTTTTTGTATGCAAAAATGATTAAAGGTATGTAAAATGTGGAGTCATGGCAGAAAAAGCTTCGGAAGCTGTTCGATCAGGGGAATTAAAAATTTATCCAGAACATCATGTGAAAACGTGGTTCTATTGGTTAAATAATATTAGGTATAAAACAAGTTATTATTATTTATGATATTTTTACTTGTTCTAAAAGGAATTTGAAACTTTTTTATAACTCTCGAACAATTAAATATATTTTAGAATGTTTTTTTTTTTAATGTTAAATTTTTATATTTTAAATATTTTTTAGTTCGACAACAACAACTATGGAAAACGCTGATTTTCTATACGGCTTAAAATTTTAAAAAATCTTCAATTAGGGAAGAAAGTAATTGCAGTCAAAATATTACTCTTTTTTTCATTCTAATTCTGAATTAAAATAAAAAATTGTATGAATTTATTTATTTTTATTTTGGAAGTACTGGAAGAGTACCATCATAACAGAAGACCAGTTTTAGGACTGCATTACACGAAGAAGAAGAAAATATTTCACTGAACTTACCTTTCTCTTGTAATCCATGCAGAAAAAGTTCCAGTTAAAAACTGATAAAGGGATAAGTTATTTGTATCTAGTCATTCGGTCTGCATCTTCTAGTTCATTTTGCTGCCTCTCGGAAGATGTTTAACACAACGTGTATATTACTTGAATTCGTAAGACGATAGTATAACCCCTTTTACCTCTTTTCTCTGTTACATTATTCTTAAAGTCTAATAGGAATATTCATGTGTGTTTGCGCGCACAAGTGTGTGTATATTATATATTTATATTTAGTTTAAAAAATAAATTCGTATGCGCAGTTAGTTTAAACGAAGTAAAGATTATTTATTTTCAAAAATAATATAAAAGTAACGGATTGAATTTTTAAGTGATGTATAATTATTACATCATGAAATTCAGAAAGCAGTAAAATTTTTAAGCCATAGCAATTAGAAAAAAATGTATAGATATAAAAATGAAAAAACTTCAGATGACCGTTTACCGTTTAAAATTTTTTCATATTCAGTATTATTTTATTATCGAATTATATTGCGCATTTGAAGGATCAAAATAATAATAAAGTTTTTGGAATCGAATGACAATTGTGTTTAGCCGAAAGCTGGAGAAGAATGTGTGAAGTAAACAAAAAAATTCCAGTATTTACTAGTACTGATTAAAAGCGCCGTGTTCAATAGAGAAAGAATTAGAGTATCATTAAAAATAGCAAAATGGATGTTCAGTGATTTTAGTAGTGCACTGAAAAATAGAGAAATGAATTTAAACAAATGTTTTGCGTTATAAGTATACAGGTTTTATGCGTGCCCCAAAAATATAGACAATGAATTGTGAGAAGTTGACCATATTCAAACGATCATAATACTGAATTACAATATTAAAGAATAATGTGTAAAATATATTTTTTCACAGAGAAATAATCTCGATAATAATGATGAAAAATTTAAATTAACGATTTAACTTTAATTTCCAGCAAGATTGTATTCATTTAAAATATGGTTGATATGTTTTTTCGTGTAATTATTTTTATCTTTTAATAATTTTTACAGAATTAAATAATCAATAAAGCGTCTCAGATTTAGATTTATTAAATATTAATGTTTGTGAATTATGAATTATATTTTTTAAGTAAATTAGCACAAGTAAAGAACGTTTTTTTTTTTTTGTTTTTTTGAAATATGTATATTTATCACTAATTACACATTGCCCCGTCAAGGTAAACGCTTGTCTATGAGTTTCTTTATATCTAATAATTTCTATACCATACTAGTTATATATATACTTATCGCCACGCAAATATTTCATTACAACTTATCCCTTTTTTTTCCCTTATTTTTAACTTATCTATAATTAGTCTATTATATAAATGTTTTATTCTGTCCCTTTTCCTTCCCTTTTATTTTTACTTCTGTTTTTCGCTGTTTTCCGAACCTATTTCTCTTATTTGATGTTTATTATTATTCCTGTATTTCCCTTTTTCTACAACCATTCCTTTATTTTCCTTTTTTTTCGCCGTAATTTTTCCTCCTCTATTGTCTCTTTTGACATTTTATTTAATAACTGAGTTATAATGTATTTGACAATTTGCTCTCCTATCTTTGTTTTAGCTAGCGGCAATTTATACAAATATTTTTTCCTTAGCCCGTATATTATTTCTCTTCTTTTCTCCAGTTCTATTTCCTTTCCTGCCATGATGTATTCCCATATCTCTTTATAAATAAGTACATTCCTCTAACGCTCAGCACGACTTCTTTTTGAATTATTTCACTTTCGGTCACGCCCTTATGCTCTGATATTAATTTCAAGCATTTTATTTGCTGCTTACTTTTTTTCCCCACGTACGTATTCCCGGCCATTTCCCATGCCTGAATTCCATATCTGATTCTCGATTCCGCTAGCGCATGGTACACCATTTTTAATGTTTTCTTTAATTTTCTTTGCAATGTATTCTGGATGTACGTCCCACCTTAAGTGTTGATTCATCATTAATCCCAAATATTTATATTGGGTCACTATTTCTATCTTTCGGCAATTTATCTTCTCACATTCATTTCTTTCGTCCAACTCATGTACACATTCGTTTGAGTGCATTATTAAATTTGGACAATATACATCGTACCTATCCCTTTTCATTCGTAGTATCATTGCTTTAATTTTTGATACGTTAGTTCTTAGATTTTTATCATGTACCCACCTGCTTAATGTGATTAGATCTTTTTGCTTTCTTATTTCTGCCTCCTTTATATCTTTATGCGCTGTAACTATTGCTATATCATCCGCGAACGAGTGTATATCCCTATATTTTAATTCCTTGTATAAACCGTTTGTATATATAATAAACAGTATTGGCGCTAAATTACTACCCAGCGGAACTCCCACATTCAAATCCTCTTTTCCACTTTGCTCATTCAATACATTTACACATATTTCTCTTTGGTTTAAGTCATTTTGGAACAACTTTGCGAATTAATGCACTAAAAGTATCATCAAAATTTTGGTTATTAAAAATTGGTATGCGTTCATGTGTTTAATAATTACACAAACTTATAAATAATGTAAAGTTTGTATCGATTTCCGGAAAATGTAATGTACAGAAATTTCGTTGAAATTGGGTCACTTGTTCTAAGACTAAAAAATAATAAAGTTTTTTTTCTATTTTTCGTTCTTTCGCGTTATACAAGAATGAAAGTTTTTTATTTGTACCCTGGCATAGTAAAATTTTATTTCGATATAAATATCACATATGGATTTTACGAAAATTAAGCGAAGTATTATAGTGCCTAAGAAACGCTAATTTTCATATATACCTGTACAATTTTTGAATTCAATTTTCCAAAAAAACAAAACAAAAAAAAACGGCAATTAGAAATAAAAATTCTTGTTGAAAGTTAATGTGATCTTTTAAATTTTTCAGTTAACTATAATTAAAATTTTATATTTTTTAATTTTTTCGAAATTTTTGAGAATAATTTAATTTTAAAAATAAAATGACAAATTTAATATTATAAACTTTTTATTTTTCGCTAGAGATTGGTGTATATCCAGACAGCTTTGGTGGGGACATAGAATTCCTGCTTACTACGCTACTATAAAAGGACTAAATGACAATAATGAAGTAGTAAGTAAATTTATGTTTAATTTAATTATAATAAAAATATTTCAGCCTCTCGCTGCCATTAATCGAAGCACCATATACAAATAAGGAGTTGTTTCACGTATCATTCTTAATTTTCAAAATATTTCCGTCCATTAATTGAAGTTCCTAATCCGGCTCACTATTTTCTGTTGTTAATTTTTTTCCGGGTTTTTCCTGTAATTATTATTTGCTATAATTCACATTTTTTCCTTCATGTATTTCGTTTGGAAGTATTTCATTAAATAGATTATTAAGAATAAAATAACGCTCCTGTTCTTTAATATGATGAAATACTAATATTTTACAATATATTAATTAGAACGTAATTCCTAGGCCGACCCCTATTAGAAAAAATGTCCTAATTTTATTTAACGTGTACTATATTTTAATTTTTACCGACTTTGAAAAAGAAGGAGGTTATACGTTTGTCGCATATGTTTTTTTTTTTTTTTACTCATATTTATATACACCGATTTTATTGATTCTTTGCCCATTAGAAAGAGTAACATTCAACTTAATTACGTTGTAAATTTTGATCATTTTATACAAACAATAGAAGAGAAAAAGTCAGAAATGTAAGCAAGACAGATCAAGAGGTAACGTTGAAACCCCTTAATGTTACACTTATTGTTTGGTGCCCCATACTTTTACATTATAGTTTAGCAACTCATTTTTAAATTATCATTCAAACAAATTATTTTACATTTTTTAGTGTATTTGAAATGTCCTTTTTAAAAAAATATTTGTTTTTGGTGTGTCGTTTTTTCGCAATAAATAAATGCTGTAAATTTTAAATAAAAGCCTTTTATTTTTTTAATTTTTTCCCGTAAGCTTTTTAATAATTATTAATTAGCCACTATACAAAGATACAATTTACGCGTACGATTAAATTAAAAGTACTTTTTATACACGTTGTTAGTTGTTTTTAATATAGTGAAATATATTTTTAGGAAGACGAAAAATATTGGATTAGTGGTAGAACAGAAAAAGAAGCCTTGCAAAAAGCTTGTAAAATTTTCCAAGTTTCTGAAGACAGTATTACATTAGAACGAGATCCTGACGTTTTAGATACGTGGTTTTCCTCCGCACTATTTCCATTCTCTATATTTGGATGGCCGGACGAGGTAACGAAATCTTTTTAAGTTTTATACTGTGGTTTAATTGAAGTATTTGATTCAGTGAGACATTATAATGTGTCATCTGTGCCGTTTTAGACAGAAGAACTGAAAGTATTTTATCCCGGTACATTACTAGAAACTGGTCATGATATATTATTTTTCTGGGTTGCAAGAATGGTTTTCTTTGGTCAGCGGTTACTAAATCAGTTACCATTTCGGTATGTATTATGCTGTTTAAGGAAAGTTTTAATTTTTTGGTTTCATTGTTGTAGAAATGTGTGGACTTGATGCAGGTTAGGATTTTGGTGATATTCAAATTCACCAGTTTAAAAAATAATAATTTCGTGTTTTCCATATTTATATTATCTTACATTAAATAAAAAAAAAAAAAAATGTTCCATTCTGTTAATAGACAGAGACAAAATGATACAACCGAAGTCAAAAATATTGAACGAAAAGATAGTGCGATATACCTGGAAGCATATCTCGCTAAAAAGGGAGGTTCGGAAAATAAATAAAGGGACGAATAGGAAAGGCAAAACTGGCAACAACGAAACTAACAAAGATATAGAAAGACCCCATGGTAATGGAAAAGAAGTTAAATTATACCTGTTGAGAACATTAATATTCCCTATTGCACTGTACGGGTGCGAATCATGGATACTAAATAAGTCATCGCGAAATAGGTTAGAAGCGATGGATATGACTGCTTACAGGAGGATATTAAAAATCCCATGGACGAGTCACGGGACAAATGCTTCAATTTTGCAGGAGTTAGATATTCAGCCCAACCAAAGAATACTTTGTATGGTGTATAAGAAAGTGGTCAAATTCTTTGGGCATGAGATTTATGCTGATAGTACCGAGAAAGTGGTGATCCAGGGAAAAATACTGGGTTCGGGACGAAGAGGTTGACCACCAACGCGATTCATCGACCAACTACTAAAAAGAATAACCGGTGTCCCAACAGTCGAAGAACTCATACGTAAAACCGAGAACAAGGAAGTCTGGCGCAAACTTTCAGCAATACAATAAAATGGATGGTCACGATGCTCGAAATCGAGCATACAAATAGATGAATATTATCTTAGTATTTGTTTTTCGTTGAGGGTGAAATTCCATCATAAACAGTATGTTATTATTTTACGTAATTTTCCGTTACAATTTTACTACAAATCGTGATAAAAACTTCTATTGATCTACCTGGTATGTTAGAATTTTCGAAGGAGTAACTTTTTTCTACGGACAAAGACCGTCTCTCCCATATAAACTGAATTAAATATATTGGTTTGTAATTCATTATGTGCTCCATAATTGACAAGAAATAATGAAAATTCGTATGACTTATTTAATTTATGTTTTACTATCGTGAAGAACAAAAATTCAGTTTTTTCATAAATCTTTGTGATTACTCAAAACAATATTTAGTATTAAAATATAATTACAGAAAACCGAATTTACATTGGTCATTTTTCATGTAAATATATAAATTTTATTCTTATTAGAGAAGTTTTCCTACATCCAATTGTCCGCGATGCTCACGGACGTAAAATGAGTAAATCACTCGGCAATGTGATTGATCCGATGGATGTTATTTACGGCGTGTCGTTAGAAGCACTACATAAACAGTTGCACGATAGTAACTTAGATCCTAAAGAAATAGAGAAGGCAAAAGCTGGACAAAAACAAGATTATCCGAATGGTATACCCGAATGCGGCACGGACGCTTTGCGATTTGCATTATGCGCTTATTTATCCCAAGGTACGTATTCGTAAATCGGTAAATTAAGAATTAAGACGTGGCTTTTAATTGACTCGAGTGACCCATTTAATTATTACGTTTAGTGGTGTGGAAAGTGGACTTTTTTCTTTTTTTGAAGAATTTATTTAATATTCTCATTAGTGCCGTTAAGCTTTGTACATTGTGAACTTTAACTTCACAATCCCCGACGCCCTGTCAAGGGTATGGGAATTACTTTACCTTTACCTTTACTGTTTTATCTTGGATTCAAACGGCTACTTCTAAATATAACAAGTTGTAAAAATTTCAAGAGGATATTACATAGAATAATCACCGCGATCATCCCCCAGTGTATGTGTAAAGATTAATGCTTTTTAAAACTATCCATTAAAAATAAATTATTTTAGACATTTGTGGTTGCGTATCTTAATCAGAATCGCCGGTTTTTGATCACGTTACTCTTAAACTGCTTTCAAAAAACCCTGTTTTTCTATTTGGCACTAGTTTTTGCTTTCTCGTAAAACATAATATACGATTAAATTGAAAGCGGATCAAATATATCATTATCGTTGTGCTCATAGTTTTTTTATTTATGCCCGTCATCATTATTTTCTTTGGATTTATTTTTATTTCACCATTTTTACTTATTTTGAGCGTTAACTTTTTTTAAAATATGTTTTACAATTCTCTTCTGCATGCGCATGCAAATTTAATCTTCCTCCAATTTATATACCTCCAAAAAAATGTTAAAAACGGTGGTTCCCTGTTTACATGTGGCATACTTTAAACCGTTTTTTCTTGTGTTTTCATTTGTCTTATATGTATATCTGCCTTTAAATTTTCACTATTTTATATCGTTTTTTTGTATTAGGCTTTTACATTTCCCCGGTCAACTTTTTTTCGCCCGTGCTAAAATTGTCCTAAAACTTCTATAAAATAACTCAGTTCAAAATCCCTTTGGTAAATTTATGGAGCACGCATACACTGATTCCTCGAATTTTTAAATATTCGGTATTTATAACGAACTCTAATGCACATAGTTTAATATATATATATATATATATTTCGATGTAGTAGTTTGCCCGGTATTATCATTGAAGCATGTTAATATTTACGAAATCGGGCGATCCATAATTAATCATTTAGCAAAAACTATCTACTCGCCTCCCATCTATCATTATTGCGCTGCAAATATTTCAAGTGTTTTTAATCGTTTCGAGTCATCTCTGTTTGATCAGCGTGGAAATCATGTTCTATTTTCCGATTGCGTTTGACTTTAGAATGCGAAATTATTTTTCACTGTTATTTAACCGGTCAGAACATGCGAAAAAAAAAAAAAATGTATCTTTTATAATAACCGAGAGAATATTGATCGATTAAGTGTTTTTAAGAAATAATTTTAAAAGTAACGCGATGATTTCGGTGTTGCACCACGTCGAATCGCCTAATTGCTTACGAATTATAGTCGGTAATTTCTCTTCACATAAGCGGCTATTACGTACGCGTATTAATAAATTGCTCTTCGGTACTTGTTTATTAATATTTTTCTCACCGTAACCTATTCGTTATTTCGGTTGCAGGACGCGATATTAATTTAGATATATTAAGAATACAAGGGTATCGATTTTTTTGCAATAAATTATGGAATGCTATAAAATTTAGTTTGATGTATTTCCCGTCTAATTTCGCACCGAAGCCGATAACCGTAAGTAAAAAAAATCACAAATGTTCTTTAAGCTTGGTGTTGGATGCCTGTTACTGGTGGTCTTCGGTCGCTCCTGCTACTGCTACTAACTGCGGCAATAATAGCCATCGAAATAACGTTAATACGTTGTCCGCGTTAAATTACCATTTTTCGAATTATCCGTACATTAATGGTTATCAGTGGTCCGAACTTGATACCGCAGCTTTAAACTTGTTGTTAAACGATGATCAGATTAACGATCGTTTGTATCCTTATTTAGACAGATGGAAAAATCACATAATTAATCGTAAAACGCATTCTCCTGCATCCTCTATGATAGCTGTGAGTATCATCTACTTTTTTTTTTCTTTTTTTTTTTCTTTTACCTTACGCACACGTCCGTAATTTATTTTTTATTTTTCACTTACATATAAATTTTTACTAACTTATTTCGGTTTAGTAGCGCAGCAGGTTGTAAATACTACCAGGAATAATTATAAAAATCCGGCATGTGCGGTAATATTATACAACAGAAAGACACATTTGATAAATTAATCGCGAAAAATTACTAAATATAATAGCGCCATGTAAAAGTAGTGAAATTTTGATATTTATTATTTACTTTTTGCCTGGTGCTTATGTTAAAGCTTTCTATGCATGTAATTTTTCTATTAGTAAGCGGCCGTCATGATAACTCGGCAGTTTTTATCGTAAAAGCTGAGTCTGATTAACGTATTAAGGAGAATGTTTAAAAAAATAGATTTCTCTGTCTACAAATGAAAAAAAAAAAATAAATAAAAATTTTGTTAATAAGATTGTAAACTTTATTTTCCCGAAATGTCGAGTTTTTCCAGTGAGTAACGGAGAGAAATTCCTTTTTTCTATCGCCGATTGGATTTTTTTTTTTAAAAAAAAAAAGTATATTCGTAAGTTGTAAATTAAACAAATTTGTGGATGGTAATATTTTTTCGGTCAAAAGAATAACATCTTCTGAACGGTTCTGCTTTTATTAAAAATAATTTATAAAATGAATAAAATGTAATCAAGTTCGTTATGTTATGCGATAGCGTGCACTAATTCGTTTTGATATTCCCCTTTATTATCGAAGAAATATAATATAGGTTAGAAATTGACGATAAAATAATTCCAGCCAAATGAATCTAATTTACAAATTTTCGGTTGTTTCCTCTTCATAATCTTCAAAAAAGACAAATTTAAAATAATAAAGTTAAAAATTGTCTCAGAATTATATTTTATTTTATTTTTTTAGTTTTTCATTTCTCTGTATAAGCGATGAAGTTGAATTTTTAATGTAATTGTGAAGGCATGTAGATGGAAAAGTGTAAATAAATATAGCCGAATAATTTTTTTTTTTTTTTTTTTTTTTTTGAAGTTGAACAAAAGCAACTCTCTATGTAAAGGAAACAACTGTTTAGCTAATTACCGGTTATCTGATAATTTTAAATTGTTTATTTTCAAACTGGTTTTCTGTAAGGGACTAAAATTGTTTTTCCAACTATCCATTTTTAATCGCTCATCGTGTACGTATGTGAATAATGTGCGAGATTTATTATTTTTATCGTTCTCTCATTTTCTGGGTGCCATCGGCAAGTTTTTTCGTTTATACGATTTTAATATTAACACGTTTTCACGAATTTTTGAAACTGTTTCTTAACTCACACATTCACTTCTATGTCGAAATTTTTAGTAATTTCGATGTTTCCGATGCTTAATGAAAACATTACACAGGAACTGGGCCTATAGAACGGGTTTTTCTTATTTATTCATTTTATATTATTTTTGTTTTATTTATTTTTTTGAGTCGTCCCGACTTCTTCCACCGGTTTTTAATAAATATATACAGAGTGCGACAGAAAAAGCAATCAGATTTCAATTTCACCTCCTTTCCATAATAAAAACGACAAAGGAGTGTAATTTGTGCATTATTCGATAATTGATTCCATCCCTTTTTTATACTATATTTATCTCTTGAACTAGTGGTTAGGTGAACGTCGTGCATTTACTGTAGAGTTCAATTTTCATAACTCGAATTCTTACACACATTATTCGCACGTTTCGTAAACACTTTAAAATCACGAATAAAAATCCAATTATCCAAAGTTGAGTTTAAAATTTTTGAAAAACTAGTAATATCAACAACAATAATAATAATAATATAAAAAAAACGTGTTTAGTAATGAGTATAATCAGTTGTCAGTGTCGTTCTGCTCAGTCATGCCTACGTGTTTGAATACATCAAAAAATTCTTCTTGACGATATTAAGTTTCATCTATAAAAAATTTTACAACTTATCTCGATATTATCTGCCCCGCAAAAACATTTTTGTGACGAGATGATTAATCGGAAACGAAGAAATTAAAATTTTGATGGTAGACAAAAAGCATTTTCACCTGAATGCCACGCCGTAAATAAAGAATGCAATGACGAAAATCCATAAATGGTATACGAGAGAAGCTGTATCAGTGGTCCAAAGTCAAAATTTAGATGGGAGTCGCACAATACGGACTCGTCGAACCTTATTTTTTTCACTCCAACGGAATGCACTGTAGACAAATGTTAACTGAATATTGGTTGTGCTCGAATTAAAGCCTAAACGCGACAGCTAACAGAACCCGTTTCATACAGGGACGAAAACGTAGAACTTGCCTTTGTAAACACTTTAATGTGTGTGTATTATCTCTGGCAGCGGATTTTGCTGATCAAATTTGTCGGTTTGTGGTTACTTTTTGTAGGATCATTTAAAACGTCGCGTGCATATATTCATAAAGCGGACCTGGGAAATGCTAAAAAACGATATTCAAGTCGAAGTTGATGCAACTCCTAAAAGTATATTGAAAAAAGACGTATTTGATATTTTTGAGATGAAACAAATGCGTCGAAAATAGAGGTGCTCGTTTAAATTCTTAATATTTAAAAAATATTTTTCTAATATAAAATAAGACGAAATAAAGATTTTATTTTTAAAAAAATTATTTTAACGCTTTTTTTTTTTGTTTTATTAAAAATTTAAAATATACATTCGGTTTTTCTGCCGCGTTTTAAACCTATTCATTTTGTTAGCTGCTTTAATTTGTATAGCTTGTAAAGAAGTAATTATATTGGAAAAAATACGTAATTTAATAACGAAGTGCACTTTATTAACCGGCTAAAGGTCCTTCGCATTATGAAATTATATCATTTTTGATTGTTTCACTTTTAGAACTCTCATAATGTAGAACCTTTTTTTTTTTTTTTTTTTTTAAATTTAAAAAACGTAAATCTTCCGGCAGTCTGCATGTTCTATGTAAAACGACCTCTGGTAGTGCTGAATAATTTTGACTCTAATATTGATGTTATCATTTATAATAAAAGCACGTGCATGTCCTCAAATTTAAGCTTTAATTTTTTTCCTGCTCGCAATTCATTAGTTGAAATGTGTCGCTTGGCAACTTTAGAAAGATGCCCTATTATTTACGAACCGATTTTTTCATTTGCATCATACTGATCGCAGTTGCATTTTGTATGTTTATTTCATCCTACATAAACGGAGATAATAATTATTTTGATTAATTTTCTTTTTCTTCGGATTATTTGGTTATTTACTTTTTTTTTTTTTTTTTTTCATCTGCTTCTCTAGTCTACTTCATATTTATCACGTATAATATTTATTTTGCCGTTGACTTTAGTAACAAAATGATCTTTAGAATGTGTACACATTTAATATTTTCATTATACAGTAGAACCTCGGTTATCCGAACTCGGGTTAACCGAAACGTTTCCGACTATGACGCGTACCGTGTTTTCAAAGTTAAAACGACGCGAAACGGACACGTGACTCATCACTCTGGTGAGTGACTTCCTGTGTCCCTCTCTCATTCTATGTATTCTTCCCCGGGTCACAAAATAAATAAAGAACGCATAATAATTCTTTTAGCTTGAAATGCCTCTGGGACTCGTAGACTGCCACCAACGTACATCAGCAAATCAAAAAACCCCGAACCTAAAAGGATGTTGCACCAAATGCTTCACCGGTTTTTTATAGAGCGCAAGAAAGTGCTTGGATGTCTTCTAAGCTATTTTCCGAATGGTTTTTTGATCATTTTGTGGCGAAAGTTGAGTTTTCAGCTGAAAAAGTGCTGCCTAAAAAAGCGATTTTATTGACTGACAGTGCACCTGTACACCCTTGTGAATTAAAAAGTGGCGATATTTTGGTTCGCTTCCTTCCCCCAAACGTTACTAGCCTGATTCAGCCTCTCGATCAGGGTGTCATAGAAACGTTTAAACAACACTACCGAGGGATGTTACTGAGAACCATCCTACAAGATTGCAAAACACAAAATAAAGAAATGAATGAAGCTCTGAAATCAGTGAACATGAAACATGTGATTTACTGGTGTGCGCAAGCATGGGACAAGATTCAAAAAGGAAACATTTCAAAGCTGCTGGAGAAAACTTTATGATGGGCTAGAAGAGGAAGAGGGAACAGAAAGTTTTAAAAACGTGCCAGAGATGGTTCGTACCATCTATGAATACGAAGATGTGAATGAAAGTGACGTAGACGAATGGATCGTCGCAGATGATTCCGAAGAGCTCACGGACCAAGGTATTGTAGAGGCAGTTTTGCAGCCAGCTAATAACACTACAGAATATACGGAAGTGGATAACGGCGACAATGACGGATCAGAAAAAGTGACAGCTGACGATGGTTTCAATGTCCTAGAGGTACGTAAGTCAAACATTGCATGCCTACATACAGTATGTCGTCAATCAATACAGTACGTAAGTTGTTGTTATGTATTTTAGGTTGCACTCAGATTTGTTGAGCAGTGCACCGAGTCACAACGCCTGCTGACGTCTTGTTAATAAAAAAATGGTGTGAAAGACGCAAAAAGCAAAAAAAAAAAATCACAGAGTTTTCTTCATAAATACAGTACATTATGTACATTGTACGTAAGTACTACATACATGTGTAGTAATGTTAATTACGTAAATTTTTATACATTCATGTATAACAATGTTATAAATATTATTTTAAAATAAAAACAGCATAACTGTAACCTACATAAATAGTTTGTAATCCATTTCCCTTACATATGTACTTATTTTATTAGACTATTTTCTTATGTTCATGGGTTAACCGAAAAAATCGATTATCCAAAACGGCCGTCCCCACCTTTATTTCGGATAACCGGGGTTCTACTGTATAAAGATTTCGCTGTTATATGTTATTGTCTAATCGTCAATTCTTATTATTTTTATATGAGTATACTTCAGTGAATAAGTTTTACAGCTGTGTTCGGCAGCTTCGTAGCTTGAAAGTTAAAAATTTTCAACACTGTTTTTTCTATACAGAAAATACAGAAATTTAGTTTTCTTTTTAAAGCTGATTTTTGTCTCTCGCAGTAAATTTTTCCGGCAATAATATTTCAATACTTAATAGTCCTATCAAAACACGTTAGTAGCGTTTAACGTTATTTTTAAACTTTTCTCTTAATAGTACATACATATTTGGATTTTTTCTCGCGCCATTTTCAACATGTCCGTTACTGAAATATTCTCTTTCCGGTATTTCACTTTTCGCGCTATTTTCGATATGATCGTTAGTTACCTTGCTAGTATCCTATTTTCGGCTTCTCATTTTTATTTTTTTTATTACGCCATCATCCTGCATATTAAGGTATGTATAATTTTTTTAATTTTTTTTTCACTTCATGTTATCGTTAATTTTAAAATATCGTCTTCTTCATTCGTGTGTCTTGTTGTTATTTAGATTTCAGTTTGTTCGTTTAATGCTGTTTTCCATATTTTAAATTAATTCAATTTTGATTTAGTTCAATTTTGACTTAGTTCAGTTTTACGGTGGAAAATACCATTAAAGGAATGAACTAAAATCTTGGAAGAAATGAACTGGTGTCACTAATGTAACAGTTTACGGTTTAAATTACAGCTGTTGAGTTTAATCTGTTTCAGGGAGAAAAGTCCTACAGTATTCCATACCAAAATGTGATGTAATGTTTTACCAAGATTTCTACTTTTTTCGGATTATTGCCCCTTAATTTCTACCGTGTTCGTATTGCAGGAACGCTTCTACCATGATCCGTTCCGAATCCGTTGCCGCATTAGAGATTATATTCTGAGATCTGGCGACTAGGAACTTTTTATTTCCGTCTCGCTTCGACTCCTAAAGTTGGCTTCCATCTAGACATGCGCAAATCAACTCCGCTAGAGGAGTTGGATATATATGTGTCCGTTCCGACTGCGGATATATATATATATATGCGCTTCTCAACTCTAACTCCGGCGGAGTTATCTCATATCCAGCGTATAATCGCACTCTTCGCTGCGTATTTAACTCCAACTCCGCGTAGCACTCTGAGCGCACAAAGCAACAAAACGTCCTTGAACAGGTGCGCGTTTTCTTCGCGCAGTTCTAATTTATCAGCACTTTTTTTTTTTGATAAAATAGCTAGTTCACATCGCGTCAAATAACACCAAGCATTAAATTCGTGTATCATATTACTGATTCTGAGTTGAACATTTTAAATCACACCGTCGCTATTGCAGTCTGTGAACACGCCGTAATTCCGTGAAACAATAATGATAAGGCAAATTCTGACAGTTGCGCGCGCAGCTGTCGCGTTTCGGAGTGGTGATATATCAAATCACTCCACCCCAGAGGTGAATTCAACTGTGTCCGGAATGATAATATTTGTTTGTCGTGTGACGTTTTTCGGAGTTGAGATATGTCGTCGGAGATATATCCGACTATGTCCGACCACTGATATGTTTCCGAGGATATAACTGCGTCCGGAGTTACCCATGCCTATTTCCATCTGGTGCCGTCTTGTCGTCTATTCACACCTCAGTCACCAGTTTTAAATTTTAATTGATGCGTGGTTGTAAAGTTATTGTTTCCCGCAAAATGGGTATCTGGCTCCGTTCTAAATTTTTCGTGTTTTCCGCACATATGTTCGACGGGTGCGGCTTTTAATTGATTAGTCACCACGTTTATGAACTTTCTTTTCGTATACATTCCGGCTGAAGAATCACCGCCGAGAAAAGTAATTCCACTGTCGATATCTTAGCTTTATCAGACAGACAGCAAACTATAATTAAGTTGCTTTAGAGTTTTTTAAACACTAGCCACATGGTTTCGGATGGAATAATAGTAATTTCTCCTCTTATTAGGTCTGTTCCGTCCTTGGAAGTGATCACCCATAATTTTTAGATCTATTTCTAGCTGCAGGCTTTTTCCTTTTTTTTATTGTAATTAAGTGTGCATTGTCGCCATATTGAAGTCGAGAGCTTTAGGAATGTAAGAGTACCAAAATAGATACATTCCTGTTGCTATTATATAATTAACGTAATCATTTTAATATGAAATAAATTCAGAAAGCTATGCAAATATAATACCGTTTTAGTGAAGATTTTCAATGAGTAACTTAAAAGCTGATATATTTTCGTTATTGCTAAATATACAAAACAGTACGAGCAAATTTCTAAATTTATTGCAAAACTTATTTACCTCTACCGTTGCAGATAGATGATTCATAACTGCTTGGGAATACCGAATATGTGTTAATGTAACATAGACGAGAGAATAGGTTTCAAAAATTTCTAAAAATTTTACATTCTCAAAAATGTGCGATATTGACTATGAAATGTAAATTTTTAAAGTTTTAAAATTAATTATCCATTTTAAAATTTTCGTATTTTGCATGCAAGCATCAAAACGTGTACATATATATATATATAAATTTTATTTTACTTTTTTTTTTTTTTTTTGTAATGAAGGAGGTACAGATAAAAATGCCAATGAATTTATGGATATTAAATCGATTGTCGCAAGCTATTGAAATTTGTGAAAAAGGTTTCACCAGTTACGACTTGAACAGTGTGACCACTGCTTGTTATAATTTATGGTTGTACGAAATTTGTGACGTTTACTTGGTTAGTATATTTAAAAAAAAAAAAAAAAAAAACTATTTCCGTCCTATTAGAATAAAAAATTACTACGGGATATTATTTTTTTTTTTTTTGTTAAAATTTGTATAAAAATTATTTAAAACTTTTTTTGAAAATATGTATTTGCACTTTTTAAGGAATCCCTTAAACCAGTATTCTCGAGCGACAGCGAAGAAAATAAGGAAGAATGTCGGCAAACGTTATTGTATGTGATTGATTCTGCTTTAAGGTTGTTGTCTCCTTTTATGCCTTATATAACGGAGGAGTTATATCAACGACTCCCACATCTAGTCAAATATCCCAGTATTTGCATTGCTGCTTATCCAGAATCGGTAACTATGAAAATATACCGTAAATAATAATAATAGTAAAAGTGGAACAAATATTTGTTTCTTTTCGAGTTTTAACGTTTATACGCTGTTTTATTTTAAATAATTAACGCGGTTAATTTTCTATATCGCTCTCAAGTGGTGTTTTAGACGTGCGCTAAATAAAAAGTAATGAAAATAATTATCAACTTATAAATTTGATAAATTTATTTTTAAAAAACATGCGCTTTGTATTTATAAAAACTTTGAAATGCGCCCCTTATTTAATAAAAATGATACTAAATTATAAATATATATCTTCATAAAATCCTCTCTACTTCTCAATTCCTTCTTTGTCTTTCTTATTTCGTGCACACTGCCTAACTTTTCCGCGCAATAAATCATTTCTTCCTTTTTTTTATTTCTATTTTCTCTCCCAAAATCTTCAATCTCTTCAAGTTGTTTCTTCAACCACTCTTCTCTAGCTTTTGCTTTCACATTCCGTTCCACTGTTTAGCTTTTTCCATATGTTCTGTGCTTCTTATATCTCTTTATACTCTTCTCTCTTCCTTCTGCCATGATTTCTTTGTTTACCCGTAATTCTTCTAGCCGTCTTCCCGCGCTATATTCTATTTTCGTTTTAATACATTCGCTGCTAATCTTGTAGTTTTTCTTTCTCCGTCTGCTCAAAGAAACGTTATCATTTCTTTTCTTTATTTTTTCTCGTTAAAAACAATCATTTTTTTCTTCGTACTGAATACGGTTAGAAGCGCCGGGTACTGCTTCGATAACATGGCCGGAATTTTTTTTAAATTAAGAAATTATTACAAAACCGCAAAAAAAAAAGAAAAAAAGATACCATTATTCTTAGCGAAACTGTAATAACAATTTTATCAAAATTCATTCTGTAATTTCACGTATTCTTAAAGCAGAAATTATTGTTAACTAATACGTAAGAGAATTATGGTGTAAAGTGACGGAAACTAGAATTTTTTATGTACTCCGATATCTACGCTCTTGTATATGAAACGTCACAATAGAAGTATTGAAATATTCAAAACAAAATTATCTTATCAGAAAAAAAAAAAAAAAAACTTGAAAAATACCGCAATACTTTATATTGAAAAATTAAAAGGTGAATTGTTATATATAAATTATGAAATATAAAAATAATAAAATGCGGTAACGTATTAAATTAAATAGTTTAGAAAAGTGTTTACTTAAATACTGACGTGTTTCGCGAAAGCTGTTTCCTTTAATTATGCATTAGGAAAATATTAAAATAACTTATAATTAAAATAAATACGGGTAAAAAAAAAAAAAAAGATTTAGTAATTGAAAAGTAATTTACTGTTATAAATTATTAAAAATTTCCGTTTCAAGCGTAGTCTGATAAATTAGAAAATACATTTTTTTTTATTGGCTCTTCGATGCTTTTTTAAGTTACATCTTACTAAGCTGAAAACGATGCGTGCATTTTTCGTGAAATAAATGAAAACATTTATACTGAAAAATAAATATGTATATATTAACGAATTAACGACTGTGACCAGCGTTAACATGCAGCATCGCAACTAGATTAAATATAAAATGGTAAGAATAGGTCGAAAAAATAATCATAGTTGGAGATTTAATAAAAATTAAACTATTCAACCGAAAAGAACGTGTATATATGTCAAGACATTTCTTTATCGCCCTGTGCAGAAATTATAAATCAGAGTGCGATCAAACCATTGTTACGGATAAAATTACTAATGCATTCCTGAACATCGCGCCAGGCGAATTTTACTTTCCTAACAACATCGTGCTGTTTGGTCGAATATCGAGTCGATCGAAAATGAGATAATAAATAATTTCATTCAAATAACTGTCCGTGATTTTATTGATCGAATACTTGCCGAAGAATCACACTACGAACCCTGTATTTCATATATTTGTATGTCATGCAGTGGTGGATCCAGAAGGATATCGGGGAGGGGTTATATAATTACGTAAAATCTTCTACTGTAGAAAGTAGATTTTAGAGAAATACCCCTTGTTTCATAAAGAAAATCAAATAGGTGACCTTTATAGAAATTTAAAAATGTGTTTTAAAAATACACGATTATTACAATTTTTAATTTAATTTTTGTTTTATTCTTAGTTATAAAAAAAATAAAACGAAATTATAAAATTCTAGCTAAAATGGTAGTTTAGAAATAGTAAGATAGTATTTTTATTAGACTTTATTTTTGTTAGTAATCCGATCCGAATTCTTTATTCGTGAGCAAGTTTAAATATATATGTATTTCTCATTGAACTAATTAAAAATAAATAAAAATAGCAAAAGATTGACGACAGTTGTGTTTAAAAACGAATAAAAAAGGAACATTAATAGTTTTACTAGAAAATATCTGTAGGTAAAATTCATACAAATCTCTTATAGCATAAATTAAGTTTCTCTGTTATAACAATATTTTTCAAAGAGGCTTTGGTTTTTTTGGAGGAAATGTCCCCTATCCCCCCCCCCGTGATTCCGCCACTGATATATGTATATATATATACAGGAATCACTAACATAACCACCGAAAGTCGTTTTTCATCATTAAATGTTTCATATTGTACCTTAACATTAATTTTATTATCTTTGTTATGATTACGGAAAAACAGGATTGTATTCTGTTTAAATAAATTTCTGAATTAATTTAGGCTGTTCACGTATTACCGTTACTGTTATTTTTTATTCGTTGTAAGATGGATCCTTTTTTGTGCAAGACTTATTTCCTTCGTTTGCCGAATACATAAAATGCAGGCTTATTTCATTACTACTAATTCAACGTTGTATACTTCACTTCGCTTATACTACGAATAAGAAACTTATTATTATTATTATTATTGTTATGCTTCAGGAAGGTTACAGTAAGTGGAAGAACGAAAAATTAGATTCAGAGGTGCAGTTTATCCAGAAGATAATACATTGTATTAGATCAGCCCAGTCCGATTACAATATACCAAAATCACAAAAGACCGAAGGTATAGTACGCGATTTAGATTAAACAGATGTATAAAATTTGAGTTGTACTAAAAGAATGTGGGGAAACGAACATTAACTGAATTTTTCGTTTGATTTCAGCATATTTATGCTCTACCGATCAACAGACAATGTTAATTGTTCGTAGATACTTGACAGAAATAAAGACATTAGCGTATTGCAGTAAGGTCGAAGCGTGCGAAGAACCTCCACTCGGATGCGCTATATTAACCGTAAATGACAAATGTCAAGTTCATCTCTCTTTAAAGGTAATGTTTTTTCATTAATTTTTCACGCCTAAAGTGTGGCTTAGATGTTAAAATTTTCTGTACGTGTACATGCATATTTTTTCATGTGTGTTTGTATGTAAGTGATTGCGTGTATGTATGAATAAATAAAAATTGGGATTTACCATACAATCTATCCTTCAAAACTAATCTAAAATACAATTTTTTTCAAAAGTGTGCGTTTTACGGAAATTGAATTGTTTTTATTCGTACATTGATATATATTATTTTTGATCGTATTTCGCTAAGAGGCCATTTTCTGTAACAATAATATTTTTTTTTTTTTCAGTCTTGTAATAATAAATTATTCCTATTTAATTATATTTACCTGTACATCATATTGTTTTATAACATTCAGTTGCAGATGTTAACGATATACACATTCTTGTTAAATATTCAATCTGCTTTTTTACATGAATAATGCGTAGAATTATCTCTTCTAAAGTTATATTGATTTAATACTCGTAATATAGTGAATTATAAAAAGCGACAAAAAAGTAATTTTCCCAATAAAAAGTGAAGGATACATGATAGATTAATGAAAGGAAGAAGTGCAAAGAGAAAAAATTGTAGAAACGGATAGTAAATGAATATGTGTATAGTGAACTGCGAAAAAATGGTATTTTGTACCGTAAAGTTTAAACCGAGATAAAACGTCTAAGACAAATGGAGAAAAAAAAAAAAGAAATTAAATCGAAAGAAGACAATTAACTAGAAAGAAGGCCCTAAACACTCTGTAACTCGTATTACTGATAATAACGATGACATAATTAACGTGTAAATTATCGTTGATGAATTACAAAATGAAATTCGTTGTTAATAATCTAGTAACATTTTCTATTGAATCTATAGAACGTAATAAACATTGAAAAGGAATTAGATCGATTAAATAAAAAAACGGAATTGGTAAAACAAAATATTACAAAACTGGAGAAGGCAATGTCCATAGAAAATTATGAAACAAAAGTTCCTGTTGATATTCAGAAGACGAATACTGAAAAATCAGTGCAACTAGCAGCTGAATTAGAGTCGTTAAATACAGCTGTACAAACGCTGAATTTATTGCGGTAACAATTGAATATTTTGTTAAGATTTTTTACGTGCTTATTACATTTATATTTTTTAAAAAAAAATAATAATAAGAAGAAAAAAAAAACTCGAAAAACTAGATCGATTTTTTATTTATTGTGTATTATTTTGTAAAGTGTGCTTTCTTTTTATCTCAATATTATCGTGTTACTTTATATTACAATGTGAACTCATAGAGTGATTAAAGGTATTCAAAATACTGGTATTATACTAGATATAAGGAAAATTATAAATATTAATTTTTATGCGAATATACGTTTTCTGTCGTAAATGGCATCGTTTCGCTTTATTATATATACATAGTATGCTTTAATCTTTTGATCGGCGTGCCCAATAATAATAATAAAATAATATTAAAAAAAAAAAAAAAAAAAAAGAGGCTTTTACTTAATGCAATAAAAATAAGAAAAATGATTTTTGTAGATTCATCAAATTGGGATATTTTTTAAAGAAAAAGGAATGAAATAAAAGCGTGGGCAATATATAAAATGTTACTCTTTAGGCTAAGGTTTTTATTCCATTATTTTAAAATGTCTACACGATAAATGCTTTTTTTTTTTTGTATTATTTTGCAGTTTGTAGTTATATTTGTGGAGTAAAAGGCGAATGTGAGCGTAAAAGCGAAACGAAAAATGTTATCTGAACGTGTTAGATATGCGAATGAGAAATTAAAAAAGAATGAACTTTTTCGTATCAAGCATAACACATTACACAAAAATCTTCAGTATAAAATGAGCATGTAATACCTTGCAGGATTTCAAACATTCTGCTAAAAGTATAAAAGCGTAAAACGCGTTTTTTAAGATATTTAAAATGCCCAATAAATTGTTCATTAATCGAATATGAGAGGGATTAGTAATAAATCTATACGATATATTCATGATCCAATTTTTTCCTCGTCGGGGGAAAAATTTAACCACTTTTATATTTCAACTTTGTGCCAAGGACATAAAACACTAAAACAAGGTTAGTCAAGCATGATGTTTTATGTCCTGAGGATTTTTTATATTAAGTTAAATATAATCATAATTTACATTTACAAAATATTAAATTCGAAACAAAAATATCCAATTTTTTAAAAAGCTCGCATGCTAAGGAATCTGAATATGCTTTCGTTACTACCAAATAGCAAACTTCTTTCGCTGTATAATTCGCCGAGAACAAACATTTTTTTTTTTTTTTTTCAAAAATTTTCATAGTGTTTCTGGCGCATTTTGTAATATCAGTTATATTTCCCCTCTATAACGCTCCTCTTTTATGTTTATGTTTTAGGTGTGTTTCGGTTTTTTTCCATTTTTCTTTACTCATGCTACTATCTACAAGAACGTATTTTTGCTAAATATTCCTTTTGAGCTAGAAAGGGTTTAATTAATATTTAATTAATAATAATTTTATGAAAGGGTTTGTGATTTTTTTTGTAGATATTTTGAATTTCACTTTTAAGAGGTTATTCAGATGCGAGTTATGCACTTTTTATCTTGAGAGTTTATTTTGCGATTTACGATGTCCAGGGTAATCGGCTTTCTGAAAGTTAAACGTTGTCTTCGAGAGAATTTTAATTGGGATTTATGTGCAAAATTTATAATTCGAAATTCATCGAATTTTATTTGATATTTTTGTCGTTTCTAAATTATCGGGATTCTCAACATTATATGTGTACGTAATCCTAAAAACGAATTCTTTAATAGCAGGGTGGCCACCGAACCAGGAATAAGCCGGGAATTTTATCGTAAAGCCGAGAAAAAGTAAAGATAGTCAAAATGTATATTTTTAATAAGAAAAAATGTCATTTGAAACGTTAAAAAGTGTACGCATTTTTTAATGTACTTCACACTCAAGTATAAACTTCGAAGAGTTTTCTGTTTTATTAAATATTATCAATAGTAACAAAACAATTCCATTTTTCTTTTTTGCATAATTCTAGTAATCGGGAAATCGGAAGGATTTGAACCAGAAAAACCGGGGGAATTTAAAAATTATATTTGAGTGACCACCGTGGATATTATTTGTTAATAATTTCCATCCGTATGCTAGAGCCGCTAATTGTTTATATTGCGACGCTGATAATATATCTGTGACAGTTAACAGAAAACTAAACATCGACTCAATTCTGGATTTAGGATAGAGTGGGCATGCACTGTAAGTTAAAGTGCTCTTCTCTAGTACTTAGTCACAATCATTGGTCAAAATTCAGTCGATAAAAATAACATTTGTCACAGACACAACGGTCATTATATACCGAAGATAGTTTTTTTTTTATCGAGAAATTTGGAGTGTTAAAAGATTACGATCGGATACTCGTGGTGGTGCGCGGAGGAGTCATGCATCTTAAACACCCTTCGATACAATGCTTTCATGTACCGGATCACTTTTATCTCTCGTTAATAATCTTTTCTATCGCATAACTGTCATTCCTGTCTCCTCTATATGTGTATGATTCCCTTAAGTTCTATTGACACAAACTATAGTAGCTTGCTTTATCAAAATTCTAAATTTTTATTTCATTACGATAAATCGTTTATTTGGGAGGCCGTCTTTGGTTTATTAAGAGTGAATGAACATATATAGGTGCTGAATATCGAACAGATTTTATGTATAATTATACGATATATTTCGTACGTAACATGTCATTGAGGATGGTAATATCGCTCTCGAGATGCGGTGATCGCAGCGCCGTTCGATAAAGTCTGATAATTCCGATGTTGTGGATGATGGATACATGTGTGTCTATGTATAATAAGCACATCGAATCTGATGCAGTCGACATTCGGCTAGCAGAAATACTTTGAGACTAAGCAGTGCGTTACTGTACGTGCGTATAAACAAACAATCGGGCCTCACTTAACAAAATAAACGAGAGAAGAATTAATTTTGTAATTTCTAAAAAATGCTAAAGGTATTATTTAATTGTACGAGTGGGATAATTTACCTTTGGCGGATAAAAATCGATCGGTCGTTAAATTAATCAATGTAGAGTAACGCATGCCCTTGTGATCGGTACCAAATTACAGTGAACCGAACGCAACATTTTGTCTAACCGTCATCGAGAAAATTTTAGGCTTCAACCACAACAGGAGCAGTGATCAACATAGTGCGGAGTAACGGTTACGATATTACCGATAAATAGTTAATTTTCATTTGTTATTACGTTCTCTTCAAGTGATATTTTTAAACTGTTGCTGTTTTCTGAAGGTACACATAATTTCAATTGCACCGAGAGACGTTTAAGAAACATATGATGAACGTTACACTATTTCTTTTGTAAGTTGAAGCAGGATCAAGGAAAGTTTCTCGAGTGCATCAGGATGTCACCGGAAACGTTTAAATGTTCTGAATAGAATAAAAAATTGCTTAGATAAAAGTAGTCGGTTAACAACAGCAAGTTACACATGAAGAACAGTTAGACCGAATAACGCAACAATTTCTATACGGTGCAAGTGACGTTCGAGTGGCTGTAAAAAAATTGTCTGGATTCCGTGATGAGCCAGTGCCACTCTAATGTGTACAGTGTACCGCTTCCACCGAAGCCGAAGTCTTATTTTTCTTTTATAATTTCTTTAGTCGGAAACATTTTTGTTAAATATGAGAGTGTATGAGAAAAAACGCGACGTTTAGCTTTTCCTATTCCGTTGCATATCGCTGGTAAGCTATGAGCGAAATAGGTGACCGTATTTCCGCTAGAAACACCGTAGCTCGCGTCTGCAGTAGCTTAAAATTTTTAAAAACGGTCTTAATATAAAATTTAAAAAAAAAAAAAAAAGAAGATATCAAATGACAACATTTATTTTCTAATTCCGAGTTCGTTTCGTGAACTATCAGGGACTCCGAATAAACGTGTGTCGAATTTATTTCACTAGAGTTTATCGTGTGGCCACTCGTCAAATGTAATTCACAAACAATTAATTTTACCAGTGTTCACAAGGAAAGGATAATAACTAAATTAAAATCAACAACCTGAATTTCTAAACACTTGTGAATTCTCGGGTTCATGTATTTTGATTAGTTTTCAGTTCGAAAGAAATTAAGTATCTCAGAATATTGCCACTTATTCGTATTTTTCGTTTTTCTTCAAATTCACTAGTCAATAACTCGATTTTTGTCATGCAGTATAATTCTTATTACCGGTTTTTCCTTTTTCATCGACTGTGAGAAATGATAAAACGTGCTTCTAATGTACAAAAATCATTCATTCTAACTTATTTGTACACTTTTGAATCTTCACTGTCACAACCATACAACTAATACCAGTGTCATTATGTAAATTACGGACAGTGCAAACTATTGCCACAGAGACAGTTTTGAATTTCCGTTCTTTTGATCCCGACTCGTATGAACCGTAATATTCTGGTGTTTCTTAATTTTTATGGAACACCTTGTGTTACCTTTATTCAATTATTACAATTAATCTAGTACGTAAAAATACTGAACAGGAAACTATATATATATATATATATATATATATTAGCGGAGATTGGTCTCGCGTTCCTTCGGACTTTCAATTATTTTAATTTGGAAATTTTCATAAAGACTGCAGCGTTCACATATATTTTGAATACGTCAATAATAAAAGTGAAATTTAGATTAAAATACCTGAAAAACTAAACTCGATAACAGGGTGCTGCATGTGAGGAGAATATGTAAAAATTTAATTCTTTTTAAAGTAAGATATTAACAGTATTTATTTTTTTAAATGCAGTGATTTTTTTTTTTTTTTTTTTTTTTTATTAAAATCTAAGTAATAATAATTAAATCACTGTCGACCATCACTCCAATTATTTAAAAATTTGTACGCTTAAATTATTTCTCAAATTTTGGGCTCTTTAATTTCAATATTTCGAGGTTCTCGTATTTTTCCTATATTCTGGCGATTGAAATACATCATTTAAAAAAAAAGAGAGACCCTCTAGCTACCATGGAAAGAGCTGTGGACTTTTTTTTTGTTCCAGTCTTACCGCAATAGTAATTTTCTTAAAACTTAATTTTCTCATTTTTCAAAATTTGGGCCTTTTGATTTTAGAATTTTGAGGGTTTTATAATTTTCTTATGATCTCACGAAGAAAATACGTAGATTGAAAAAAAAAAAACTCTGGCTACTATAGAACAGGCTCTATGTTGTTTTTTTTCCTGCAGCTATATTATATATATATATATATATATATATATATATATCATCATCATCATCATTATCTAGAGTATGAGCTATCTTCTAATTCGGAGGAGAATTAGAGGATAGGTAGTCGCGCAGTTGAGAATCACGTAAGCAGGAGCGCAGCCTGGCTTTCGTACCGCCGACAACGTGATAAAGGTACCAATAGCGAGGCGAAGCCAAGACGAATGGCCTTTACTCACGTTGATGCGATTGTTCACCGGCTGAATATTTCTATGCGACGCTAGCGCACTCGCACGACTACATTTGGAACTGACTGTAGTCACTTGATTTATCGATATACAAATGTAACTCAAATGAGTCTTAACTGCTGTGTACGAAACTAGCGCGCATAATTTTTGTCGTCGCCCGGTATCGAGAATCCGAGACCTCCGGATCGGAAGTCAAGCGCTCTAGCCACTAGGCCAAACGCGACGACGCACTGAAGGCCAAATTGGATGTCTTCGAAATGTTCCTGCACAGGAGAATGCTAAAGATACCTTGGATACAGAAAGTAACCAATGCAAAGGTCTTGCGGCGAATTGGCAGGAAAAGAAAGGTGGCCAGGCGAGAGGTACGGACTACTGAAATTAGTCCTTGAGGGAAAAATTTGTGTATATACGAGGTGTGGCTATTAAATAACGAGACTGACGCTGTAAAACATTTTATTTTGATTTTATACATATTTACTTATTATCATCTCTAATATAAACCCCTCCGCTAACCCTACAACGATTCATGCGAATCTTCCATTGTTCAAAACAGTGCCGGAAGTCTTCTTCCGTCAGCTCCTCCATGACGCCTGCCGCTTTCTGTTTCACAGCTTCAACGGACTTAAATCTTGTTCCTCTTAATGCAGATTTCACCTCAGGAAAGAGATAGAAGTCGCACGGTGCAAGATCTTGCGAATAAGGCGGATGGTCTAACACTGGGATGCTGTACTACTTGGCGAGGAACCTCTTGACAGATGATGCGGAATGAGCCGGTGCTTTGACTTAGTGAAGAACCCATGACTTGTCCTTCCACAATTCGAGTCGTTATTTCCTTATTCTTTCACGGAGTTGGGCAAGAACGTGAACGTAGTAATGTTGATTAACAGTTCGACGACGGTACACAATCCCATGAATATTGAAAAAAACGATCATCATTGCTTTGGATTTTGATTTGCTCATTCGAGCTTTTTTGGCTCTCGGTGGAGATGCATGGATTGGCGTTTTGTCATAAGTAAAAAATCACGATTCGTCACGCTATTATTCTTTTCAATAAGTTTGGATCATTTTCGATGGCATTCGAAGTGTCAATACAAACATTTTTGCGAGCTTCTTGTTGTTCAAACGTGAAAATTTTAGGCACCGCTTTGACACGCATTTTTTCTAAGATAAAAAATTGTTATGTAAAATTTGCCGCACGGATTCTTTATCAATTGCTACAGTTTTAGCAATCGCACAAATACACTTAACCGACGGTCAGATCGAATGGGATTACTGATTTTTTCGATATTGCCATCCGTTTTTGACATGGAAGGGCGATCCGGAGGTAAATCATCTGGAACGTTTTCTTAGCCATCTTGAAAACGCTTAAACCACTCAGAAACACGTGCACGCGATAAACATTCATTGCCATAGACTTCGTTCAATAAATCATAAGTTTCAGTAGCGGTTTTTCCAATTTTCATGTGAAATTTCACAGCAATTCGTTGCTCTATGGTTATAATTAATATTTTTCTGGCAAAACATAAAAAGAAGCCTAATGCGAACGAAGGCTACGGCTATATTGATTCGTTTACAGAAGTGAAGGACATTGCATTCGAAAGAGAAGGCTCCACGATCAACAACTGTCGGTCACCGGCATTTGGCGCATGCGGACTTTTTCTGTGGCAGCATCAGTCTCGTTATTTAATGGCCACACATTGTATGTACGCGGTCTGTCCCAAAAGTATCCGACTTTCTTTCATATCTCCACGCCAGAACGTTCGAGCGACCTTTACAAGCTATGAGCGTAAACAGTAATCTCTTACCAACGTCCCGGATACCTCTGTTACGGTTGGGATGTCTTATAGTCCACGTGCAGCGTGTGTTTGTTTATACAGTCTGTTTTGTGTTCGTCGGATTTTGATGTTGTTAAAAATGGCGGAAAAAACAGATCAATGAATCTGCATCAAATTTTTCATTAAACTCGAAAAGACTTGTGTGAAAACTATTGAAATGATGCAGAAGGCTTTTAGAGACGAGTATATGGGCAAAACGCAGATAAAAGAGTGGTATAGGCAGTTTAAAGGTGGCCGCATATCTGTTGATAGTGATCCTCGTACTAGCTGACCTTTGGCAACAATAACACCGGATAACATTGAACGTGTACGACTTGCGATTAAAAATGATCGCCGGCTGACTGTGCGTGAAGTAGAAAGTGATCTCGGAATGCCAAAACTACCTGATCATAAAATTTTAATCGAGAATTTGGGGATAATTCGCGAGTGTGCGAAATTCATCCGAAAATTGCTAACGGCAGAGCAGAAGAACCTTCGCCTTGAAATCGCTCTGAACAACTTGTGGAAATGGTCGCCCATGATGAAAATGTGGTTTAAAAAATTATAACTGGTTACGAGCCTTAGATTTATAGTCATGATCCCGAAATTAAACAACAATCCTCGCAGTGAAAGCTTTCATCCGAGCCACGACAAAAAAAAGCACGTCAAAGTCGGAGCAATGTTAATTGTTTTTTTCGCTGTGAAGTTATTGCGCATTACGAATTTTCTCCCAGAAGTCAGACAATCAATAAAGAATACTACGTTGAAGATCTGAAAAGATTGCGTGATTCAGTTAGAAGAAAAGAGCCCCACATTTTTGTCTTCGCGATGCCGATAATGCGCCAGCTCATTCATCGAACTTTGTCCAGCAATATTTAGCAGGAAACAATATCGTACAGTTTCGCCGGCTTCTGTACAGCCCCCCTGCGACTTTTGGCTACTCCGAAAATTGAAAAGCCGCTTGAAGGACACCGGTTTGACGAAAAAAAAGTCGGTCGAAACTAATGAAACGAATGCACTAAAGGCCATTCCGAAAACTGAATTCCAAGACTGGTTCAAAAAGTGGAAACACCGATAGGAACGTGTTGTTCATACAAATGGAGATTACTTTGAAAGAAGACACACCTCCCGCATGACGAAGAATAACATCATTACAGAGATATGAAGGTAGGTCAGATACTTTTGGGACAGACCATATATGTATTTAAATAATTCAAATGGGGAATGATAAAAAACGGGTTTTCATTCGTATTTAGAAAAATCATTAATCATTTTATAGCATTTATTTCGCAAAACAATTGTTTTGTCCGTCTTTTATATTCTGATAAAAAATAATTTCTTATCCAACTTGCCCAAACTCTGAAAATTACTAATTCCAATTCGGCTAATACATAAAAAAAAGTACAAACAATTTTCATTATTTGAACTTCTCATAGCGAATTTAAATCATTACAATTGATATAATCATTGCGTTCTCTTCGACTTCCGGTATAATAATCGGTTCTACTACATATGTTGTAGGTAGTACGGTAGGTTAATAGTTAAGATACACTTGCCTACCGAACGGTAGGCCACTGTTCAAAACTTATCTCGCTCCGCACTGAAGTCACTTCCAGCATTACCCAGCTTGAAATCGAATCCAGCATCAAAGAAATTTGGAAAAGTGAAGGTAGATCACAAGCAGTATGTACCAGAAACCGATTTCTAGCGGATTCTCTTCAAAAGTCATTCTATTACTTCTTTATAGAATTGTCCGTTTACACAAATTCGCGATGGATTATGATACCATAAGTCGACCTGTGAATTTTCAAATGGAATTATAATTGATTTGCAGAATAATCAAAAACTGAAGGATAAATCTGTCTTTATGTTAATCGAGTTTTATAAAAAATAGGTTAGTAAAGAAACCGTTTCTGCTATTCAACAACATGCTTTGAAGGTAATGATGCCATTATTTGGAAGCATCTACTTCTGTGAGTAATTATTTTCGGAAATGAAAATCGTCAAGACAAAAATCAGAAAAAAGATGATTGACGCTCATTTAGAAAATGCTCTCAGAATTGCTACCATAGAAGGTGAAGTAAACAGTGCCCAGTATTACGTAATTACAATATGTTAAATTTCTTCAGAATTTAAAAAATGTATAATATTAAACTGAAATAATTAGTTTTACTTTCTTCCTGCAGAATCGTATTAATTTACTCGTATCACGAAAAACCGTTTCCAACTAAAAAATACTTTTATTACAAGTGAATAATGGTTTCTGTAATTTCAGTTCCTTGAAATATTAATATAACAATTTCAGGTCGTGCCCTTTCACATACTTCAAAATACCTATGTTAGCATTTCAGTTATGAAAGGTTGAAAATCACTGATTTAAATGATCCGCTTTCCTGATATTTGACGTAATAAGATTTTTACGTGCTTCCCCTTAGGCGGTTTAAAAATGTTATTCTTTACCCATTGAAAAATAAAATGACATATTCGACGAAAAAATGTAATCGATTATTTCTAAAAACTTTAACGCAGACTATAACAACACATAAAGAGCAGTATAATATCATATGTGTCTATATATATATATATATATATATATATAAAGTAAATGAACCGAAAATGAAAATCATGATTACATAAATAAAAATAAAACAATAGAAAACTGGTAAACGTGTTATATGATAGGGTGTTATACACTTATAAAATAAAAAACGTATAGTAAGAGGTAACGAACAGTGATACAATTTGATTTGAAATGTGATGATATACGCTTAAAAATTATAAATAAGTTTTGTGCGCAATCAAATGCGGATTATCTGAAGCCGAGGGAACATTTAACAAACGCAACTAGGAGTCTAAACTAAAGGTGTGTGTTATGTGATGACCAAAATTTTAAGAGCATCAATTTTTTCTACATGCATACATTAATAATCTTTATCGAAGATGTTTAAAATTATTACAAAGAACTAAAAATCGATTTTGATAGTTGTTTAAATTGCACATATGTATGTTTTACACACGCACATACAAAAAAATTAACATAAAAGGTGTTTAAAAATCAACAGATTATTCAATAATCATTATAATTTATACACCGATTTTTTTAATTTTTACTTTTAATAGTTTACTATGATTTCGAAAAAACTTTTATTGACAATTAAATTACAATAGCACCAAAAAAACTTTTTTTCTTTCTGATACAACTATATGTGTGTGCGTTTTACAGAACTCACATCAGCGCAGATAATCGACAAGTGAATACTGCTATATTCTATGTATATATACATATAGTTAAACATAAAAACATAACAATTTAAACAAGTTACAGACGAAAAATTAGGTAAATACAATAAATTACATATAATGATCCGAGGTAAAACATTTAATAATAATAGTAATATATATATATATATATACGTTTAAATGTAAAATATATAACATAAAAATAATATTTATGAGAAAGAACAAAAAGTATACGATGAAATAGAAATACACGGTAGTGATGTTAATTTATTTTAAACAAAATAAAAATACTGACGTATACAATCTCGAGCGGAGCTAGGATTTTGCATAAATACTAAATTAGATTTGTTACTTTGAAAAATTTTTAATCAGCATAGTGAGGCAAGAGATGTGAAATTCGGGCGAAAAAAAAGAAGAACCTAACTTTTAGGTAATAAATAAAAAAAAATAGAATAAAAAAGTGGCAAGCAAATTTTTTTTTCTTTTTTTAGTTTAAAAAATACTGGATTACAAAAAAATTATACGTTACAGGACTAATCGCGAAAAATTTTCTGTAAATGATTTCTAAATTTCTTTTTCTTAATTTTTATATAAACACTCATTGAGCTGCAATCTAAACAGTTTTTCATCATTATACATTTTTAAAACAAGCCATTTTTCACCGTACTAGTTATTAGAAATAACATTTTAATTTATGATTTAACTTATTTCATATTTTCGGATAAATAAAAATTACTGTATCGAAAAAATAATTACAAATAATACGTCTTTTTTTACTATAACAATTAATCGATTAATTTTTTTGATTTAGCTTCTTCGTATATATTGATTTTTTATTATTTTTGACGTCGTAATTCTTGATTTTATTTTAAAAGTTTTACATATGATTTTCGGAAAAGTTGTTTTATTGAACACTAATATATCTGAAAATTTTTAGATTATACGAAATCGTTAGAATCCAAATTGTATTTCTCCACTTCTTGAAAATTTGTTAAATTTTTTTAAGTTAAAAACACGCCAAAAAATTGGCAGAATCTTGATTGTTTACGTAATTTAAGTTTATTATAACTGAACTACATCTAACTACAAATTAACTTTTTTTAAAAAGTCGAAAATTTAGAAAATCGTAATTAATTTTGTTAGAGAAATTATCGCAGTTACAAAATTTTCGTATCATGTAATTTTACACGGTACACGGGGAAAATATTTATTTTTCAAAAAACAAATTGCGGGAAACATTACAATTTAATTTCCAAGATATCTTTTAGACATATAAAAATTCTTTTGGTCACGAATGTTTATTGAAAAATAGCCAAAAAAAGAGGACAAAGAATCTGTGATATTGAAAATCTAAACGCGATCACATCTATTACTGTTTCGACCACTAATCGACTAGAAAATCTAAATTAACACAAAATAAGCTGCTTAAAAACTATTTAACTCACGTACAAAATACATTTCCGATTTTAGGTAGTAAATGATCTCGTAATGAAAAAGTAGTAATACTGTGTGTGCAACTTTAGATGGCTAACAACCTTGTCAAGACAAGAATGAAGATAATGAAAAGAAAAAAGTTAAATAAACAGAGAACAATATTTAGAATGTTCTTAATCTTAACCACACAAATTTGACAATATTCGTTGAACCCTAACTCCCTATTCGTATTTACTTATCCCTCTATTTGTTAAACATCGGAAAAAAAAAAATATATATATATATATACATACAAAATATTATATAATTTTTGTGTATCGACTAGTTTGGAAAAAAACAAGTAATCAAAAATAAAACAATCGTGGCGTAATATCCCGAAAAAACTTTCGAAGAAAAATAATCGCTCAAAAAGGATCTACAACTAATATAAAAATAAATTAATGAAGCGCCAGAGTATCTACACAGCATTTAGGCAATGAGAAATTAAAGGGGCTTTTATATAAAACATTACAAAAGAAAAAGGACATTTATTTAAATCTGCGCCAAGTTACCACAAGTAACGCATCGATAATTTTTGACACTTTTTGAATAGTATAGGTTAACTTTAATACAGTCCATTAATAAATCAGTGACAAGGAGGCCTTTTTTTTTCAAAATAATTTTGGTTTTACAAATTTTGTTCAGCCTCTTCTTCAACTTAAAAAATAATAGCCGTACAGAAAGAATCGTACATAATATCGAAATATTTCGCAATAATTTTTTTTATCATACTCCAATACAGTTTAGACTCGATGATATAAAATAACCTCAAATCATTTAAAATCTTTATTTTTCTTTAGAAATGAATGGAGGAATTCGTCATCGCGCCTTTATCTCGTGTTTTTTCGACAACTAACAAAATCCACTAAGGTGTTCTACCATCTATATAGAGTAAGGGTACATACGTATTTAAGTTTTGTAATCTCTTTTTGATACATTTGAGTATTTATACATTCGCAGGTATTTCTGTACCTCCTTCAAATTCTTTTATTAGTTTTCGAAAAAGTGGCTACTCTGAGAGGTGAATATTCTTTACACTTTCCCCGGCTAAACGAAATCGTCAGTCCCGTATGCCCTAACGGTACGCGTCTTAGACTATCTCTTTTTTTAATGAAAAATCTAGTTGCGCTAATCACGTCAAATGTAAAATTAGAATTCATCAGCACATGCAAAACGTATTTCCGTTTCTAATGATGTCAGATCCGCTGTAAGAAATACTCAAAGCAAGAGGTACAATAATACGACGAAATAATTTTATTAAAGTTCCTCTCAGCGCAAATCCTTTTCAGCACAGACGATTCGCGGGGTAATTCTTATCGAGATGGATAATCCCAATACACGTTCTATCATCATCAGGAAGCTAAAGGTACCACAAAACAGAATGCTAGTAACAAAACTTATCCTTCAACTCAATGAGTCGATCTAATAGGCTGATTTTAAAAGGTGATTTTTTAATTACCGTGAAGCGGATGAGTTAATTAAACCGACTGAACTAATTCAAAATGGAGCCGAGTTCCAGCAATAATCACGTATATTGCTGTAACTTCAAAGAATGAAAAAAATAAGTACCATTGTGGCCCGTGAACTGTGCAATTTGTGTGTGTTTGGGAGATGGAAAAAAAAAAAAAAAGCTGAAAAATAATGGTGTTCATCGCGTTATTTCTACCAGTTTTTGTAATCCAAAAAAGTTTGTAAACGAATTCAAATGATAACGAAAAAAAAGAGAGAAAAATGAAAGACAATTTTTAAAAGATTAAAAAAACCGCCCATTACAAATGGGATTTAAAAAACTTCTATTTCACTATTTTGCAAAACTAAAATGAAAAAATTTCGAGAAACTATAATCTAGAACAGTAAGTAAAAATCTGTTAACAAAACGAAAAATCGTAAACAAGCTGCGTAAAAAAACACAAAAAAACATTAATTCGTATTAAATTCGATGTAATCTCTATTGTACAAATCTTATTATAAAGAAGAAACATATTTTATAACTAAATCAATTTTAAAAATCCTTTTTTTTTTTTTTTGTTAAGTAGGTGATATTCTTTGTTCTAATACAGGGTGGCCACTTTTTATTTTCAAAATCTCCCCTTTCCCGGTTTTCCAGATTTTTTCAACTTTTTCCCTGACTTAGAAAACAATAGCCATAAAGAAAAAATCATATAATTTCGGAATATTTCACGCAATATCTTTTTTACGGTACACTAATCAAAAAATGAAAATACAATTATTATTAACTAACCCCCCCCCGGTCACGCCTTGCTGTGACGTAATCTGTGTAAAAGCAAAGGAAACAAAACAGCAACTGTACTTTTTTGAATAATAACTTTATTTTTGCAATACGAACTCGTGATTTTTAAATTTATGAAAAGTTACCGGAAATGTATAAACACAAAGTGTAAATATTAGAGAAAAAACGTACTTCTGATATTATAATAAAAACGTATTTAGTTTATTGTAACGCTTTATGGTACACCACGTTTTTCGTTTAATTGCCTGGGACGCATAAATAAACTACGCTGATGGTTTTCCCACACGGGAATAGGCGACACACAGCTGACCATGCAAGAAGCGTGGGTTTTCAAGGTTAATACTGCAAACACTCAATGGCTGCCCTTGTGATTTGTTAATGGCCGTTGCGAAAGCAAGGCGCACCGGAAACTGCAATCGTTTGAAGTCAAATGGCATGTCAGCCGGAACCATATTGTGACGTGTGGTATCAAAACGTCTTCTCCTCCGTATTTTCATTTAAGAATGGTAGCTTCGATGACATTGTTCGTTATTTAATTTTTAAACACAACAACGATTTGTAACGATAAGCTTTCGTATTGCGGTGCATAACGTGTGGACATCAACTGTATATTCATATATGGGGAGGATTAAACAACCTTTTTTGCATATATCGGCCATTTTTTCTAATTTCTGAGTCCATATGAACCTGGCCCGGGGGGTGGGTGATGGCGAGTATTTAAAAAAAAGAAATGATCGAAATCGGTCCACTCATTCTCGAGTTTTGTGCTTAGCAACAAAACAACAATTCATTTTTATTTATACGTGTCGGCCGCTGAGAAAAGGTTGCAATTTTGACTTAACAACGGTTTCGGGCACTTGAAAGCATACTCTATGAAGTTAAGTAGGTCAGACTGGTGTGAAAAAAAAAAATTTCCTGTTGTAAATCGTAATTGTATGTTTAAAATTACCATCTTTAAAAGTGCATATTATACCGCGAAACTTTGAACGTGTTTTTCTCGATTAATTATTTTCTGATGACACTATGTGTACCTTTTCTCAGCGACCGTCACACACAGATTTGTAGAAAAACGCGCGTAACATACGTAATTCCGACATTACTAATTTCCCGGCAAATAACGAGGGCAAAACTTCAAATCACAATATGTTTAATTTTTATTTCTTATCAACACAACCACTTTAATCTCACGTTTGATCATTTTAATTACTAGAAAAATCTGAAGAAATTTTTTATTATGTAAATAAAGTAAACATAGGCAGCGCATTCCAGTTTCTCAGATTAACGAAATCGCCTAACATTTCTCGGCTTTTCAGATAGTGGTCATTCTATAGTACAAGCTAGTTAATATCTGGGATTAAAAGAGACTGGCGAAAGAGCGAAATACGGAAAAAAGTTTAATGCGAATTTATCAATCGGTACTGAAAAAATTTTAGAACAAAAAAAAAATGCTACCCGCAAAGTTTCGATCCGTTTTTGTTTTTTTTTTTGCGCAAAAACCGGTCAAAATTGAAATGCTTTGGTAGCGAAAAACCCGTACTTTGGCATATTTCGCAAATTCTGTGTAACAGAAAGTGCAGAGCACCTGCCACCCTTAATCTACGGAGAAGTCGCGATATGAAAAATGCTATTATAATAAAAACATCGAAACTGTTCGATGGAGAAAAGTTTGGAACGTGAAATGCCAAAAATTGATTACGGCGTATAATTAAAACAACGTCCACTTTTTTGTGTAGTTGCCGAGTTGTAAACGAGAAAACTTGGAACAATCGGCTAAAGTTTTAAAACATGCCTGACCGTTTATTTCCTTTCCGATAGTATTTCATACGAAACCGCTTCATTTCAATTAAAATTTTCAATTTTACACGCGCCTATGACACGTCGAAATTCATATTTCTCTTGGAATATCGTCGTGATCGTGTTATTTTTTGTTGAAAGCTGTCAACTATTCAATGAATGAACACTATACCACAAGCTTAACGTTTAGCGAACTCCTTCTAGTAAATAATTAAAACTCGTACACACATTTCTCGCTAAGCAATAAAGCATTTCGCTTACATATTTTATACGTATTTTTCTCTGTCTAAGACGAAATTATCAACGTAACCCCACACGGGAAATAAAGAAACAGTGAAAAAGTTGGCAAATATTTAAGCAAAGGAATAAAAAGAAAACTATCTACGCCGCCAAACCGAATGTAGAACAGTTATTATAGAAGTAGAAGAATTATCAGAAAAAATGAGAATATCTGAAGGAGTTTCATAAGTATACTATTGTAAAAAATTGTACCAAAAGAACATTAGATAAACTTAAATTTATATATCGAAGAGCAAACTGAAAAATTTAACTGTTTCTTAAGCTTTTTGACAAGAGCAATTTAAAAAGTGTAATGTGTAAAAAAAAAAAAAAAGAAGTAAAGAAAGAAACTATAAATCATACACAAGTTTCTGAAATTAAACATTCCGTAATTTCTGATCAAACAAGACGTTCCTCAGAATTAATTTTTTGTAAGAACTATCAGAATGATTCTTCAGTATGTACCATAACGAAAAAAACATTAGTAACCCAACAATGTCGCTTATGAATAATTAAATTATAATTTTGATACTGTTAAATTTTTTTTATATATATATATGCGTGTACGTAATATACGTATTTTTTAAGATATATGTATATGAAAAAATATCAGTTTAAAGAGTAACGGGAATGGATTCCATTTCGGAAACAAATATTCGGCACCTTCTAAAAAAAAAACTATAAATCATACACAAGCTTCTGAAATTAAACCTTTAATTAATTTCCCATCAAACAAAATGTTCCCCAGAATTAATTTTTTGTAACAACCATCAGAATGATTCTTCGGTATATACATAAGGAAAAAAACATTAGTAACTCAACAATGTCGCTTACGAATAATTAAATCATAATTTTTGTACCGTTAAATTTTTTTTATACATATATATTTATATGTATATGCGTGGACGTAATATACGTATGTTTTAAGATATATATGTATATGAGAAAATATCAGTTTAAAGGGTAACGGCAATGAATGCCACATTTATAGTGTTGTGACACATTGAAAACTCATGTATGCCCGCAATTTAAGACTTTAATGGCAAGAACGTAGAAAAAACTAAATACCAACTTTGCTGTTTTTCGGATTCCTTAATGAAAACAAATACTCTGTTGTGGTGCCTTCTCAAGAATCAAATTTAGTCCATTGAGATCTGGGTTTTTGATGATTATTCAACAATACCGAATTACTACTGCTGGTTTCCGAACTTGAACTACTGTTGTACAATTTTAGTTTACTGAAGTCGATACCGTACTCGCTCAGGAGGTTATCTGCTGTTGTATCTTTTTGTCTGGCGGCTGCCGGTGGACAATTGTAATACTGATATAACGGATTCATTAAACCGATTGTACGCGGTAAATTGCTGCACGGAGATGTTACTGTCGGTGACGCCGGATTATTCCGTGAACAAAGTGGATCAAAATCGTCCGCTGTACTAGATGACCTCGAATCTAGCTCTATCAAATCTTTCGAATCCTCCTGCGCGAACAACAAAAACAGCCACCAATAATAATATAATATAGAGCACTAAATGGAATATTAAGATGTCATTAGAAAACATTTACAATTGTTTTTTACAAATAATGACCGCTTTTCTGCTGTTATTGTTACTCGGTGCTTGAAAAACGGAAAACTTTTTAGAAAAAAAATAATTCTATTTTTGTAACCTATTAAAATATGTCAAAAAAAAAAAAAAAAAAAAAATCACGCTTTAAGGAATAGCGAAATTACAAAAAAAAAAAAAATATTTAATAATAAAAATTATTTGACAACAATTATCGAAATCATAAGCGGATTCAAAAGGAAAAAACGCTTTCTATTTCGTCAGAAAAAAACTAAAAAAAAAAAAAAAAAAAAAACAATCAAAAAGTAACCAAAAATAGGAGTATTTCCTTGCGTCAACTATACCGGAGAGTTTAGTTAAAATTCGTTATTATTTATTTATCGACAGGAATAGGTCAGCTATATCTCTTTAGAGTCGTGTTGCTCGTTTCCGAACGTCGAGACTACCTATTTGTACATTCCAGCTATACAGATATAGGCATAGTGTTCACGACAACTGTGCGAGCGCACAAGCAATACTACACTTGGAACTAATATTGTGAATGTTTGATTAATCGCGCTACAAATAATGCAGTCCCGTGCGTGTCGGCTGTATACTGATAACTAGCGCGCATATGATGGCACGCATGTTTGCCATTGCCTTCCATATGTTTCTATTAGTGGTTATTTAATTTAATTTTTCTTATAATTTCTATCATTGCCTGATATCGAACTCAAGACTTCCTTAACGGAAGCCATCCGCTCTAGTTATTGCAACGGCGTTGGTTATATTAAAACAATGTAAGTCTGTAAAAGTTTAAAAAACAAGCGTTGACATAAGCCCGATCTCTCGTTTAAAGGGTGTTTACGATAATGAAACTATTAACACGATCGAAGTAGACGATTAATAAAATGTTGCCGAGCGGTGACTGGAAAAGCGAACGTAGAGGATGCAAACTTTGTAACGGACAACTATCCAACAAACGTGTGCGGATGTGTTAACTTAGAACGCCAAAGAGTACTTAAATTATCTTAGAAGGTGAGTTGGGAACTGGATAACTCTGCAACGTGAAGTCTCGGGATCGTACTGCAATCCTTATACTCATCGAATTATTGAATATCTTTTTAAACGCTAATTTTCGCCGTAAATCATGAAGTAAAATTAAGGAACAGGTATTACTCATTGATGATATGCGAGACAACTGTCTTTTTTGTGACATAAGAATTCGAAAAAATAAACGGTCTACCTTCTTGTAACGAATAAAATTTCGTATACGTGCAACTGTTTACGAGTTTTGGACAATTGCGTGCTGGTTTTCAATCAATTTTCTCATGTTCTTCAATTGGGTAAAAAACTTAAAAAAATACAGACAAAAACGATAGACAAAAAGTGTCCGTAATGTAATTCGAAAGGAATTTCATTACATTCTACGTTATGACGCGGTAGCCTAGTGGTTAAGGTGATCGGCTGCCAAATCATCGAGACTCGTCTCGTTCCGAATCTAAGTCGCTCCCAGATTTATACCTAATCTGAAATTGAATATTGGTTATACCAGAGAAATCTGGGAAAGTAAAGGTGGATCCCAAGTAGAGAGGAACTGGCCCCGGTATTCTCATCAGGTCCATTAGGCTTAGTACTAAAAGCTTAACTTCACAATCCATGATACCTTATTATCAAGGGGATATATGGGACTTACTTTAGTTTACGTTACATTATGAAAACGATTTTGATATCGCTATACGAACTTTATAAGATTAGTTCGATCCGTTATGACTCCGCAGAGTGAAAGCCGTAAAATATTTTCCACATAGATTATTTTTAGAAAATTACTTCGTAGTACTATATATAACGATGCCATCCAATTTTGTCTGACATAAAACAAATCACATTTTCCAAACGAAATATTGAAAATTTAAACAATTGGTCATCTATGTTTTAAAAAATTTTCATCTGTAAAGAAGCGCAAGTCGGTTACTGCTCTGGTCGGCCGATGTCACATTTACTTTACTATATTTTATAACTCACCTGGGCAGACACAGCTAACTTCTGCGGAGGCGTCAATTTGAAAACACTATCATCATCCGGTTCATCGTGATGATCAACATTACTGAGCGGAGATTTTCGTGATGACGAACCGAACAAATCGAAACTGTGCAACGTATTACGAGTTGTTGATTTACTGCATTCTTTAACGTTACTACAGCTATCGTGGTTATTGTTACGAAACTGAAACAAAATTATGTTCGCAAAAATTACTATTAACATAATTCATTTTAAACGGTTCTTGATACACGGCGAAATATGCTTACAGGCCAGATTATTAAAATTCAGAATAATAAAGCGATAGATATTAAGAAATTTTACGATGATTTTTAATACATACTCTTTATACTTACACATTTTAAATTAAACTTGTAGTTAATACACAGAGACTATCGCCCTCTGAGGGAAAAAAAGTAATAAATCTAACTCGCACTTGAACACGCGTTATTTTCTTATCATTTTATATTTAAACAGAAATTAAATGCAAATTACGAAACTTCATAAAAAAAAGTTCCATTTAGCTCGTTACAATTGAATTGTAGTATTTTGTTTCAGGTCTTCGCTAGATTCACACGTTTTTTAGTTAATGGTAGGATGGCCTCAAAAACTTTTCCTAAATTTACATTACGTGCGGGCGAGCACGCACACACGTAGGTGTATATGTATTTGATTTGTTATAAAATAATTATTGTTTCAATTTTTTATGCTTAATTGTTTTGGCGTTGAATTTTACTTTTTAAACGCTAGAGGTTTTATCACATAAATTTTGTTATTTTTTTTAAAACTTTTAACTAATTACATTTCTTTGGAGAAAAAAATGAAAAAAGAAATTAATTCCCATACGTAAAGAATAGAAATTAAGCTGAAAAATTACGCGTATGAAACCGTGGTAATACACGAGGTACACTTCACCAATACAATTTAAGAAATTTGAAAGCATTCCCAAAATATAAGTTAACATTGCGTCGCAAAAGTATATTAATTAAATATGTATACATTTACAATTACTTCACAATTTTTTGATAATTACAATGGGGTCGACGCTCCAAAAGTTATAAAAGTTGCCTAATTTATTTATTTTTTTTTTTTTTTTGTTAAAACTTTATATCACTACATTAGAATATTACTTTTATAATAAAACAGCAAATGATTACGGAACACCACTTTGAAAAGCATCTGTCAACATAAAAAATCGCAGAAAATTATCAACTTCTCTATCGAATTTTTCAAAGTAGTATAAACTAATATCATTTACTTTACTCTCAGCTTTGACGGGAACTCTCTTCCCGTGTTATGCGAAACACATGCTACCCAACATCGTGCAGAACACATGATATACTACTAGAGGTATTTACTAAATCTGTAACAATAGATAAATACTATGAAAGGATGTTAGATTTTCTGCAGTGTTCAGATGTGTAGACACCACTACTAATTTCGAAAAAAAAAATATATCTACATAACGACATCAACGATGTTTCTCTTTAATACGGAGTTAAATGCAACTTGGCTATACTGGTCTTTTTTTGCACATTTTTGCTATATTTGCGTCTCTTGAAACACGAGATTGCACGCATTATTAAAGTAATCTATTTCTGGTCTGAGCAATCGTCTCCTGTAGACGCTACGCGGCAGGTTTACCCCCCCCCCCGGAAGATTCGTTGTCATTACTTCTAATTTCCTTCGTCCATTTTATTATCGGCTTTCCTTGTATCTTTCCTTAGGATATATGGAAAAGCGTGTATCTCATCATTCGAAAAGTAGTGTTATCGCGGGATCTGGAAGATACCATGGACCGAAAAAAATGAAAGATTCGGAGGTGTTATAATTGATGAAAACAGATCTCCGGTATTAATGGACATGATTAGAAAACGAAAAACAAATTTTTTTCGGACATTTTATGAGCGGACCAACATATCACCTTCTGCGCGCAATAATAATGGGAACGGCAGAAGTCAAAGGGGAACGAGGAAGAAGGATTTTTTGGCTTTAAAATATTAAGATATGAACTAGAGTTACAAAAGTAGGAGAATTATTGCAGGTCGCAAGAAGTCGAGACAAATTTTTGTCAAATGGTGGAATCTATGAAAAGTGGTTGAGCTATACCCGAATCGGGTTGCACAAAGAAGAAATATATCTTTCCTTATACCACCATCGTAAACCAACCGTTTTCTCTTGTTTTATGAGCCGGGATATGATTTTTAATATCTTCGATTCTCGCTATCACTGCCGCATTTGTTACATATTTCGTCTAGGCTATTTACAGTAGTCTCCGGATAGCACTGGAGCTACTCTTCTTTCGTAATCTGCACTCATGGTCCACGTTTTTTTTGTTTTTTTTTTCATCTTACGGGTTTGCCTTTTTTTCTTTTCTTTTTAATTATTATAATATAATCTGCAGTGTCACTATTTTGTTTTTATGGATCTTGACCTAACTTATTTTTGTATATTCTTTCATTTAATTCACAATTTCTTCACCTATTTAAACCGTCTAGTCCTTTACCAACTTTATCTTCGCATGTAAACTGAATATTAATAATTCTTAAACTTACCCATTTTGCTCTCAATCTCCCGAAAAAAAAAAAAAAAAAAATCTGAATTAAGCGTATTATTATTTAAATAGTTGTTATATTTAAATTAGTATAAATTACAAACTTTATTTTTGACTTTTAAATTTTAAAATATCACTTGCATTTATAATAACAAAAATTGTAATTTCTAAATATGTAATACGAAAACAGCTTTAAAATTAATGGATATTACACATGTATAAAGTACAGTGGAAGTAAAGGGGAAATGTAATAATTATTCATATTTATAAATTGTTTTACTTCGAATAAAAAAGTACTTAAAGTAATGAATAACTCTAGCTTTTGATCGCAACTTTGTTGAGTACATTTGGAAAAAGACTGAAAATTGTTTTGAAAATGTGTACACAATTTGATATTGTTCGGCCTTAAGTAAAACAATTTAAACATCACAAATAGTAAAATATCAGTGAATAGACAAAGAGAAATATTAAAATTAAACACTAAATATAATAAACAAATCGAGAGATAATTACTTTTAATTACGATGAAAACCTTCTCAGTAATAAAATTTAATATTTTAAAAGGTGCTCTCTCTTTCCAGAATTACTAAAAAGTGAAACTCGTGAAAAAAAATTTTTAATGGAGAGAATGCGTGTAAAATTTCTAAGTTTAAATAATAAAAAATGTGTACAAAATGATTGAATTTATAGTAAAAGAGAACGCAGTTACTTTTTTCACCCCCCCCCCTGATGGTTGAATTTGAAAAATCGCCCGTAGTCAGTATTTACTTCATAAACCAAAAAAAAAAAAAAATGTCATCCAAATTTCGTGCTTTCGTAAAATCTGCAGCTACATATCAAGATATCAGTGAAATGTTTTTATAATTTATATATCGATTCTATATATATATATATATATATATATATATTGATTAGAATAAGATATCGGTATGATTTGAGTAGAATTTTGTTTTTGTTTGGTTTTATTGCGTTATTGTTTTTCTTTTTTATTTTCTTCTCTTTTTATCGTGTTGTTTTATCTATAGTAATAGCCATACTTTTAGTATATAAGATTATACACTGATATTATTATGTACTGGAAACTCGTATATTGATCAAATAAACGATAATAAGTGTCTGGTCATCCGCACAATAGGATTTGGCCTTGTGGCACCCCTTACAGCTATTTATGGGGGAAAAAAAAGTATGCAAAGTGTATGATAGCAAAATGTTCTAGGAATTTTACTCTATAAGATGCAATACTTATTAAAAGTGTGCAAAAATTTGACACTCCATGAATGGTGTAATTTGCTACCATCCTCTAAGATCCGATTTAATAAAAATTCAGTATTAAAACGTTATAGTGAGTGAAGTAGTTGCGTTTTTTGTGTATTCTAACGATTTAAAACGATAAATTGTTCAAAACAAGGATCGAATAGTAAATTTTAAATTAAATTCGGGAAAAGTATACCGCGAAAACATTTGAAATATTAAAAAACCGGTTATGAATATTCTACCCTATTCGAATGCACAATATGTACGACTGACACAAAATATGGTTGAATGAAGACAGAAATATCGGTTAAAGATGATTCAAGATTGAGACTATCAATATCAAAACGCTGATTCAAACGAAGAAAAGATTGAACATTCCGACAGTTGTTTGTCGTGTTTTCGGGTATACGTTACTGAAGAAATTCGAATTTTCTTTCGAAATTAGGGTACTCTGAAATTACTGCGAAAGTTTGATCTCAGAATTTTGACATAGAAGTAAAAAACTAACTAGACAAAAAAAATCTTTAGAATTACGAAAGCAAATTTTTTTTTTTTTTTTTAAATCTATCATCACTAGTGATGAAACTCGAATCTATGAGAATACGATCCAAAAGGCAAAACCCGTTAATAGAAAAAGAAAAAAGAAATCCATGAAAACACGGATACATCGATCATCTGTAAATATTATATAATTATCTGAGTTTTGCCCTATCACTAAGAAACACTTCGCAAAATATCCAAGACGCGTCACAATGTACCAGCACATAAGCGCCAAATTTACAACGGCAGCGGTCACGAATATCAAGTTCAAAACCACCGCGCGTATTCGCCGGATCTGTTGTCGACTGACTTCTTTTTATTCCCTCGAATAAAGATTTCATTAAAAGTGCAATCTAATTTCGGGGGAATCAAAACGAAGATGAAAGAAAAATTCTAGAACAGATTAAAAGCGACGTGGACCGGGTGGACTGGAAGTCTTCCGAGAGTGGAATAGAGCAGTATAAGTGTACGTAACTATTGAAGGAAACTTCTCTGACGAGGGCAGATTTAAGTGTAAACGAAGTAACGTTTAAAAATAAAGTATTTATAACGAAATCTTCGAAATTCTTCGCTCATACCGTGCAAGTACACATCGTTAGATTGTTAAAACCAGTGTATTTTCTGTTCCCTTGAAAATTCGTATCTAATGTATCACACTTTCGGAAACAAACTGAGCAACATTTTCCTTCCTAACCTTGTTTTTTCATTCTATTTTACAGACACTATTGTTGTGGTAATTTAATCATTCAAATGTACGCACTGTGTTAACATCAACAACCACAATTAGTTTTATATTAACATGCTTTGTATGTTTTACCATGTCTATAGTCAATAGTGTGACATTAAACTGGACTAGCTTATATTATTTTACATTTATCACTTATACAATCAAACGTGATAGTAATGTACAGTGTAATTATTAAAAGTTTCATTATGTTAGATATTTTGCGGGAAAATGAAAAATCGTGAGAAAAAAAAAAAAAAAGATACAAAATTGTCAACTGATACCAGCTAAATAATATCATTAATTGAAGTTTCAAGATAAAACTGATATATCACAAAATAAATCGTGTACGTTACAAATATGTATTTAATCGCTTCAATGTTGTCTTTTTGTTGTTTTTTTCGGTATTATTCGTTTTGTTACTTTTTTCAAGTTTATTTTTTTTCTTTTTCTTATATTTAATATCGGAAGAAATTTCAATATGAATGTAAACTGGAAAATGATATTCCATTTGGGGAATGAAAAAATTAGAATATCAATTAAAACTAATAGTTAAGCAAGTTTAGCGGATAGGACTGCAATATATGTATAACACAAAATTTTACTATAAATATTGCATTTTTTTAATCCACTATAGGTGTCGCAGTGCGTATGTACGAAAAGAAAAAAAGAAAAAAATTACACATTACATACGGATATGCAGAGTATCTTTCACCAACAAGTAATTCCCAAATGTAATTTTATATCAAAGCTGTTCCGTGTATTTTTTATCCATATAAAGTTAAAAGATTCCATTTTTCTAAAACTTTTTCCACTTCCAGTATACGAAGTCCCATAAATTCTTAACTTTTACACGAATCAACATCCCACTTTTTTAAATTTCTTTTAATGTTTATTTCTACTTTTTTCATTATATCGTTAACGGGTGAATAATTAAAACTTCGTAAGTACCTTATAGCCATTTTTATTCTCAATTCTCTTTTGATTTTATAATTCCGTATACTCTTTTCTCAAAATATAATTTTTTCCTTTTTTTTTTCTTCTAACAAAAAACTAACATCAACAAAATGTTTCAATTATTCCACTCACTTACAAAAAGAATGAATGAAACATGTTGATTTGAAACGATGCGTTAGAAATGCGAAACAACAGAATATTCATAGGAGAAACACGGTAAAGCTCAACCAGACGACAGAGCTGCTTGAAAAAATCAACAAAAAACATCATCGCAAAGTTCAATAAACAAATTAAGCAAAATGCTTTTAGGAGTGGTGAGGTTAATTTCTTTAAAAAATGTTTTCAGTTATAACACGTTGCATACCAGAAACATTAGAGGTTTACTGTACCAAAACCATAAGAAATTCACGAGAAACATATACTAATAGGTAGTGTAAAAATAGTGATCAATCGAATGCCGAAATAAAAATAAATATTCTTAAAAAAGGACATTTTATTCTTTACATTTTAAACTAATCTCTGTTTTCCGGGAGAAATTATTACCAATCATTTACATCTTTTTTTTTCTTCAAGAATTCTGCGACTTTTCAAATTTTACCATTTTTAAATAAATAAAATATTACGTAAAAAAAATACATATACACTACTTCTTCCGGATTTATAAAAAATAATACCAATTTCAACAATTTCCGTTTTTAATTAAGCACGAATCTGAAGGTATATTGGAACTAATTGCCATTCTTTATTTAAAATATTTTTTCATATTCCGGTTTTCTATATCCATTCGTATACAATGATAACTAATGCATAAATTATAGGCCTAGGAAACCGTTTTGAAATGAAAGCCGCGCAATGTATTATTAAAACATTTACCTTTCCATACAATGGTATAGAGATATTTTCACCAATACGTATTGTGAATAAAAATTGGAAGAAGAAAATATTAAGAAACAATGACATCTGTTTACAAATTAATTTTACATTTTAAAGCTACAGTCATTAGTACATAGTTGCGGATCATAGTGAAAAACAAGTTCAGATCTACTATATAAATTAAAATAAAAATCACTTTTCAATAGTACCATTATTTATGAGGAAATGATAGGAAATGATTGAAACAGCCCTGTATACGGCTAACAGTAATTAAAAAATTGTAGTTAAGAGAATTTTTAAAAATTATCTCACGTAAAAACTAACGAAAATACAATTAATACACGTGACCGATTAATCGATAAAATACAGATAATTTCGTTCTCTGTTTATTTGCCCCGCTGCTTATTTTCAACGGTAAAATTTAAACTAAGGAAAAAATCAATTAATTTTAATGACTTTTCTACAAAGCCAAACTGACTTATTATAGGTAAATATTCAAACAAACCGCGAAGAAAAACATAATTTGTCGACTATCTATTTCAAACTGTCTGTTTTTACACCTCTTTTATTAGCGACACATTCAACGCTAATAAATTAATTTTAAAATAAATAAGCAATTTCCGCAGACTGAGTATCTGTAATCGAACGCATCGGTAAATTCGAACGAAGACTTACAAAGAAAATATATTAAAACTACAACAAGTTTGAGAAGGAAGCTAATTATCTTCGAAAAAATGAAAAGAACGAAATATACTTAACTTTTTCAAATATATATATATGTGAATGCGAAGAACGAAAGGGATCTATTGAATACTTTGTGTTTACAGATTATCGAATTCAGGAAGGAAACAATTACATCAAAGAAAATCATGATATTCACGCGTATTGCTATTAATATTCGTATTTCATTGTCAAGCGATTAACATCAAAAGAAACTTTAGATTTGTATCGATTTTTAAATATACAACAGAGGCATTTAAAAATTGTGATCTAACTATACACTATATCGAAACCTAGTATCCACTGTTTCGAAACAGTACATATTTGGAATATCAAAACAGTGCAGTTACTCTGACACAACGGGGTTCTTAGTGTCAGTTTGTAAACCAATTTGAAGATTAATTCTTATCGAAACTAACTCACAAATTTACGAACGATCAACTATGCGGGACTCCTCAGGAAGCACTAACAGCGGTAAATGTATTAATACAAAAATGTAGGGATCAGCAAAGAAATGTCTTCCTTTGCTTTCTCGATTACGAAAATACCTTCGACAGAGTGCAACATGCAAAGCTTCCTGAAATCCTCAAGGCAAAAATATTAACGAATTTGAACGTAATATAATCTGGGGACAGAAAGCAAAAAAAATTACTCGATGGAAAACAATCAGAAATCATCGAAGTGGAGTCCGACAAAGATGTATTTTAACACCATTATTTTTTAACATTTACACGTGGTCGAAATATTTTGCAAAGCTCTGAAAGATGCAAACTTAGGCATCAAAGTCAATGAAAGAGATCTTATTAAGCTATGCTGATGATACCGTTCTTTTCGCGGATTCAACGGTGGATTTGCAAGAATTGGTTGATTTAGTAAATTAAACAGGGGATCAAGGCATAGCCTTAGTATAAATGTAAAGAAAACTAAATTTATAATTATCAGCAGGAATGCTACAAAAGATACAACACTCTTAGATTAACGGATGAAAAGTCAAAAGAGCGGGAGAATTTAATTAGGCTGCTACATCACTGATTAATTAGTATTAAAGAGGTAGTAAATAATTATCAGAAATTATCACCACACTGCAGTATAATAAATACGGCATTTCACAATTTAACCAACATTTTTTTTCTACTTTATATTTTATCCTCAATATTCATTAATGTAAAGAAAGAAATCAAATTTAAATGTCTATCAATATTTAATATCCTTTTTACTGTGTTATGGAAACCGTCGAACAGTAGGATTGTAAAAGTAAATTTATTTATCAGATTTTTATGCAAGTTGAATAGTAAAATTTAAAAATCAAAAATATTTCATAATTATAATCTGTCCTACTTATTTGAATTAAGTATATTTAATAATACGTAAATCGTAGTAAATAGTTTAAAAAACTATGTATAATTATTTAATATCTATACTAATTAACCATTTTTTCTATTAATTTATATTCAAGCTCAGGGAGCTTCCCTAGCATTTAAATATATAGCTTAAAAACATAAAAAAGGTTAACAAATGTATTTATTAAAAGTCACTTATTTAATACAAATGATTAAAATTACCTGATTGCAGTTATTCCTCCCTTAACGTTTTTAAAATGAATAGGTAAGTTTTCTTACCGTTTTGACTCCCCCCTCCCTTTTTTTTAATCGTTTCCTGTCTCATCTCATTCTCAAAACACTATATAATACAATATATATATATATATATATATATATTCAAAACATTTTTACATGGCTCATGATTTTATAATTATAATAAAATTTGCAATTTTCTTTAAAACTATCCATTATCATTTACATGAACAAATTTTAAAATAAGGCCAAGTTTACACAATCATTGTAAAATCAATATCGAGGCCGGCAACAAACAACAGCAAAATAAAAACGGAACGTACATGTATATCAGAAAAACATCACTTAAGAAACACATCGGATAAGCAAAAGCAACGAAAGAACACTCGGCGTTGATTAAAGACGAATTTGTATTAATGAGAACGTGCACGTAATATAAAAATAACCACAGTGAGGTTAAAAGAAATGACACGTAGGATGTGGACAGATATATAGGTTTACCGTGTCCGTTGTATTGTGCGATTGCTGTGTGTTACAATTTACTACATCTGGTACAATGCAATAATTACGAAAAATTACATCGTGCAAATCCGCCATGAGATCCAGATCCACGTCCCAATCCAGAAGATCTTCATTCGATTGCGGCGTAGATGATCGAGATCTATCTTCAAAAGGTGTAGTCGCCATTCCATTATTCAGATTGTTGCTGGAAAATTTAAGAATACAAGTGCACATTGCAATTATTTTGCACTTCTTTATTAATACTAAATAACTTTATAGTTGAAAAATTATTAAAATACATATTATACTTACAAAAATTGAAAATAGAAACGGTACATAATAATATGCTTACCCGCAGAAACGTTTTCCCCGTCATCGACTAGAAGTGGAAACTTATTCGGGTAAACTGAAAAAAGTAAGTCCCCCCCCCCGATGGGTTTGTCAACATGCCCATCGGCCCAAGAATTAGAAAAAGAAAAAGAAAGAGAATCAGATTTTTATACGACGCGAAATATCAAACAAGAATGTATCAAGCATTTGGACGACAGAAGGAGAAGGAAGGGAAAGAATAAATGCAGCGCCGTAGGGAGTAAGAACACTGCTTGACAATAGAGAAAAGTACAAAGAAGATTGTTCCAATGAAAGTGACAAACATTCAAACATTATGTGATCAGGATGATAGACAAAGTGATTGTTAGAGGAATGTAGAGAACAAAATGGAGACGGCGCGAGAGAGAATTGGAAAAACAACGAAGGAAGCACACTGTATCTAAAGCGCAGGCGACATACCGCTGAGATATTAGAGCAGCGTATAAAAGGGAAGTCAAGAAACTAGGAATAGAAAGGAAGAGAAGGCTGAATGGACAAGTAAAAATAATCCGGGTTAGAGATCGAGGAAGAGTAGGTTGAACCACAATTTGTAATGCGCCGCAGTAGGAAAAAAAAAATAATATTGATGGATGAAAATCTAGTAAGAAACCTGCCGAAAGAAGAAAAATGTAGCCGAGCTAATAAGTCAACTAACTCGTTTCCTTCTATTCCGGAGTGACCAGCAATCCATACGAAATCAATCTGAACTAAACAAGAAAGGAAGAGGGGTCTTGAATAAAGGAACGTATAAAAAGGATTACGTAACTGGTGGAGCGGGGAAGGCAGACAAAATTCAATAGTCTACGGCACGCTCTGAGAATCTGATAGAATAAGGATATTACGAGAAACGTTTGAAGATCTGAAGAGAAGGGCATGCAAAAACGATTGAGCAGAAGGAAGGAAGTTCAAAGGACTCAGTGATTTAAAGAAAGACAAATAAAGGCTGCACCAACTCTACTTAGACCCTTGGAACCGTCAGTGTAGATTGTTACGTGGTTAGAAAAGCGATAGTTTAGAGTTTGTAAAAATTCCGATCTAACAACATGGTGTAAACGGGTTTAAGAGTAACAGGAGAATAAAAACAATTAATTGGATGAGGGAAAGATTGAAGGAAAAATATAGGACCTTATGGTGAAAATTGAAGGAGTCGAGTAGAAATATGAGACAGAATTGGTGTTTTATTGACGTTAAATCGCCAATAACGTAGGATGAGGGAATAAGAAGGAATAAGTGAGGAAGAGAAGATAGGCAGACGTTAAATAAGAAAGCGGTAACCTAAATAGGAACGCCGAATAAAAAGTGAAGGAATATGGGTTTCAGTTTGAAGAGCAGGGATAGGAGAAGATTTCCGAGCGCTAAGACAAAGTCGGATAAAGGTATTTTGGACGCGATCGAGCTTGGAAAGCAAAGATCTGGAAGTGTTACTATAAATGTAGCAGCAATAATCTAGAATGAAACGGATACAAGATTTATAGAATATGAGCAAGATGCACGGATCATCTGCCCAATTCGTATGTGAAATGGACTTAATAAGGTTGAGCCTTTTAAGTGATGACACATATATATATGCTTATGGAACGAAAGATGACTATCAAGTAACGGAAAAAGTTGGCAAAGGTGGTTTGGACTACTATATATTTAAGGAGAGACTAACTAAGGAAGGGTCAAGAGGTTGAAGATTAAAGATACCAGTAGAGGATTTGTTTGGGGAGATAGAAAAATGAATATTTGATAAAGCGCTTTCCAAAATTGTTAAAGAGTGTTGAAGTTGGAAATTAGCAACAGAGATACTGCGACGGGTGGAGTAAATTAAATGTTGACGGCCAAAAATAGGGAAGAAAAGTTTATTGACAGAGAAGCAGTTTTAATAAGATAAATGTTGAAAGGAATTGAACTAAGGCAAGAGCCTTGCGGCAATCCACGAAAGACCAGTCTAGAAGCAGATTCGAGCGGAGAAGAGAGAATGATGGTACTAGATTGGAAGGGGCTAATGACCAAAGAAGAAAGGAAGGCTAGAATATTCAAATAGAGCATAAAATCAAATAGGGTGAGAGGTGGACATTATAAAAGGCAGCAGTAACGTCGACGAAGGAAGCGATAAGGCATTTTTTTATAGATAAATGATAAATACACATCTGACAAAAATGTACTGGTACAATCGGGAAGGCCGTGTCCAAGGCGGAAACCAAACATATTATTGGGTAACAGATTAAAAGAGCAAAAGCTCAACTTGAGCGACTCCGCTTATTACAATCATACATGAAGTTTGTGCTTCCCTTTCTCTTTTCGAAAAGAAGGAGGTGGCATGCAGGTTAACCTTAGAATCAAAGTGTTGGTAACTGTTCCTTCTAAGTCGAGCAGAAGTTCCATTTTACATCGACCAAAGATGTGATAATTTAGAAACTTAAACTCCGATATGAACTTACAAATACCGGTGACGGGAGCGCCGATTTTTTCCACAAATAACCAGTATTCCTTTGGTAAAAGTACCTTTCAAAAAATTATTACTGGTTTTAAATCATTGATCCAATGTAGGTTTTATTTATATAAAGTTTTTCAATTAACACATGCAAAATCTTCTAAAACATTTTCAACGATAAAAATGTCTTTCTTCTGAAGGAAGAATAAATTAAACTAATTGAATCCCATAAAGAAGTCGTTTCCCTTAGTTTCGGTAAAGAACACTCGCGGATCCAACAAAAGCAGCAAGAAAAAAACAAGATTTCGTCACAATAGTTCAGGCAACTCCATATGGTGGAGTAGTTGTGAATTATTCGAATATTTTCTTATTAACAATTTCGAGATAGATATTATTACCAACATTTATTACATAATTCGAAAAAAAAAGTAATTTACCGGAACACACAAACAATTAATACATCAAAGAACTAATGAAAATTTATAATCTCAAATAGTCGAGTACATTTATTAATTATATTGGCAAATCTATGTTAAAATATATTGTTATGACGTTGAATATAATTACAATTCGCTATATTCATTCATTAGTAATGCATAGGCCCAATAATTTATTTTACCTCTTAAAACTAGATGATCCTGGAACACTTTTGATGTCCAACACCGAAAAGCGGGCTTTGGACGCTGTGGGTGAACTAGGAGCTGAAGATGGTTTAGTGGTATCTTTTCTATCTTTTAGCTTCGATCGAATACCTTTATAAGCAGAGCGAACACCTCGACCCCTGTTCTTTACCTAAAATGAGTTTCTTGTAAGAATCAAAATTTAATTACAAAGTAAGAATAGATTAACTAAAAAAAGAAACGGATTCAAACAACTTTTTAAACTGTCATTCGATTTGAAAATAAAATACTCAAAATAATTACGCAGTTAATTAGAAGAAAAACACGCAAAAAAAAATAAATATCCATAGATACTTTTAGAAATAATCTAACTGAATTCTAACACGAAAATTTCTTCAGAAACTAGTAAAAAGCATTCCACCGTTTTGGTAACCATTCCAAAGTAGTTGTACTTTTTAATAAATAATAATTTCAATCCAGTTTACAATTATTTTGATAATTTACAATGAAAAAGACCAATAATCTGAAAAAACAAAACTAGTCGTTCTTAACGATTTTCAGGTGCAAATATTTAAATATAATAAAATACATTTCATTAGGGAGCGTATAATGTAGAAGAGAGGATGATAAAAAAAAAAAAAAAGAAAAAGAAGTAGGATAAGAAATTAAGCCACTATTTCAACTAGACTCTATAAGAGCGACACTGTAAATTAAATAATACAACAACCAGCATGCATAAATATAGTTTAGGTCATGAGTTAATATTTAGACCATTATTGTTAAACAAAACTTTTAATCTATAGTTTTTACAACGTTTTTAAATGTTTTATGTTTTCGATTAGTAATTGTAATACATTTTTTTTTTTCTATTTTTCTTTTGGGCTCGTCAACCAAGGACCTTTACTTAGAAACAAAAAGTAAGGAAAGAAGTCGGATATATTTTGATCCGATCAGAAATTTTATCTAAAAAGGAACAAATAGCAGGAATAATTAGTGGAGAAGGAAAGGACAGGATATAGGAAACACAATAAGGAGTAGGAAGTTCAAGCTTCAGCAAATAAGAATACAAGGCAGAACGTTCCATGGAGAGATGAACACTGCAAAAACACATGATCGGCGTTGCAAATAACTGCATCATCCGGATGGAGAGGACAATGTGAAAAAGAAATCAATACATACTTATTTTTAATACTAAAGATGTATTGTGATATAAACTGTTAAAATATATACATATATATAAAAAAGTCGTGAGAGGTCTCAGCTCAAAATAACGCGTTTTTATTTATTTATTTATTTACAATATGAATTGCAAAAGCAAAGCTAGATGAGATTAATTTTGGATTACCAGGTTTTGTAATAAAATGAAATAGAGTAATCTGGTTTATTTACTTCAACTTTTATCATTTCAACGCATTATTTTTACTAAAATCAATTAAAGTAATAAACATGCAAAAGTACACTCGATACATATAAATAATACAACTACTAAAAAGTATACGTCAAATAAAAAAAACATAAGACCGTTTTTATACGAGATAAAAATACTACCCTTCATTTGGAATTAACCAAAAGGTGAAGAAATATTAGCTCCAACCATAACTTCTAAGAAAATATTTTACTTAAATTCAACGATAATTTTAATCGGTTGCTAAATAACCACAAATTACATCATTAAATTCGATGAAATTTTTGTAGAAAAAACCGCAATTAAGTTTGTAAAAATTAAAAATCTATTAATTATTCGCAAAATATTATAAAACTTATCTCTAAATATACTTAAAAAAGGTAACATAACTAAACTTTGCAGATAATAAATATGCAAATATTATCAAAACAAGTATTCCATAAACCAAAAAAAAAAAAAAAAAAAGGATAAATGTATTTTTTAATTTACCGTTCGAACTGCTGATTTCATAGCTGGATTGGCCTGAAATTAAAAATACAATACACTTTCAGTTACTTAAAAAGTACCGCAATTATTAAAGAAAATGATTAAATTCTAAATCTTGCCTATGTGTAACGTAAAACTAAATACAAGAAGGCGTTTTAATTTCGTTATCATAATCATCCAGCTGGAAACTTAAAATCCGGTCCATTAGTTCATTAGTACTGATGCAATCGGAAGACTAGGAAACACGCATTGCGTGGTACTTCAGCCATAAAACTAACCGTTTATTAAGTAAACTCTCAAACCGTTTTCTGAGAGATAAAGTCGGAAAAAAAGAGGAAAGAAAAAATTCATACATGAAATGATAAAGGAATTTCAAGATAAAGTAATCATAGAAATAAAAAGAAAAATATTAAAATATTTAAAAGCGTTCCAGAAGATCAATCTGATAGTTTTTTCAAGAGAAGTCTACCGCCAAGACCCAAAGAGGGGCTAGAAGATTTTAATATGAAAAACTTTAATTTTCTATAAATACTGAGGGAGGTAATCCGAACATGAGAAAAGGAAAATTCTGTGAGAATAAAGTGGAACATAATTCATCGAAGATTAAAACATGAGTAAAAGTGATTAATGAAGCGATAGAGCAATTATCTAAAAACTGGAAAACCTAAGTTGAAAGAACGTTCAAAGGACGACAATTTATTAACCATTTTTCAAAAATGTATGGGGAATAGTTCTTGAGAGCGGAAATTCTTGCACTGTAAAAGTACTTCAAGAATTTAAGTATATCATGCGTTTGCATTAGCCCCTTTATAACCAAAAAAATTCTTAGTACCTAAAAGTAGCATATGATTATTAATGCAGCGTGCTATATTCTCCATTTCACCATGAGAACCCCCTCCCTCCATGGATTGCAAGATGAATGATGAAATAAAACGGAAAAACATAAGAAAATACAAAAAAAAATTATAAAGAATCATGGGAGCAGAGCCAGTGTTAATAAGCTTCCAAAGCGGAGAATGAACAGATATAAAATAAATAATACAAGGAAAATTAAGAGAAGTAATTAGAACAGAAACCTAATCATCACCATAAGAAATAAGGATTTTCCAAACATAATGAAGGCAAATAGTGAAAGAAAAAAAAGAAAATCTTAGAATAAAGTAGGGGGAAAGAATTGAAAAATGAAAAGAGAGTGAAACATAAATAGAAATTATGTTATGAAGGCGCATTAGAATTGGCGGGGAGACTGAGGATATCGTAAAAGGGAAAATGACAGTTTTCTTTGATAAATCATCGTATTCATTGCTGGAAAAAATAAAATGGCTCTATAGCTTCTCACATAAGATAACGCCTACTCCTTCCACTTCCCAGAATCACAGTCTAATTCCCCCACAAAAAATACCAATCTTAGCTCTAGCTCTTTGTTTTCGTTTGTTCTCGCCTGACACAATTTCCTGTTATAGCCATTCCTATGTTTCTTCAACTTTGTTAATTTCTCCCGTGTTCCTCAATTTTTTTTATTTACTATACCTCCATCTTTTAGCTCTTTACCCTGAATCGTCATCAAATAGCAACTTAACTATCCTACTCCCTATCTCTGTGTAACAATTTTTGCTAATGATTTGAACAAGTCCAAATTTTATTGCAACTTTTTTTATTCTTCTAGGCTTTAATTATCGAAAATATTTTCATCCTTCTTTCTGTTTTGGCTTTATAAGCAAGTTGATAGACATTTTACGCTCCATCATTTCTTTTTCGATTATCTATTACTGACTACATCTGTTTTTCCTACCCATTCATGCAATTTTATCTTTCTTCATACGCCTTCTCTCATTCACACTCTTTCTGTTCTTCACTCTATCAATACAATAAAATATATTTGACGTCCTCTTTTCCCATTACATCGCTGTTCTATCTTCATCGCCGTTATTCTCCTTTTGTTTTTGTTTTTAAACGTTGTATCTTATTACTATTCGTTAAAAAGTAAGCATCTTAATATTCTTATTACACCTCCCGTATCCTATCTTTATGATTCTTGTTTCTGGTTCTTTTGTATTATTATTAGCGTCTAACTGAATAAAAATTTAACTAATTCTTTCCCTGGTTAGGGGTCCCAGATTACACATGTTAAATAACATGGTAATTTTCGAATAATAAAATGTAACTTCATCTTTTAATTAATTTCATATTTACCTTATTTTTAACATTTTTAAAAAATGCTGATCCTTCTTTTTTCATAGTATGTACCCATTCTCTATACTGCTGCATTTTAGAATTAGATTTGTCTAAATAATTGCATACTTCCAGTTCAAATTCATCTGAAAATCCCAATCCGGCATTCAATAATTCTAATCGTTCTTCAATAAACTAAATATGACAGTAATAGAAAGAACTTTAGGAAATGTAGGCACAGTAATGAAATACGTATGTTACAGATAAATTTTTAATATTGTAATTTCATAACTGATATTAAAATATTACTTATTCATTAGAAAACGTTTAATTGTTTGAAGGTGGCAACGCAAAGTAGGATCACCTATCGGAATTTCCGAGAAAATTTTAACTTACCGGAAATCGATCATATCCACCAAAAACGGGTAACAAAGAAATTTCTACTATATTTGAAATAATATAGGTGCAATCACACCATACCGAAACATATATTCAACTTGTAATCAGTGTACAAATTAGCGCAATTGTTTATAAGATAGTCTTCAATGATAGCGATGAAGGGGGATAATTATTCTAAATATTCTTTAACAATTATTTTTTCTCGTAATTTTATGCAACCAACTGAAATCTAAAGACCAAAAAAAAAATTCAAACAAAGAATTTACCATCTAAACTAACGACATATTTATTATACAAGGATTTATTGATAGTTCATGATGATAAAAAGTAAAAAAACAAAAAAAAAAAATCAACGTAGAATCACTAAAGAAAAATTATACAGAAAGTTTATAACGACAAAATATAATATCAAATCTTGAGTCGATGTACTTTACCCGTTTAAAAGATCCCCCATGAAAATTGTAGTGCATTTAAATCGCTGAAAAGTCTGACATGAGAACGAAGTTGTATAGCACAAAAAGAGAAAAACCAACGCCGTAAAAACGATCATGTTATCAGTTTCGTCAGAGAAAACTGTGGGGCCTAGTTACTCAACGTTGGTTTTTACTGTCACTAATTAAGTATTTCGTTTATGTCACCATAGTTGAACTATATGTTAACGGTTTTTATCAAAAAACATAATAACAATCGAGCATCAAAGAGTTTAAATAAATACAGTTAACCTAAAAACAAAACCATCATTTTATCATGAATAATGTACAGTGTATTATTAAACCCATGAATAGATTCGTTCAAACATTAAATAAAGAAAAACAAGGTAAAAAAAGTGACAGAAGGATACTGATTTTCAAAATACATTAATGTTGCTCGCTGGAATATCAATCCTTTTCATAAAAAAAAACATGTCTTGTCCTTCACAAATCGCAACACATCTTTTTCTCTAAATTGCTTTAAATCTATAAATACGACCTCGAGTGTATGATTTCAAATCGATACGTATGGGCTGAACGACCTAATAAACAAGAAAATACCAACCACGATCAAATTTCAATCAAGTCCAACAAACCTTTCGTTACCGTAAATCCTAAAAACATTTATGAAATAATTCGAAAAATCATGAAACCAAACACACGTTAATTCACTTGTTAAAAAAATCTAAATTTAACTGTGTTCAAAAAACCAAAGGAGCATATCGAACGGAATAACAAAAGAAAGATATCGACTTAACATACACTATCCTACACATATATATGCATACAAATATATGTTCACGCACATAATAAAAGTGCCGAAATGCAAATACCGCAGAACAGCCACGTTCACATATATACAACTGCGAACATATACATGGCAATGATAAAAGCTACAGTAGAATCCGAAAAGAAAAATATATTTACACCCGTTACCTATAAAATAACCAACAAGAATTCAGTGGCTGCAGTATATCACCGAAAGGAACAAAATAAAATAATATTAAGAACAAAAAAAAAATTAGTCCACTCGCTATTGATTACAGTATTCAAATCGAAATTTGTAAAACAAATAATCCACATAGAATAAACCGGGGGTCAGTACTAGTACTTCTCTAAAAAAGAAAAATTTTAAAATGGAATTAATTCAACGAGTCGCTTTTTTTTTTATATTTCAAAAAATGAAAAATAAAAATGATTTCATTATCATCATCAAGTCCATTGTCCTACGTAAGAACTTAATTTAGGAAAACATTAATATTTATAATTAAAAAAAAAAAAAAAATGAACAAATCTATTATAAATAATAAATTATTTTAAACTGTCTTATGTAAAATTCACCAAAAGAAAAAACCTAATCGGAAATCTAATGCTTCGAAATATATTCGAGAAAAATGTAATTTATTCTAATCAACCGCATCGAGCGTAAAATTTGAACATTAATCTACAATAAACTAGAAATTTTTCCATGAACAGATGTGTCCTCTTAACATTCTAGGAAAAGTAAAATAACTGCTCCTTCATTCTAATTACGAAGTTATCTATAAAATTAAACACAATTTTTAAGTGTTTCTCTCTTTGAACTGAACGTGCTACTCTGCATTCTAATTTATTTTTTGGAGTTCCTAATCCTTATTGTACATCTTACGTCTTTCAATTTAATTACAGATATAAAAAACGTGAAAAATAACATGAGAAAATCAAACATAACTATCGTAAGAGATAATTCGATGAAAGTATTTTGATTTAGATTTCATTTAAAATTTTATCAAAAAATACACAAACTCGTGTTGTACTGATTAATATTAAGTTATGAAATAAATGTTGAACTGTAATCTAGGTAATTTAGGAATTTTAAATAATCAACCTGCTGAAATATTTGCAGTTCGAGTATTTTGCTTAAAAACGGTTGCATAGAAACAGGTCGCGATTCTACGAAAGCTTTTTCGCAAAATGTTATTTTCATTCCTTGACTAATTTTCAGTGCGTCTCTGTATCCACCGATTAGCTGTACAACAGCACGCAAAAATGCTCGAGACACTCCATCACCCAGTAGCGAGGCTCTATTACGTAAATGCTTTTGCAGACTATTAACCTAAAACAAACGTACACACCAACACGAACAACAATAAATGAAACAATAAATTTAGTATATATATGCTTTACAACTTTAGTATATTCGAACAAATATAGTCGAGACATGAAAATATTTAAGTCTAAACCTGTTTCTTCAATTAAGTATCGGTAATTTCTTTTCATACATTCATTATTTCTATAATACATTTTTAATTTACGCAGTGCTTTAGCGAACCTATGAAAATGTACGAGGGGCGTTAGATAAGTAAGTTGTATGGTTTCACAAATCGAGAAGAAATGGTTCAAAAAATTTGAAAAAATGTATTTACAATCTCTAGACTTACACTACTTTTCGACATAAAAACCATCAATATCCAAACATTTGTTCAATCGCTTTACCAACTTTAAAATTCCAGTAACATATAAGTCAACGTCCAAATTTGCTAGCCATTCTTCTGTTGTAGCGATAAGTTCGTCGTCAGTTTCGAATCTTTTGCCACTCCTTTCAACACCGGAAAAAGGTGGAAATCAGATGGAACAAAGTCTGGAGAGTAAAGTGGACGCGTTATTATTTCCCATTTAAATTTTTTTAACAGGTCTTGAGTCAATTTTGCGGAATTTGGACGGGCATTATCGTACAACAGTATTGGTTTTTGCGTCAAAAGTCCAGGTCTTTTGATTTTTATTGCGGTTTTTAAATTGTTTCGAGTTTTGTAGTACTACTCTGCATTTATTGTGGTACCTTTTGGCATGTATTCAATTAGGATAATACCCTTACAATCCCAAAACAGAGTAGCCATAATCTTCCCCGCGGACTGCACAGTTTTGAATTTTGTAGCCTGCTTGCGCGCTGCATATCGGTTATGCTCGTTCGCCCCTCTTTAAACTGTTTTACACACTTCCAAACCGCTTCGCAGGAGAATGCTTGGCTGCCACTTACTCTCTGAAGTTCCTGGTGTATGAATTTGATAGATTTACCGCACGCGCGAAAGTATCGGATCATTGCGCGCAACTCTACTTTACTGGACAAGATGAGGAGTATTTCCATGATAACCGGCAAACAACACAACATAAACTACTCCGATTAGGGTGAAATTTTTACTGGAGACTCGTTGTAGTGTAGTCATGTACCGTGTGCAGTTTCGTCGAACCAGTGTTACCAGATAGGAAAATATGAAACCATACAACTTACTTATCTAACGCCCTTCGTACTTTATTTCATGTTAAAATTTTGTTCTACTTGCATTAATAAAAAGTAATGTTATGTAAAAATGAATAAGAATAATCACGATTTTAAAATAAATATTTACCGAAGAATAATTATACATACAATATCAGAAGGAAGACTTTCGAGATCATGAAACGGAGTTGAAACGGTATTATTATCAGCGTCCAGTAGAACTACTTCGCCCAAATCATCTTGCCTTACACTCTGCGTTAAAACAAATACGATTAATTATTTATTCAACGATATTTAGTTATTCATGAAATTCATCAAAAAAATTTTCAACACACACACACACACACGCATATATATATATATATATATATATATATGAACTTTTATTACTATTTCGTAAAAAACAAAGAAATATACAATGAAGACTGTCGCCCAATATATTATTAAGTTTACCATTAAGAAACAATGTTTACTGTTACAAAAAATATGGATCGGAATATGTTTTACACTAATAAATATTTATAAAATAGCAAGTTTCAATAAAAAAATGAATTTTGCGTCTCGGTTGTTCAATTATACCTTTGTATTTAAAATTAAACTTCGCTTTTTCGTAATGTAAACACATAAAATTAAAATTATGTTTAATAGTTCTTTTATAATTCTAGTATAATTTTAATACTTTCCTTTAGTAAAAAAGAAATTCTAAGTTAATAGTATATAGAACTCCCTGAAAATTTCCATTAAGGCAAAAAAAAAAATGCGAATAAAATAGAGAAAACAACAAAAATAACACTACCTATTGTGTATTTGTATCCTTTTTTATTTATTTATTTTTTTTAAAGTTTATCACAATTACTGAAAAACGTAAAACGTGCACTAGATTTGTAATATAAATAAAATATAATATTCATACCTACTTACAGTTAATAAAGAACAAGGAAGACCAATTAAATACGGCATTGGGGCCAGCAAATAGTCGATCAACGCATGTGGCAGTACAGGTATAAAAATATGTTGCCAACTCATCGGGTATAGCAAAGAATTCGCGGACTGAACGCAAGCACTTAGTCTATACAGCTTTTTTGAAGTAAATATAATTCTACGTTCAAACAACATCGATGCAAATATCACCATCATATTTCGATTGTCCACCGCGTTGTAATATTCCGTTAGATTTCTCTGTAAAGTACAAGCACAAAAAATGAAGGAAAAAAGACTTATCAAATATATTATTAAACGCCTTTAAAATTTTCATTTTACTGCTCATACGTTAAATATAAAGAAATAAAGTGCAATGTGTCGTCAACTGTGAAAGTAACAATGTACTGGAAGCCCAATGGCACAATTGAAAGTAAGGGTGCTCAGTACTTCCTTTCTCTGCTGCCTTCATTTTTACTTAGATAACTTCTGCGATATACTCCGCTCACTTCGCATCAGGTAAATATGGGAGCAACTGGAGTCAAAAAAAAAAAAAAAAAAAAACAGTCTGCAACTGCCTTCGGTTTGGTAGCAAATCATTTTAACCACCGGGCTACCGCACTACGAACGCTACCTATGTGTGCTGTTGTAAAAATAAAATTACGCAAGAATCGAAACCGATTTAGAACAAAAAAAAAGAGCACAACATCTCCACGTAAGTTTTTCCATTGAAACAAAAAATGGTGAAATTAATTATTTTCTTTTCATTATTAAATAATAATAATAGTAAAAATATAATTAACAGTTTAAAATAGTATTAATAATATTATACATTTCTATTAAATTATTACGGAAAAATAAATTAAATCACTACAGAAATATACATACATTAAAAGCAAATTTAACCAATATACTTCAGAGTAACGAACTCATACAAATTAGATTGGAACACCTAAAAAGATAATATTTACAATAAAATGTTAGTATTTACAAGGATGCTTTACGACGTGGCGTCACTATTTCTATCAAATTCGTACATTAATATAATGAAACAATTACATAACAACGTTTCAACAAATACGAAACACATTCGTTTTAAAACTGGCCAATCAAATTGATGTATAAATAAAACAAAAACAATAACTTATGTAATATATTTAACAATGATAATAATTTATATATCTAACAACAATAATCTCTGTATATATAAAAATGAATGTTTGTTTTGTTTGTCCCGTATGCATCTCTGTACCGCTGGACAAATCATGCTAAAATTTTCAGAATATATTCGTGATGTCCCAGCGAAGGTTTTCAGAGGTATGACTAAGTTTTCTACCTCCATGAGGTTTTAAGTAGTTGAAATGTGATCAGCAGTACAGAAATGCATACGGGACAAATAAAAAAAAAATTAATTCTTATAAAATTTTAAATAAAATAATTACCACAGTAAATATAAATTAAACGTAAACATTTAAATAAAATGATTCTCTTCTTCTTCGTCAGCCATTATCAGCCCACTACTGGACGAAGGCCTCCCCCATTTTTTTCCAAACGCTGCGATCTTGTACTTCTTCTCACCAGTTTGCTCTAAATTTTTGAACTTCATCTGCCCATCGTATTCTCGGTCGTCCTAAAGATCGTTTGCCATCAGGTTTCCATGATGTTGCCACACTTATCCAGCGGTCTTCGTCTCTAGCCACTTGTCCGCATCATCTCCATTTGCTAGTTTTAATGATCACTTTCGTTGTTTCTCGGATATGCCTCTTCATCCATTTGTCCGTTAGAGTAATCCACAACGTAAATCTTTCCATTTTTCATTGATTAATTCTTATTTTTTGTTCCATTTTTTTTTTTTTTTGTAAATGCCCGTGTTTCGCTAGCATATGTTAAAACTGACGGAAAACACTGATCGAACACTCTTTTTTTCAGACTCAGGGGTGTTGTAGTGTCTTTAAGTATCATATGATAAATATTTAATTTCTTTCGTAAGTATAATATAACACGTTCTGTTACTTCATGTTTTGCGGTACTGAAATCATCAAAGCTGCATGACATGATCTAAATATCAAATGGCGCTCCTAGCCTAGCTGCTGTACTCATTTCGGAGAGTTAAAAAAAACAGTAGTGTTCTCTATTATTTTTTACAGAGAATACGATGGAATTTTTAATATTTATTTATACTCAAATTTGAAATCCTTACGTAACTACTGTAGTTTGCTGTTTTGTTAATAAATTAATTTTGAAAGATGGCTCCAAACGGAGAGGTTGGAAGATATAAGTAAAGATGTTTTCTTAAATGTGTAATTATGGGAAATCACCGTGTGAATAACTCGGTCCCTTCAAAATAATGGCTGTGTGTGCTGTTTAGTTAAACGAAACTTTTTGTTAGATAACGACAGACAATAAAAAAATCGCGATAATCTTCAGCTAAACGTGAAACATGAAGACCATTTTTTATTGGATGAAAATAAATGTGTTTCCCAAGGAGAGAGAATCTTTTTATATAAATATAATTCCAGATAAAAGAAAAACTTTTTCATGAATTTCCAAGTACAGATTTAAACGAATATTAATACACGAACGAATTAGTGGTTTACAAATGGTAATTTATATATTTAATAACGATAATAATTTATATATTTAACAACAAAGGTGTTTATTTAAAAATGACGGGTTCGAAATTGAACAACTACACAGATTTTTTGTCATTTTTGTTGCGTTAAGTTCAACTGTTGTATTAGAACAAAAAAAGGGTACAACCTTACGAATAAAAGAACAAATTAGAAACATTCAGAACTAGTTTGGTCTATCGATTAAATTAAAATCAACAACAGATATAGAAAGAACGATGGAAAAATCAACTAATAATATAGCCAAAAACATTTATATAAATTTAAACATGAAAAAGCAGCAGGACATGACGAAATTAGTCTGCAACTACTAAGTGTCGCCTAAACAAGCTAATATATAATGTATTATCACGTAAAAAATACGTTCTGCAAAAAAATTAAAAAAGAACATAAGTAATGACGTTACTAAAATCGAGAAAATCACCCAGTAAAACGTTGTCGTATTGGTCTATATATCTACTTATTAGTAATTTTGAGGCAGCTTAGACCGATAACAGGAGAAAAACAACTAATTCCAGATCACCGATTCGATTCCCGAAAGAGACATTCGACTACTGAACAGGTGTATCGTATCACCAAAATGGTAATGCATAATGTTTTGAAAAAGAAAAAATACTGCTTTGGAGTACATTAGAAGTATCGCATTCTACGAATAAAGAAATGGATGAAAAGATTATATTCGTTGGTAGGAAAAAACGTTCCGGTTTATATACCGGTAAAAAACGCAGTTTGTATGTGATCGTTATAAGTAAATTTGGAATTACGAAATACAATTATGAGGTTTTACTAATAGGTACAAGTTGGCTATTATAATTGATGAAACCCTTCGTACTACTGCAGTGGTATATCGGTTTGAAAGAATCAGGATATGAAGCTCCTGTTTGTTATTTGTTTCTAATAAAATCACAAGTTCCACACTCAAACATGTGATCAGATTAACAAATTAAGTACTACAACTACGAAATCATTCAGTAAATATCAGATGAAATTTTGGAGCCATATAATCTATTGTGAAATATATGTATAATTATAGAGGCACTTCGTTGAAAATATAGACATTATTGTCAAAAATCGAGCGCTTTAAAGAATACAAAATATTTTTTAAAAAAACTGATAATATTTTATTTTAAAACATACGCGAATTTAAATGTAACAAAACACATACTTTTACAGAATTAAATAGATCAAAAAACATAATTTTTCAGTTAAATTAATAATTAAAGTAAGGTAAAGGAAAAATAAACAGTAATAACATTTTAAAAATACATACGAATTACAGACTTGAACAAAGAGCTATTTTAAAGTAACAATAATTCTAAAGTGCATACAACTAGTTTTGAAAAAGTCAAACTTAAAGCAGCATCAAGAAATACGACGATAACCAATAAAAATATGAGAAATATATATTAATTTGTAAGTTACATGCATTCAAGTGATATTTATGATAAAAACGTAAAAAGCAAAAATTACATCTATTATGCAAATTAACGGTGGAAAAACAATTTCGTTAATATTACAAAAAATTCCAAGTCCGTACAAAAAAAACTGTAATATATACCACATATAAAATTTCTAGAGACAAAAAAAAAAAAAAAAAAAAAAAAAAAAGTCGTAGCTTACGTTATACAATTGAGCAAAAATAAAAATGGATAATATAAAAATAAATCCACTTATTTTAGAGAATTAACATAAGTAATTTACAAAACCAAAACGAAAAATAGATTTACAGAATTTTACAAAATTACACGAGCTTGAAGCAGAATTATAATGAAAATGTAAATAATATATTAAAACTAAAAAAATAAACAAAATTTAACTATCTATATACAAATTATATGTACAATTATGTAATTATCAGTATTGAAATAATGAAAAAAATATATTTAAAAAAATTTGATAAAAACTGGCCTTGAAATTTAAACCTTTACGAAAACATTCGGTTATCATACCAACATGTCGCAACAAATTGCATCCTAAAGTTTTGTTAAATTCGTTGTATAGATTATTTTTGTTTTTTTTTTTTCATGACACCCATAAATTTTAGTTGTTTTTTAAATTAATTTATTCCTAAAAACTGAGCAATGGCACCTAATTGTTTTATAATTTCGTTCCGTTGATGATCCTTTACACCACAATTGATGAACATTCAGTCTTTTTGTTAGACTTTTATACAATATTTTTGCGAAACATCACAGATCATGGGGCCGATATAAATTTTAGCAAACTTAAAAATATGAATACAAAGTATAAATGTTTTGTTCCGGATATTTTTCCACAATGATTATATGAAACAGACTTTTCTGTTTAAGTAGTAAATTTTTTTGCACTTACTATTGTAATGTACAATTTTTAACTAATTATTAAAATCGATATTAAACTAAAGTCCTTACATCGTATAACTTCATTTGAGATACATTTAGTTTGAAACAACGTAACTTACAATATAAGAAAAATCATATATTTATAATCAAAGTAATTCAAAGTTAAATATCAGGATATTAAAAATATTAACTAATTATACGGATTTTATTTCATCTTAATGTGTATGTGATTTATGTTCAAATACACAGCAAAAAAATTAATTGTAAACATAAAGTTTTAAAGAAAAAAAATGAAAGAAAATTATTTAAAGTCAGTTAATCAACAAACTACTCAAGTGCAGTGTCTGCTCTGAAAAAAAAAAGAAATAACACAATACTAAAACTTTAATATGTGATTTCTAAGCATATACGAAGTTAATACATGTGCATTATATTTTATAACAATAGGCAACTAGCAGTAAGTGTAAAAAATATAAACGAGACAAACAGATTTAATGCTTCGTGGATCTGAATTTTTTTCTAAATGCCATTACGACAAATTCCAGGTAACAATCAGAGTCTGTTCTATTTTATAAGTAACAGGAGAAATACATACAAATATCGCTAAAATTTATCATTAAAACTTATCCGATATCGACAAAAATAATTTAGAATAATGATAAATCAATTAACAATTTAAATAATATTAAATAGAAATTCTCAATTTTTATTATATTATTTTATCACTGTGTATGGTCTATTTTCCGATAGCCCTCTGCTAAGGTTATTATAAATCGATAATATTCGTGCGATTACTACATCAAACGATAAGCAATAGCGAGATTACAATTTACTAAAATAATCTTATTACCTCATATTTTTGCTTAATATTTTTATTTCTAGGAACACTATTTCTTGTAACTCTTTTAGTCCGCTAAATTATTCTGATAAATTAATTATATTAACTTTATCATACATTTTTGGTCTAATCTTTCCTAACGTTAGAAATATATATACATATACATATATATTAATTACAACGTAATTTTTAGGCTACCCCCCAGTCGAAAAAATGTCCCAATTTTATGTAACGCAGAATGTTTCAATTTTATGTAACGCAGAATGTTTCAATTTTATGTAACGCAGAATGTTTCAATTTTATGTAACGCAGAATGTTTCAATTTTATGTAACGCAGAATGTTTCAATTTTATGTAACGCAGAATGTTTAAATTTTATGTAACATTTGTTATATTTTATAGGATTTTTGTTATTGTTATTTAAAAAATGTCACAATTTTATGTAACGAAACAATGTATTAATTTTATATAAGAAAAGTTAAATGTTAGGATAGGATTTTTGTGATTATGTTATTTTTTTGTTGATGACAGTAAAAATTACGTTGTAAATTTTGATCATTTTATACAAAGTATAGAAGAGAAAGAGATAGAAATGAAAGGAAGAGGGGTCAAGTGGCACAGCCCCTTGCGGGCCAAAATGGCCGAATATATATATATATATATATATGTATGTATGTATATATGCATACATATATGTTAACTCCGGGTGGATGGGTGGTAGACTCAAAAGATAATTTTTTTGATAGAAGGTCATTATATTGTTTCTATATATTTTTATTCACAATCCAAATTTGAATAACAATTTGCAGACAAATTTTTACATAAACATAATTTAATAGCATAATTTAAAACACGTTATTCGTTTTAAAATTTTATAGAATACTTACTAAAAAATTTGATCACATCGCTACATTTTTGCAGCAGGGTATATAATAACAGGTGTTCAAAGTACAATAATTATGAGTATTTTATTAAATAAATCGTAAGAAAAACAAAATGAACTCACATTTTCTGGTATACTTGGCAGTTTAAATTGATTAGGAGCTTCACAAGTAAAATGCTATAATAACAGAAAAAATGCAATTTAAATTATAACCATCAGATAATATTATAAATTATTCTTAAAAATTATAATAAATACATTGAAGCGTAATTTCACGTTAAACGATATTTAAAGATAGTAGAGTATATGTTTTTAATGATAAATTTAAAAAAATTGCAACATAATTAAATTTTAAACACGGGTGCATTGCTCAAGCTTGAATAAGTCAATTTTAGATAAAAATATCACTACAAACTAAATTTATTCTACGCTCTATATGTATTAAAAGATAGAAAAAAAAAAAGAAAGTTGGGAAAATCATTACATGTTTTTCTTTATGATAAGTATCTTTATGAATTATTCGCTTTCCCATTATCTTTATAAGATTAAACTAACGCAGTATTTACTGATTTATCATAAAAAAATATACACCCATGTACACAAGATTTATCCTAAATGGCTGATTTTATAATACGACACCACCGTATCATTCAGGTACGTTATACGAAACTATTCAATAACAAAATTAAATATTTATGAATAAAACAAAACGCATAGAAAATATAACACAAAATTCCGACAAAATTTTTCTAAAGAAAAACAATAATTTCTATTCAATAATTACAAATTTGTGATATAAAATAAATTAAACCAATTTCATTTATTTCTTTGTCTTTTTTTTTCGATCATTAATTACTTTTATTATTCAGTTGTTTGCAGTATTCCCTAATATTCATTTATAAATCTCTATACATTATTTTAAGAAAAATTAAAAACCTGATCGAATTTTAATTAAAAAATGAAAACTATGACCTGGGTAATCGAAAATTGTTAGAAGGTACCAATATTTTATTTCATATGTAATATTTATCGCAGGTGTTATACCATAAATTTGGGTTTGTTTATTTTTGCGGCCCACAACAACAATATTGCGTAAAATTGTGTTTATTAACATTCGCGAAATAGGCGCCAACTTTGTGGAGTTTACGTTTCTTAACTCTACAAAGGCCGCTACGTTTTTTTCAGAATAGTGCTGGGAAGAAAGGTTGATTTCGCTAGCAAAAATAACTATTGATATAGAAATTAAATTCGATATTCATAAAGTAATAAATTAGTAGAATCTAGGTTACATTCCTCATAGTTTATTTATATATGCATCTCTAAATATAAACGCAGTTTCCTCATTTTCCGGTGTCTTATTTTTCTTTCCCATTTTTTCCTAATTTTATTTGTAATGTAGAAATTATAAAATATTTCAATATTAATCAAATAGCCAGAAATAATTAAAAACTGATAATCTTAGAGTAATATAAAAAAAAAAAATTGTCTTTCTATATAGCCCATTGAACAACACATTTCTACTATACTGAAATCTATTGTATCGGCGTACGAGTAAAGAACTTTTATTTATCGCAGATCAAATTTTAGGTCTATTGAAAATCACATTTTCGTTCCCGGTCTTTTAGTATAGAAAGTTTTTAAAAAAAATGGTAAAAACAAAAATTAATTTTATAGTTATTTACTTTAAAATACATTATACATTCTCACATTAATATAAAATAATTTTCCCTCAAAATAACATTTCATTACAACTGTTTTTCTGATTTCTCTATACAGTGACTCATTCGGATACATTTATTTGAAAAACAGATTTTATTAAATTTAATTATACAAAATTCTGTTTTATCCATATTCGGTCTAACATAAACAGAATACTGATGACGGTGTAGAAATTAATGAACATATTCGTGAAATAAATGCATACAACAGAATCAAATCAGGGAGTCAACTATCTATTTAAAATATATAAACACCGTTTAACAGAACTATAATTGAAACAGATTACATCCGATCTATTTTGCAACCACATCATAAAAAACAATAAAAACACGTTTGAGAATTTAATTAGAAATTTTTTTTATTGCGCATAAGATAGGTTGAAATTCCATATGGTTTTTTAAACAAAATTAGAGCATGATAGGTTATCACGATTTTTAAAAAATTTCACGCCAAGAACATTATAATTTAATCTGTACGGAGGGAAAACTTGTTCATATTGTAAATTTATACGTGTTGTGCTAAAAAATTTCATTACTTTAAATGACTGGTGAACAGTAGCCACTAAATCGTAACCTGCTCTAGGAACTTTACTTTGATAAACATTGTCCAAAAATTTCCAGAGACCATCAGAATACGGTCCATGCGTTACTTCTGAAATATAATTTAAAAACCTGTAAAAAATACGGAATCACAATAATACTTTTAGTATAACCGTTGGAAAATATTTGATTTTTTTTTTTTTAAATAATAAAAAATTTAAAGGAACTAATTTCTATTACTTTACAAATGATTCGTGCCATGGTAAAAATGTTAATACAACTAAGGCGGTTTCAGATTTCGGATCATGGCGACAGAACCCAAAAGTCCACTTTGAATCTGTATTAGTTAACACAAAAGAATAATGCTGCACCACGGATCTGTAAAATAACAGACATTTCAAATCGTATCGTTATAATATGTTCAAACTGTTTTCAAACCAGTAAATCTCTATGAAATAACTTTTAATTAATTTTAACAAAGATTATGTCCATAAAAAATTTAACAATAATTATTCAAGTGTTTATAGTAATTAATGCCATTTAATATTTTACTTAAAAAAGATTACATTCTCTTATAAAGCCCGAATACAATTAGTAAGGGTGATATGTATTCCATACATACCACATCAAACGCCATGAATAATATAACCATTAGTCTTACATTATTACTGTAAACTACATGGAGAAAAAAATTCATTTTGATTCTCACTTTATCGCTGGATTTGTTATTGTTGTCAACTGATTGACAAGCTCAGTTATTAATTGGTTGTTCTACGGGCGTTATAATTTATTATCTATTTAAGCATAACCAACCTCATTCATAGAGTTTATATAAACATTAAGTTATCTGTTTATATTTTTTCGTTTTATTTACTTTACAAGTTAAATATTAAAAACTCTGCGATTTCTATTTTAAAAGAACTAATTTGATTGCGCAGGATTTCAGCGTCTTTACGGTTATTTTTTAAATTTTTAACTTATTTAAAATAATAAAAAAATTAACGATAACCGTTTAATTATATTAAATTCAAAACTGTGATGGCAAGTGTTTTATGCATTCTCTGGTCAGCCTAAATAAAAAGTATCACAAAAGTTAATGTATACTGAAAGATAAATTTTATAGTAATATTTACAATACAATTACTTTATTTCTCAAAAGAAAAATAGGTAAAACTAAATATACAAAATAAGAACAAAATAAAATGAAATAAATCGGGTTACTGCGAAAAATTCTTAACTTATTCATGAATTTATTAACGGTTTGTTTAAAAGAAAATTATTAAAAAAAAGTATTTTAAAATGAAGTTTCGGTCTTTTTGAAACAAATTTAATTAATAAATATACAAAAATTAAAAACTAATTTCCGATTCATTTAGTCACCTAATAAATCTAACGAATTTAACTATTACAACGGAATAGATTTCTCACTTTTCTTTCGTGTAGTTGTACTATATTTTCAAGATTTTTCCTAAACCTACATTTAACTTTTCTCTCTTTAGCAACGTTCTGAATTAAATACTACATCAAAAACTTTTCTGTTTTCTTCAATTAATATACTGCCTTAAAATATAATCATAACCAGAAATTAATTTGCATTAACTAAGCTACTATATAAAATTGACCATCTAAACAAAGTGGCACATTTATAAACTATTTCACCTGTTGTAAAAATTGTTATTAACGCGATAAATATAATTTTCAAGTTTTAAATTTTACATAAAACGTAATATGCAATACATTTCATTTACGAACTTATCAAATTCGCACGGAAACGTAAACTTTGGAACGGATTTTAAAACACTATCGTCCTTATACGTCTCTGGAAATTTCTGTATAATCCAAGCTGGTGTATCATTCCCTTTGGGACCAACCACTTCACAAAAACATTCAAAAAAATGCTTCACATCGTGCCTAAAATTAAATTGTTTAAATTGAAGTATATTTTAATTTGATAAAAATTATTCTAACTGGTTTATAAAATTTTAAAATGTGAAAACTGCAAAGGAATAGAATAAAAAAACTAAACACTTTTTTACGTTAAACAAAGTATCTCAGTACAATTAAATTTTAAACTTACGTATCCGCTGTTGGAAATATTTTAAATTAGAAAGAAAAGACTAATTAACCTCCAATGCAGTCAAAGTATAAATAAACGGAATTGGTTTCACAATTAATCTATCAAATAATCCTGTACGTTTTCATTGTATACATGTATATATATATATATATATATATATATATATATATATATATATATAACTGTTTACTCAAAGAAAATTTTTTTTAAAATATAATAGAAATTTAAGTATAGAAAAAATATTTTATAGCACACCTCAATCTTGAACCCATTTGATGTTTCATATTGCAAAAATAAACCTCATGGTTTAAAGTATAAGTTTACACGTAACTGTCGCACAAATAATTTCATTTTACATTAGATACTTGAAATTAAAATGCGTATAAAAACCGAAAAACTTTACTAAAACACAATAACACAAACCATAAGAGAGATAACGATAACTATAAAACAAAAAACAATCATTCAACCACTATGATACATTTATTATTTGAAAACACTGAAGTATTATAACGTCAAAGGACGTATAGAGAAAAGAATAATTATAACTACAATCTATAATTTATGGAGTTAAATGTTTTAAATCATATAAAAAATGTTAATTTTTTACAGCATAGTTTCGACATATTTAAACTATTAAATTACTAAAAATTTAAATTTCAATTAAAGATATTATGCATGATAAAAGACAGTTTTTATTTTATTAATCACAATTTTGATGTTTAATTATTCTATTTTTTTAAATCTTTAATTGCAGAATTAAGTATTAAGTATGAAATAGAGGATATTTTATTTTATAATATTCAAATTATAAGCTAAACTTATCTGAAATAAAAAATAAAAAAAAAAGCATTTAGTTAAGCATAATGATTCATGCGCAGGATTTCGCATGTTTGGATCAAGAATTATCATTTGTATTTACATATTACATTCTAAACGAATGTTTTCTATTTTCAAATTAGAATATCATCTAAATTTTTCATATAATATTCTTGTAAAAGAGCACACGTTTAAGATGTTTAACAATATTTTAACAAAAATAACTGTACAGCCAAAGAAAAGGTCATCTTATTTTTTGCGATTTTTTAAACTTTGTAGTCAATCTGAGAAAGTAAAGACGGCCGAGAGAAAGGAACTGACCCTTTTTCTTTTTTTTTTTTTTCGGGCGTCGAAAATTCAACCCATCGACAAGGAACTGACCCTATATTCTCATTAATGCCATTGGGTTTAGTATATGGTGAACCATAACTTCACAATCCACGCCGCCGTGTCATGGGTACAAGATTTATTTTACATTACTTTATTAACAGGAAATTCTGGGAAACTGGAAAATCCAATTTTGTAGAAATTTAATTACGTTTAATTATAAAAATTTCTTTTAATACCTATGTTCAAGGCCGTATCTAGACCAAAGTTTCAGTAAGGGGGGAGGAGGTACAATGTATATATATATATATGTATATGTATCAGCATAAATCCAAACAGTCATTATTTTGCAGACATTTCAGAAAAAATTAAAATAAATATGTGAAAAAAAAAAAAAATGTGGGTTAAAATCAAGTATAATATATACTACTTTTATAAAATAATTCAAAATTTTGAACTATAGCAACAGTGATGTTTTTTTGAATTCTCCGCTGCCTTTGAAAGTAACATTACGAGATTTAAGTGATCTTTTTGTTACCTTCAAATAGTAAGCTTTTCGTGAGTGTATAACGTGTCCAGAGGAAAAATTATTTTGTATTATATATTTCAAAAGTCCTCAGTGTCCTAAAAGTTCAAATTTGAAGTTGTCATGTTGATTATTTGTTTTTTATGTAATAAATTCTTTCGATATTCATTTTATGAGTGACTAAAATTTGCAACTGTAATCAGGGCCGTATCTAGACCAACATTTCGGGGGGATTACAAAAATATTTTTATAATTATACATATATATATATATATATATGCGTATGTGTGTGTGTGTTATTATGAAATATATTTATTTATAAATGGTACACTAAAGCCTTGCAGTCAATTATTGTATATGCAATATTTAAACACTACAATAGAAACAAATAAAAAATAGTCGTTTCCATAGAATTCATAAAAATTTTAATTTTCTTTTCTTTTGTCAAAAATTGGAAAGAAATAAATTTATTCTGAATTTCGATCCATTTAATTCAAGCAGTTATTATTTCGCAGACATGTCGGGGGGGGGTGAACCCGGACAACCCCCTCAGATACGGTCCTAACTGTAATTACGCACTTTTTAGTCTGGGATTGAGCGTTTTTTGGTGCTCTCTTTATAATACTTACGATATATGAAAATTTTTTTTATTTTCTGGTAATCTTTACATTTGCAATGTACTTACCAGATAATTAAATTTTAATTTGAAATTTTTTAAAATGGATACACAAGGGGTCATATTTCCATATTAAATAACGGTTCAGGACAGCAAAATTTTCAAGCATGACAAATATCTCTTCCCTTTTTTTTACATTACTTTAGGAAAAACGGATATATGTATATTAAATAGTGTAAAGGAATAAATTATCTCCACTTTTCAGGATTTATTTTTATCAAATATCTTCTTAAAAATCAAGATACAAGCTTTATCAAACTTATATATTGTTCTTTTTATTGTTTATTTAAATTAAAAAATTATTTTTTATTATATTTTTTCTTTGGGATAAATTTAAAAAACTTTTTGTATTTAAAATATTTTTATCCTCGTGATAGCTCAAAGGTTAGCTATATTGTTATTCATTTTTCTCACCAAATCTCAAGTAACCTTCAAATGAAAATAGCGCAAACTATGACAGGTATTTTGAACATATATAAAAAAGTTCATTTTTAAATTTTATGAAATGCTACACAAATAAAAATTAATACATTTACACTTTTTTTTTTACTTTATCTACTCATTACTGAAGAATGCTTCAAAACCATTTAAAAAAATTACCAATTGCACTAAAAGACGGACCGAAATTTCTCATGCAAACGGCTGTTCTTCAGGTTTCAGAGTCATCGAAACTCTTACAAAAAAACAACTGCGAAAAGTTGGTAACTAGAGTTGTCTTTAACAACTGCAGTGATTAGAAATAAATGTCTTATCAACAAAATGGCGTGAGAAATTCTTCATAGACTTATTGCAGCTAGTAAACAACTATAATAGGTGTAACTTTGGAAATTATAGTTTCCCGGCAAATTATCGTAGAAATAATAACTAGTCTAATCTCCCCTCACTAAAATTTCTGAAGTATTTTGCTACAGAGGGAAAAAAATTTATCGACAACTAAACTTTACATATTATGGTAATCACAAGCGTCTCAGGCCCATATATCAAACAGCAATATTTGCATCATACATTAATAATATTTTTACAGAAGTAAGATAACCTGTTGGTAAATGTCCTCCATTCCAATGGGAATTTTGTTATATGCTCGTATAGTCTTAGCTCCCTTTTGGCTACTAAAGTTTGTCATTTTAATCATAAAAGTCGTCCCCCTAGTATTGGAAATCAAGAATAAATGCTTGAATATCGCACAGCTTGGTGGAATTATCAAGTTTTGCTGGTTACCTAGTCACCGCGGTATTCTTCTTAATGATAGTGTTGATGCAATAGCTAAGAGCGCTAGTATATCTGAAGATCAGTTTCCATATATATCATCTACTAACTTAATGGAAAAAATTAAATGGGATAACAGAGCGGACTGGCGAGTTTTTATAGATTCTTGTCCCAGTGTTGGTAGAATATACAAAGTTATTCAACCATCTCTGCCCTGGTTTGTCCACATCTCGTCTTTAGTTCCGCCTGGTATAATTCGTAGATTTGTTACGGTTATTCGCAGGCTGCGCTCGGGTCATTCTAGTGTCACGAAACTTTTCAGTAGTAGGCCTTCCATACCGAAATTGTGACAATCATACGAGTACCAGTTTTAGAGGGAACATTATTAATCGTTTGTTTTTTTGGTTGTGGTTGGTTTGAACATACAGTAGAATCACTCTAACTAATGAATTAATGACTATTGGAATGTATCCGTCATACTGTATATATTCATTGTTATGTATTAATGACCGTACCTTAGTCATTTTGTTCCAATTTGTAAAACTTATTTAGTTGATCCATATGTAACTTCCCGAAAATAGATTTGTCCCTCCGACTGGGCTGGAACAGTTGAATTGTTTCCTTTTAGCTTTTTTTATTTTTTATTTTCTCGGCTTTATCCGTTTTCTTAACTTTTGTTGTTCAATCATACTCCAGTGTCTGCTGCACTTGGGCTGCGATATGGACAGTTTTTAATCTTTTACTCATTCTCTTTCGGCATTATTATCCAGCTTCTAGTTATTCATAGAATTTCGTCAGTAGCCAAATGGCTTATCGCCAGGCCAAAAAATAAATAAAAAAAACCTGTTGGTAATACTCGTAATACTGAATTAAACAATCTAGAGCAATAAATTATTAAATTAAATATATCACTTTAATTTAATTTGACATTTTACTAATGTACATGCTTCTCATTTAAACAATTCTTTGATCACTTATCAAAGTATACATGTTCACTGATTACAGAAATATGAGAAATCCAGATATTTAATACGGTGTATAGGTATTTTTATTCCAAAAAGAAGGAGATTTTCTATTGTTTTTTAAATGTTTGTTCGTGCACAACTTATATCTATATGGAGCGATTTTACCGTTTCTTTGTCTATTAGAAAGTGTACACCACTCAGACCAAGTGAATCCCGATGAAAATAGATGAATATAAACTGAGTATTTGTCAAAAAACATGAAAACATGTGGCCTTTTTAGATAAATATTGTTTCTTCGTATTTTTTATTAGTATAACAAAGGCGATTGACTTAAAATACTATCAATTTTCCAAATTACCGTGGAAAGCCTTTGATGTTTTTATCGCGGAAATGCAGTTCAAAATAATGAAATCGATTTTTCTTTGTAAGCATAAAATATGGAGAATAATGTGACAAAAACGTTGTTTTTAAAATTAACTATAATGCTAAAAGTTGCAAAATAAATTAAAAAAAAAAAAAATACTGACTTCAAGATTTATTATAAAAATTTAATAAAAATGCACTAAAAAGTAAAAAATCATTATTCGATAAAAAAGGATATTTCAGAGTGATATAACGTAAGGTGATATTATCGTAATTCTTATACAACATTAATACTTATTAGAGTCGTCATCGAAATTCATATTACAATAATAATTAAAAACTGCATTAAATATTCACTAAATTGTTCCTAGATATTATAATATGAATTTGATGCCGACTCTAATTAAGGTATCAGTGTTGTATTAGAATTACGACAGTATCACCTTAACACGTTCGCTGCCGATGCGCCTCTATTTGCAATTGAAATGTGCGGGATGTTAGTTTCTGTAAATGGAAAATTTTTCATATAAAAAAAAGAGTCACCGAGCCAAACTTTCTGGTCCTCACTCAATGGAATTTCCTTTATATGATCGACTGTCTCCTCGACTATAAAATCTGCCAAAAAGAAAAAATGCACGGAACTAACACTGCATCCATAAACAACCTCAAACGCTGCTGAAAATATGTTTTTTTTTTATATGTTAATAAAAATAGAAATAATAACCTATCATCATCGTCTTCATCTTCAGATTCCAAAAAAGTATAATTAGAATTTGACCAAAAATCCAGGTCTTCATTCTATAAACAATTTAAAAACTGTGATAACCCACTCTCAGTAAGTTGTTTTGGGTTTTTAATTGTTACTTTACAGTTTTTTAACTCGTGAAGGGCCTGTCTGATTATTATCTATATTACCGATTTAAAAATCGTATAAAACTCGTAAAAATAAGTGGAACAACAAACGACCAGGAAAAACATGTACAATGACATTCAAACAACATGCTAGATGAAATACAACCGTAAAAACTGCTATTGCGGGCTGAGACATTAAGCATTATAAACGATCGACGATAGCGCGACATAAGGCGTCAGCAACACATAGTTACCGACAGCAAAACCGTCAATTGGCGTCACCCACAGCGAACGTGTTAAGTTATATCACTCTGAAATATATTTTCTTATCGGGAATAATTGTTTTTTACTTTTTAGTGCATTTTTATCAAAATTTTTACAATAAATCTTGAAGTCGTTTTTTTTAAAAAAAAAAAACATTTTATATAAAATATTGAATAGTTTCAAACAATAAATTAAAAATATCAATATTTTTCTGAATGTATATGTTACTGGCAATATATGAAATGTTTCGTTTATGATCGACTGTAGTTCTTCTGAAATTAAGTATGTTAGAAGATTGAACAAACGACTTTCCATTAACAGTGAAACTAGAGTTGTTCCTAGCACATCTCTGCCTTTGGAACGATAGGATTTACCGGCATATACGAATATGTGTTTTTATCGAACGTAAATTCGAGTCCATTAATGTTATCACTATATCTGGGATATGGGTACAATGTTCAGGCCAGCACAAATGTAAGTAACGCTGTGTGCTAAATATGGAAGTAATGTTCTTACCGAAAAAAGTTGCAGTAGTAGAAAGGAAATTTGCGTATTCTGCGCGGAACAACGTTAGAAAAGAAAATGGATTCGCATAACTTAAATTTCCAAGAGGCATTTTTGGAAATTCCCTAGACATAACATCAAAAATATTTGTAATCAAACAAAAAAAAGAAACAGATTTACTCCACTGACAGATTAAAGCGGCTATCCTCCCATATCACTCCCTGATCATTTCCTATCAGACTCGACCAGCATACCAGATTTTTAACAATGTTCAATATCTAAAAAAAACATAAAGGTCAATTTTTTATTAATAAAAAATTAGATCTAAACAAATCTGTATCCTTTTTCTCTTCCGATGAGGATAAAAGAACTAATGACCGAAAATTTAATTTGAAAAAATTGCGGTTCAAAATCATCCAACTCGTTCTTACAATTCTTCGATTAGCGAAAGTTAAATAATATTTTTCCGCATGGTCTATTCGGTTTCAGATCAGGCTTGGGAACAATTGCATCTCTCATTTAATTAATGATATCTGTTTATCTTTTCTAAACAAAGAGTTTCTAGTTGTGACATTTTTAGTGCAGAGGGAGAACCTTCGATAATGTATAGCAGAAAAGTTAGGTCAAAGAATCCCCGGTAATCTAGCTAAATTCATCTATTCACTTTCTGTAAAGAGAGTCTTGTTTTTCTTCATTCCAGTCAATCACGAATTTACTATTAAACACATTTTATTCCGTTATCTTTTAACTCACGAGTATTGTCTAACTAAAATAATGAACGCTGTGTAGAAAAAAATTCACTTCTAGTATATTGTGTAATAATTTAATATAGTATTAAAAGAGAACAATAAATCTCAAAGGAAGTATTTTATCGTTATTGATGTTGGTAACAACCAGCTTATTATGGTTGCGTTTGAGTTGCTTTGTAATATATGGTGCCGGAGACTTTCACAATTACTCTACAATGGCCTCTTATTAATATAAAATAAAAATTTTAGAAATATGGTCAAATATTGTTTATTTTTTCAATTTTTTTCAATTTTTTTCAATTTCAAAACACTATAGGAAATTAAAATTATTAAATGTAAATTCGAGTTCTTATTAACATCACGTCGCTAATGGCTCTTTATAACATTTGCCGGGTAAAATTGAACGAGTAACGCAACGTACCTTAAATCAATGTTTTAGAGAATGCAAATTCTTATTAACATAGCAGAAAATATAAAGCGAAGTTGATGCTAAATACAAAGAATGTAACGTCGCAAGGGTTCATGTGTTAAAGCTAAGCAGCATAAATATTGAAATGAATTTCTGCGTGGACGCCAATAAAGTGAATTTCTGATATCGATCGGACTTAATTTGATTCACAAAAGTTTTCCTTGATCTACTATGCCCAGCGACCTTACCTCCGACAAGAAAAGTGTTTTATTTAAATTTCGTATCGTCGTAACAACAATTAATTGATAAAAGAGGTGAAACTTTGCGAAACAAATATTTTTATTGTACGGCGGATAATTAATTATCATCTGGGTTCACTTCTAACCGTACTAATTTATTAATACATGTAGATGCGTACCTCATATTTGTTCTACACATTTTACATATTTTAAAGATTTCAACGATATATTCTTTTTTTTTTGAGCTCGGCCAGCACGAGGCACGTACTTGTTACAAACAGCAATATTTTAATTATTTCGCAGTCATTTAGATTTTGATTCTATTAGAGAAGACTATATATAAAGGAAGCATGGATATACATAATACGAGAAATAGGAAATGAACGGACAGACGAGATACTACAAGGGGTAGGAATATTGGAATATTGGGTTGAAGAAGTTTAGAATAGAGAAGAAACTATTCGTAGCATAACGATGAACATTTGAAGAATACATGATTCAAAAGTATGATCCGGTAAATGGAGAGGATGGAATGGAGAGAAAGGAGGAAAGAAATGGAATCGAGAAGCAGAGTAAAGAATGATTAAATCGAAGACTGCACAATGATGTTATGATGCAACGACGAAAGTTAGGAGAGTTTTAGAACTACAAATTAAAAGAAAAAGGTTGAATAGAAGGGTAAATGTCTTTCTAAATTATCAGATATTGAAAATGCAACATCATAAATATCAGAGATTTTTCCATTATTTAGAAGGGTGGAAAATATGAAAAATGTACTATAAAAAATATTAAAACAAATAATTAGGTAAATTTGAAATACTAACTACAATCAAGTTTAGAACTGAACCACTACTAATTAAATTCTACTGTACTACCTGTGAGGCATTAATCGGTAACAAATTCTGGAGCATGTGCTCTTGTTTTTTTGTTTTTTTTTTTTCCATACATATATAAAAAAAATAGGATTGGTTTTATTTTCTGGCTGATTTTTTTTTTTACATCTTGTTATGGGCATTGTTGACTGTTTTTTTTTAAATTTTAGTCTGATATTAAAAGAAAGCTGTTGCATTATTGTCATTAATATTGATTTTAAAATGTTTAACTGCTTTCATATTTCATACAATTTTTGACTGCAATGTATAGTTTTAGTTTTATTTCTCGTTTTTCTTTATATTTCATTATGACAAAACATGCTCTAAAGTTCATAGAATGCTGTGTATAAATATAAATATATATATATATATGTGCGAGCTTAAATTCATTTAAAAAAAGAAACAAAAAAAATAAATAAATTTGAACGTAATTATAACACATTTGCTGGTAATTCTGTAAACAATAGTTTAAAAAATATGAAACACTAAATACAAAAGTCTTTATCAAAAATTCAAAAAATAGCCCGACATATTTCGGAGAAATAGTGCTCCATATTTATGGGAGCAGTCCCATGAATATGGAACGTTGTTTTTTCGAAACATGGGATATTTTTTGAATTTTAAATAAAGACTTTGGGTTTGGTGTTTCATCATTTTTAAAATAGTATTTAAAAAAAATAATAATAATTAAAATAGGCTGTTTTATAAGTATTACTGGACTTTCACCTGGAAGTCTAGGGTATCTGTCGCTGAATGAGGTTCAAAGGACGAGTTTTTATATTATGCGAAGTTTTTAAGTAAAAATTTACTATGTACTTAACATCCAGTAAATTATTCCAAGCTGGTAAATAAGGTAACTATACTTAATGTTTTATATTCAGTATCAATTGTTTTCTACTACATTGCATAAATACAGGAAGGGTAAAGAAAAGCTGCAGTAAAATGTAAAAGTATGGGATCAGTGAGGATTCTACATTTTCAACGAATGATAAAAAGTAATTTATTGAATATGTGAAAAGCGGATAATTTTTTTTCCCCTTTTGTTCTCTGCAGACTTGTAAAGTGCTAATGGCATATTGTTCTATAATTATATTTATATGAATTATCATCTGTTTATTACCCGCTATTTAGGTTTCAGATTAAAGGAGAAAAAAAAATTAAACTCGCATAGGATGTAAGAGCCTCATGCTGAATATAAAAAAATATTCTTATTGTTAAATACAATAATTTTTAAATTTTTTTAATGTAAATTCATTTAATAAAGAACAATATAACACGTTAATACAGTTTTTGAAATAACATAAATAAGTAACGAGGCATGGCCTGTTCCGCATCCACTGTTTGGCAGCACTAAGTGGAATTTACGTGGGGGGAAATGAAGGGATATATAAATAAAACACAAAGCCTTTTGTCATGTTCCGATCTGATCTGTAGAATGGCTATATGTACGTCCGAAACATATCAATGAACGTTAAGTATCTAACGACTGAAGGAGTAGCAACTGTATAAATTTATTGCAAATTGTGCATAGTATACAGCGCGAACCACGTAATGACGCTTAAGTGTGTGTACGAATGAATGACGAAGTTTAAAGAAGAAAGAACAAGTACACATGACGAAAAATGAAGCGACTGGCCGAGCGACTAGCCGTATGATTACATGTGTAAACTAATTTTTGTAAAAGAATAATAGAAATGCGCTCAACAATTTGCATCATTTAATGTTCGATCGTGAATAGATGATTGTAGTCGCACAACTATCTATACAATCCTATAACTAAAGTACTGAATCAGCAAAAACTCAGCGCACGGTGGGTATTTGGCCTTCTGATTCTAGACATGAACACAATCGTAGCGATGTTTACAATTGAATTTCTAATTGAGTACAGTGTGAATAATGCAAGTCTAGCCAGATCTGTCCAAAGCCAAAACTGGATGCTCTATCAAGGTCCCCACAACGATCTTCTGGGACTAATACAAACTCCTATTGTTGCAATTTTGTAAGCTGAAGGATGCAAAAATGCAGTACACTGACCATGACACTTTTGTGGACTTTATCGAATGATTAATAGGAAGAAACAAGGCCCGCACTCTCGAGGAGCAATGGTTTTGCACGTTAATGCGTGGCCACACAGTGGCGTAATATACACCTATACTATGAAATTTTTATCACATACATATGAAGATATTTTAGTGTATTAATAAACCATTTATTAAGATTAAGTTACCTTCAAATAGAAACTAGTAAAAATATCCAAGATAGACGCAAGGAGACCGAATAATAATGTAAAAAATATTACCAAAATTAAAGGCAAATTTAAGAAAAGATAAAAGAAAAATAAAACTCAACGTGGGAGGACTTGAAAATCAAACTGATTAATAAGAAAACGTTATCCTTTAGAAAAGAAAAAATATATATAAACCTCCGGTAAGGGTAAAATAAGGATAAAAAAAAGCAAGCTTCGCAGAAAGACGGAGCATTTTAAAACTGACGAGAATTCATGTAACCGTATTTGCAGAAGGTTCGAAAAGGTCGGGTGGTATCGGTGCCTCTTTTATCCTCCTTGATTTTGACTTTTCAAAATCTCTTTGTCTCCCTCCTTTTTGTTCCATATTGATAAACGAATTATCTTACGTTCCATTATTTTCATTTCCTCCGATCGCCTTTCCACTAAATTATTAATTATATCAGACTCCATGACCACCCTTCAGACCGTCTGTTCTTCCTTACCTGATCGTTCCTGTGATTTTATTATTCTCCATGTACGCTCACTTATCTAGGTTTTTTCTTCCCTCCACTCCATTTAAATTGATTTGCTGTGGGTTCCTAGTCATTTGGACATTTCTGGAAATGAAACGGTAAACTCCTTGGCTCAAGTTGCTGCTTCTTCCCATCTCCTTTTTAAAAAATCCCATCCTCTAATCTCCTTTCGCCGTATAAAAATTTTCATTTTAGGTTTTGGCCGGATACGTACGCTTCCTCTTTTTCTAACAATTGTTCTTTTTATTTGTCTGTTCAACCTAGTCTTCCTGCCAATCCGTGGTTCTCTTTGTTTCCTTTATTTTCGTTTTTCGTTGGTTGCCTCTCTATATTGTCCTCTCCACTCGAACTAAGAGCGTGTTTGCAATGCGGACCATGTTTTTATTAAGTGTTTATCTCTTTCTATCAAGCGTTCTGCTTTCTATTCCATTTTATTGATACTCGGTCTTCCTACTCCATATTGCACCTCTTATATCCTATCTTTTCCTTCTCCACATATTGTTCCTATTATTATTTGTTCCTTCCTGCTAACAACATTTGATATCGTATGAAGATATAATCGACTCCCTTTTTTCTAACTGTTTCTGGGCAACAGCCCCTCAATACGAAGACAAGTATCAAACTTTATAAGGAATGGAAAACTAAAGTGAAAAACTTTAATTTTCCATTCTTTATAAAGTTAGATACTTGTCTTCGTATTTAAGGGCCTTTGCCCAGAAACAGTTACGAAAAAGGAACAATTTGATTTTTTGTATTTAAGTTTTGTGCAACTTCGCATTTTTGTTATTCGCGCCTTCGTTTAATATAAAAACAAAAATAAGTAGAGGATCTTTACGGACAAATTCTTCCAGCAAAAGAAGTGTTTTAAAATATGTATATATAAATTACAAAACAAAACAACTTAACTTACAAAATTTCATTTATAATGTATAAACTAATAACGTCAAATATACAATTTATTTATAGAACTAAAAAATCCATATTTTACGTGTAAACAAACAAACGAAAAATACTAACATATCGTTTTAAGAGAAACATTGAGCAACTAACATTTGAGAAACATGAGATATGTAAAAGCACATTATTATGTGTATATTATTCATACATATACATATACATATACATATACATACATATATATATATCAAAAAAATACAAATAAAATGAATGAAAGTAACAAATAATAAATAAAGCAATAGATAAAAGAGCATTAAACGCGTGTAAGTCTAATCAAATGTTGAGGCAACAAATCGTTTCGTTACGCAAGTCAAAAAATTCCAAGTATTTATAATAACGCAGTAAAAAATATATCTACAAAACGAATTTATTAGGATTTTAAAGTAAAATCCAAGTCGGCTTATATATATGTACAATAATTCTTCCATAAGCTCAATGAGAAATATGATACATTAATCATTAAATTACCGATAAAAGGACTAGAGAAAATATTTGCACGATTTAGTAACTACAAACTAGAAATTGAAAAATCACAAAATTACAATAAATATAAGAATTAAATCACACTATATATAATAAAATTATTACGTACATACGCTGGAACGATTAATAAATACTAATTCGTTTCACATTTAGTGAGATATTTGTTCAATTTTAACGTGTAAAAATATTCTATACTTTTCAAAGAACTAAAGAGAAGAAAAAAAAAGAAAACAGCCCCAATCTCGATATTAATTAAAACACGAAATACCGACATTTATACACAAAAACAACTAATACGACGCGTCAAAATCATCCTTTTATTGATTTTCCTATGTTTTAATGGTTAAACATACATTAGCGAAAACCAATATAAGTAAATACTTTACAACACATAGGAAATCAACGCGGATATATATACATATAAAATTTTTTTTCCCAACTTTCCGTTGCGCGAATATTTATAATTCTTTAAAGCAAGTCGTTTAAAAATAGCTCGCTGAAAAAGTAATTTTTAAAATTCTATATTTTAAAATAATTCCACAAAATTGAAAAATCAAATATTGCAAACGACGTGTTACTTTTTCCTGATCTTCTAACAATAAGTGTCACGTTTGTTCTTTTGAACTTTTTCCAAAAAGTTATCAATTGCAAACGGCTTGCAATGAAGTATCTGAAATATGCAACTATTATGGTACACAATCAGAGAGTTAATTTTTAAAATATGAAAATTACATATCCGTATTATATTTTGGCTAAAAAGTTTCTAAACGAATCGCAAATGATCGGCGCTGAAAAATTTTCGAAAATTTTCCACCCATTACTGTTCGTTTAGGAATTATTAATTCTTTCTTGAAAACATGAATTGTAAATTTGCATCTGAATTTACCAAAGTTAAAATTATCCTCTTTTTTAAATTCACGCTGACTGACATTTATTCGCTTTCAAAACCTTCAGAAATTGTTACATTTAAAGCCGACATTTAACGAAGAATAAATAATGCAATCTGATTTGTATACAGCTGAGCTTTGATATAACTTTAAATAAAACACAATTAATAAAATATGAAAACATCAACGTTGTGTACATACATAAATTATTCACTCGTAAAACAAACCAAATGCACTACTACATATCTCTACTTGACAATAATACCTGAGTTATACGCTATACCGCATGAAAATTTCGTGGCACAATACAAACCAAACTTGCTACGTATAACGTAGCGCAGAAATAAATTTTAAAAATTACATTAATATTAACCGTAATTACGATAATGAAGAGCATGTCTTATCCGAAGATGACTCATCGTAAGAACCGTTAGAGCTTGAAACTGATTTAGTTCGACCCAAAGGGATCATGGATATATGAAAACCAGGATGCCGTTCAGCGTGTAACCTATACGTAATAAAATGAACAAATGGCTTAACAAAATAAGAATAAATATTTTAAAAATAAACTTCAAATTACAACTAATCTTAATCTCCGATTAATAAATTAAACACTTTTAAAACATTCAATAAGAATCTAGTACATATAAAATTATTTCATTAAAACAAGTTGTAAATTATATTTTATCAAAAATAATGATAGCTATAATAAAATAACTGTTAAATTCAGTCTATCTTTAATAAATACAATCATCATAGTTCGGAAGATGTCTTACGAGTATTCTATTATCATCGTCATCACCATAGATATTCAAGCCGAAAAGTTTTTCAAGACTGAATTTTCTTTCAATCGATTCCCCTTTTTAATAGTCAATTTTTTCCCCTGCCCACATTTTCCGCTCTTCTTATGTTAAACTCTCCGATTCTAACGTCTACGACTTCGCAGCTACCAAAAACGAAAAGCTATTACAACTGTAACAGCTTCTAATTTAAATATTTTAAATCACATTACCTTCATTCTCGCGTTTATGCCGTACAAAAACTTTTCTTATTTTAAATAAAGAAAAATCAACGCTGGAGCTTGGATATAGTTTAATATAAGAAAAAATAATTATATTAAAAATATTTAGTTTATTTAATCCGTAAAGACCGAGCATAAAATATAGTCGTAAATCGTTATAATTAGACCATTATTTTATTATATTAAAAATGATTTATATAAAATTTTTTAAAGATTCCTTCTTTTTTGTATTCATGTATTTTTTAATGATTTAAGCTTTTTTTTTTTTATTATTATTATTCATTACAGCCGTAACAAAATATACAGTGTACAATAAAAAGAAGAAAAAAAAACCTTAAATATAAAAAAAGTACAATTTTTTTAAAAATTTAATAAAACAATGGTATAATAAAAAAAGGATTTACAACTATATTTTATACCCGGCCAAAAATGATGACGGATTAAATAAATTAAATATTTTAAATATAATTATTTATTCATTACATTAAAACATTAAAAAAGAGATCCCCCCGATGGCGGTAGTATTGATTTTTCTTTTTTTAAAATAAGAAAAATTTTCGTGCAAGACCAAAGGCGAGACAAGAATGAAGAAAAGGGGAATGGCTTACGATAACATTTAAGTTAGAAGCTATATACTTAGAATTGAAGTAATTAATCATAAAGAACAAACAAACTTACGCATTATATTTACTAAGCATAGAAATTAATTTCTTCCAACAAGTGGATCGAAGAGATCACAGATTTCTGACAATCTAGCTACTTTTAAACATTCTACACGAGTGTTAATAATGTTACCGTAAAGCTCGTAAAAGATAAACCACCGTTGACTCATAAACGATACAACTCCACGTCAGTTTTATCCGCTGCTCATAAATCTGACAACTTCCGACGAGACGATTTTAAAACTCCAGTAAGAAATAATAAGAAGACCAATAGAGCGTATTTAATTCGGTTGCACTTCTGGCCGGTGACTCCGATCTGTTTTAAAACGATCCGATACGTTACCACCTATTGGCGTGCTTTACAGTTTTTTTTCTATTATACTCTCTTTAAACATTTCTTGCTTCTTGGAACATTTTTTTCTCTCTTCAGTTCTCATTATTTTAAAAAACATTCTTCCCTATAACCGGGTTTATAATTACAGGAAAAATAAATAAAAATACGAATAAAAATAAAACCAAATTAAAGAAATAAAATGTAACCGCTGTAAAACTATCAAACCGAGACGAAACAATAATACTGCGCTATATCGTACGCAATCGACTGGGACAAATACATTTCTCGCAAGAAATACGATAATAGTAGAAGTTAAATATATGTCAAATGTTGCATCTTAAATAGTCACGAGGGTTACGGAAGCAAGCTAATAAAAGAGACGCATGGAAAAGACTCTGTGGACAAAAATGTAACAATCCGAAGTCTAAATAATACTGCGATGTAAACGAATTTTGCAACTTTTCAAGTACTTTTTTTTTTTTTTTTTATTCTTTTTCTGTAGATTTAAAATTTACGGCAATGATAAATTTGCAGAATATTACAAAAATAAATAATTTATAATCATTCATTCGGAAAAACCTTCTGATAACTTCCAATTCTATATCGTAATTTTCTTCTTTTTATCAGATTTTTTTTTTTTTTTTTTTTTTTTTTTGATTAAACATAATCCGTTTAAACATTTTCCTGTCGCGCCTAAAAAATTTTAAATGTATTTTAATTTGTTAAATCCTTCTCTTTTATAAAAAATTTTCGAATAAGGCAATTAACAGCAGGAAAGAAAATATCTGGTTTGATCACTTTGATCGTTTGTATTTTGTTACGCTACATAAATTAAATTCAAACTTCAATAAACAAACATATCTCGCGGTTTACTGTAATCATTCACTAAAAATTTCATAACCGAGTGAAACGTAATACTTCAAAAAGTGTTAAAAGGAAATCATGAAAAACCGACTACGCATTCCTTTCGATTATTTTATATAATCTGTAAAGCGCTAGTAGCTACACTATTGAAAGCACACATGAGTGTTTTTTTTCCTAATTAAATTTAATTCAACAGATCGGCGGGACAAACAATGAATAATTACGTTATATTTCTAAGACTAGAACTTCTTATCTAATATACCTAAAACGAACAAAACTGTTCTTAGAATTGTACAAATTACCAACTTCATAAGAAAAATGTTGTAACACATATCGAAACGTTTAGTTTTCTTTTTTTTTTAATTTTTTCTTTTAATAAATAATTATGAAAGAAAACAAATCGTTAACTTTTAAAGGTTTTTTACAAGTTGTATTACACAGTACTGTAAAATACGCGTAACCTTTTCTTTTTGGATATTAATGAGTTACATGTTTATTTCACTTTACCAATGATAAAAAAGAAAATATAACACAATAAGGCCCGTTGCCCATTGCAGCGAAGAATGTGAAATGTGCAATGTTTTTAATCTGAAAATCAATTATTGTACATTTAAATGTAACACTGCCCACTGCAGCGAGAAATAGTCGAAATAGTTGAAAGAGGCAAGCGAGGAAAAATAATTCCCCGCTCGGATCGTTCTCTATGTGAGTTTTTCAAAACATATTTCACGCATATTTTATAGTGTTTCATATACATATGTTGGATATAATAGTTGTCTTTTATATAACATTTCTTTGCCATTTTTAATTTATAAATATATGTATATATATATATATATTGTGTTTGCATATTGTATACTTGTCCCCCTTTTTTTATTTAATTCCTATATACTAATGGAAAAACTAATTTAAATGGTTAGGAAGTATGAATTTTTATGCAATACAAAACACAAAGATTTTAAAAATGGAAATATGAAAGATGATATTTGGTCTGTAATTACAGAAAAAACTTGAAATAAAAGATGGTAAATTATTTTTCGTCTATATTCAAACTTTATGTACAGTTTTAAAATCTGTTGTTTTGAATTTTATTATTACATAGAAGAATTGAAATATAACTTAGAAAATTTTTATTAGTTTTATAATTTATTTTTAGAAAATTTTGAATTTCAGAAAAATATCCATTAAAATAGAATAATGCAAAGTGATTAAATTAAAAGCAATAATTATATTATAGTGTTTTAATTACGATATCGAGTCAATCAATTTACAATTAATTACAAAATTCAACCTAAAAACTAAAAATTATTATACTTTAGTAAAACATTAATTATTTAATTTTTTGTACAAGATATTTAATTTTGATCCTACATAAATATATAAATGTACTATTAGGTCTTATATAAAGTGATACCAAAGTTTGGAACAAGTTCAACGTTATTTATAAATCTAATATGTATGAATTTCTTTGTTGTTTCAATATTTGTAACATTTATACAGAGTTTGATTTTTTGTCTACATTAATACCCTAAATATTTAAATTGTTGCCGATTAAATGAGTAACACTTTATTACATAATAAACTTTGTTAACCCAGAAACCTATATTAAAATGAAAACAAAAACGATTAAAGGTAACAGTAAAAGACTGAATAAAAATTTGATAATTTAATCGCGAACTATTATTTCCTCGCTCAGAATACTCACTGCAATGGGCAACGGGGCCCCTAACGTGCGTTAAAATTATTCTTATATCAAGTATAAATCTCTCAGCTTTCCGTAACATTTTATTATCATTGCAAAACATCGAATCACTTTTTTTTTTTGGAATTTCTAACGGTAATTAACTGAATCGTTAAATTATACTAAAAGTAAAATCTGCAGACACACACATTTTTGTATTTTTTTTTTACGACATTAACTAATAATTAGACATAATTAAATATACGCGGAGTTATAATTTTTCATGAACCACCCACACGGATAACTGATACATCAAATTTCATACTACACTATATTTAAACAGTGTTAAGAGTATCAAATTAGAACCGATTCCTCGATATTGCGAATTTTCCATTCCCCTGATCTTCGTATTTGACCAGAAACACTCATTTATTTTCGGGTCAACAGAATGTAAATATAAAATAATAACATGAGTTTTTCTACTTTTAATCTGGAAACAAGAAAACAAATTTTCAACATCTTTTATAAACTTTAGTAAGTTTTTGTGTTTGAACTTACTAACTTTACCTTTTTTTTTCACCAGAGTTATACTTTTTTAGAAGAAATTACGAAAAAACTTTTAATAAAGGTAAACCGATGAATTTTTGAAGATAAAAATTCAGAGTATTATATTTTAGAATTATAATAATAATAATAATAATAATAATAATAATAATAAATACTAAAGAAATCAGCAAAATTGCTTCTTCATACGTGTTCAATGACTGCGCTGTAATTCAAACTGACATTATACAATGAAATGCTTTTTCTTACTCACTTCATGTGATCTCTTCTGGTGAACATTTTTGGGCACATTGGACATTTAAAATTTCTTTCTCCAGTGTGCGTTCTCTTATGGCGAGCTAATTCATCGGATCTCGCAAAACTTTTACCACAACCTTCCCACGTACAATTAAATGGTTTTTCACCTATCCAAAAATGCAACAGTTAATTACCACATTTCGTTATAAAAAATTTAAAAAAATAATGGATAAAAATTTCGAATAATTTTATAAAGAACGTAGAAAATTCTTCTAAATATTTACAACTTTAAGAAAAAAAGTCATCACTGAAAAATCAACGGAAAAATATGTAATAATAGTTATAAAAATAATAACAGCGTGTAAGCAACGTGAAATACACAAAGAAAACCCGTTGATAAATTGCAGAGACGATAATCGTAGCTGCGGTGATAGAATGCTAATTACCCCCCTCCCCACCCGTAATTTTTTACGACAATTATAAATGAAAGTAAATTACCAACAACTACCGTGGCATACTTGATTAGGCAGCGGTGTTTCGTTCAGGTAGGACCTGATTCAAATCTCGCTGCCGCGGACACTAAAAATGTCATCTGTGCTGGATTAATGGCCGTAGTTGAGGCGTCCAAAAAAAAAAAAAAAAAAAATAGACATGATAGCGTGAGATACATCAATAGTAGGAATTTAATTACGCGAGATACTGTTGCAAAACATAATCAAAGATGAGGGAAGAAATTACACTGAAGAAATATATTAAAACTGTAAACTATACAAAACAAACATTTACAATAAAATCACAACCAGAAAAGGGGAAATAAGCAGCTTAAGATCGGTGAATGAAGGAAATACTAAATAACTTTAAGCGATCTTCTAAAACAATCCTGCATTTTAGAAAAAATTAGAAGAAGGAAACTTCACCAAAAATTAATATCGAAATAGATTTATCGAAGAGATATTCTAAGATCGCTTTGATTCTGTCCAGGCCTAAATCTTTTATAAAATATGTTACAAAAGAATACAAAAAACAGCTACAATTTAACACATTTACATAACAAAAATGTAATTTCAGTGTATTAGAAAATAAACTTTAATAAAAAAATTAAATAAAGTACGGAAAAGAGCAAATTTAATTATAAACCTTAATAGAATAGAAACATTAGCTCTAGACATAAAGAAACCTCAATAAGTATCACTGTAAATAATAATAAAATTGAAAAAGAAGAAAAAACGAAATATTTAGGACAACTGTAGAACATTAATCCCTATAGAGCGCAGGTAAGTAACAGCATGTAGCGTGTGTACGGAAGAAATACTGATCATCCATACAATGATAAATTAAATATACAATTTTAGAATAGTTGTGTATTACCTACACAACTGCCAGATTTGATCGTTAACTCCCAATACTTTAAGAAATTAAGATTGCACATTAAACACGGTAATGGAAATTTTACCTAATCAAAACGGAATTATCTCGAGAGTGCAGCAAGAATAAATATAATGAATGGGAAGTGACTAAAATTAATAACTGGACAATATCTCACACAAAAAGGAATAAAGACAGACAAAAGGATAGATAGGAAGATGATATACGGTCCGGAGTGAAACATTCTGGAGTTAATTATTTGACCATCGTTGATTTTCCTTTTGCGAAAATAAGTCAACTACTCGAGTAACAGTGGGTTTGACACTGGAGCGTATCAAACACGCAAAAAATTTATTAAAATAAAAATAAAAATACGAGGCAAGACTGCAATTCCATCTGTAATTTATTTATATTATATAAAATGATGAAAACAATAATCAGCTGTCAAAATGGCGGAAAAAAATGCGCGTCGGCTGTTCATGTAAACATGATGAAAAAAAAAAAATTTAAAAACTTGGTTGCCAGACAAATATTATTATATATATGATGAGAAACTGAGTCAGCTGCTTATAAGACGGGAGAAAAATCGTCAGCTGGTGCGATGAACACAATTAACAGCGAGCAAGCTACGTACATTTAATCGGCATTTTAATTTCATTCCATTAGCTAACAACTTTGCAATATATCCAGCTGAAGATTAATTTAAATATATGTAACACTTTATTTTACTCATTTTATTTCAGCTGTAGTATGGTATTTAATTAACAGAAATTATAGGTGCTTGAAAATACCTCGAACAAAAGCAAAAGAGATAAAATATATTTCTTATTTTTAATTAAATAACTCATTTTGCGAAATTTGATGAAGGAACTTGATCACGTCCGTTAATATATAACTTCACGTGTCTCACTACTCCTTTTAAAACGTGTCCATGATCTTCAACTAAAGAAACGATACAATGAACGGAAGCTATTACGATTATACGAGTTTATTACCAGCAAAAACTTATAATAGTTTAATTATTTTTCAAATATAAACTTGGAGGAAGTATTTTCGTTTGCTTGTCACATATATGGCGTTAAAAAAATTAATGAAATAATTAAAGCCCATTTGGCTACTTTTATGGAAGTTTATACAATACTAGAAAATTATAACGTTTTTTTTCCCCGAGTTCTCCATGTCAGTATGATTGGAAAAAAAACTGAAAATAAATACTTTTTCAAGTGGTTCCAATATATGAACAGTTACCATCAACAATTACACAAATTACCCTTGATCTAATAGAAAACAATAGTGAAGGTTTTTAAAAACATTTAAATTTTATTTTATTTTAAATGATAATAATTTATTCTATCAATAAATTATAAACAATGTTTAACTAAAAAAACAAAATGTTAATTACGATACAGAATCTGTGTTTTTTATTTTACTTTCACTTTAGTATTACGATTGCTCGATCCATAAACTTAATATGACTTTAAGTAAACTAATAATCGTGGTATATTAAATATTATAATTTTTATTTATAGATGATAATAAGCAGGAAAAACATATAGATTCAGAGGCACTTAATTCGAATGATTCCAGAGACAAAGATGATAGTGAACAGAGCAAGAATGACAGTGTTCTGTCTAGAGTAATAATATTTTTTTTTTTTCTAAATTATTAATAAAGAATTCCTTTTGCTGATTACCTTTAAATACATTATTTACAAAAACAAAATTTATTAAAAATAAGAAATGTATTCTACCTCCTTTGCCTTATATATTCAAGCTACATTTAAGTGCGTATTATTTGTATTAATTAAATACTACACTATAGCTGACATAAGAGGAATAAAATAAAGTGTTACACATATTTAAATTAATCGTTAGTTGGATCACAAAGCTGTCAGGCAATGTTTTGAAAAAACAAAGCGTGGTTTCAAGTACGTACATGTAGCTAGCTCGCTGCTACATGCTGTGTTCATTGCATCAGCTGACGATCTCCACCTCATAATATAAGCAGCTGATTCAGTTCGCCGTTATATATGTAATAACATCTGCCATACAAACAAGTTTAAACGCTAGTCAAACATTTTTTTAAGTTTCTTTTTATCACGTCTACATCAACAGCTGATGCACTTTCTCCCGCCATTTTAACAGCTGACTATCATTTTTCATCATCTCATAATATAAGGCTCTAATTATTTTTTTGATATATATTTTTTATATATATATATATACACACACACATGTACATAAAGAAATGGAGCAAGATTTGTTATCTTTTGAAACCTTAATGTTTAACACCGGATAAAAAAATAAGAAATTTTTTTTCTACAATAGAAGTAAATCAAAATTACACAAGATAACAGTAAAATTAAATAGACTATACGCCACCGAAACAGGTCGGCAATCAATAAAACAGCGTGAATATAAATTTATCGAAAAGGCATGCAAATAATTGGTTAATAAAAGATTTATTCACCGCGCCGGAGTCAAATAATGCTCATTTCTCCGTATGGGTCTGAGCATTTGTATAATATTTGATCTTCCCTAGTAACTAATACTCTTTTTTTAACTATTATATTTAATTTTATTATAACATGTTTCCTTTATCTTGCACTCAACCTCTTTCCACTCGTCGTTCACTCCTCGGTTATCGATTTTTAATAAAACGCCTCCCCATTTTGTCATCCAATATTATTCCTTCCTATCTTCATATCAAAAATCACTGGCGCTTGGCGCCTCATAGAATTCCGATTTTATCGCATATAGCTGCTCGTGTTTCCAATTTTTCTCCCTACGTTTCCTCTTATAACAGTCTTCCTTACTTTTCTCTCGATTTTAATAGCATATGGCACCCCATCAATTTCTCCTCTCTTCCAGTCCGAGCTAATTCTTCCTCTCACAATGTAGTCAACTTCGAATTCCTTCAGCTGCTGAACTCTGCTTTTCCTTCCCATGCCTTAATTTTCTCGGATGGCTCCAAGAGTGATGGGGGCGTGGGTGGCGCGTATACGTCTCCTACGTTCCTGCACTCTGAGTCTTTCAGACTTCCTTCTTTCTGCTCTATCTTCTCAGCCGAGTCGATCTCAATTCTTCGTGCAATCCAATTCATATCCTCTACGAGTGGGGTTCACAAATTCCTGATTGTTTCTGATTCCAAAGGCGTTCTTCAAACCATCTCCTCTCCTCCTTCTCATACTTCTGACGGTATCATCCTCTCTATTCGATCTCTTGTCTCGTCTTTGTTCTCGTTCCGATCCATTCTCATAGACTTTCTATGGGTCCCTAGTCACTCCAATATTAAGGGCAATGACGCAGCTGACTCTTTAGCTCGCTCAGCCGCCCGCATTGGTCCTTTCCTCGACTCTTTCCCTTCCTCAGACATTCTTTCTCTGTCACGCTCTAATCATTCTAGACTTTGGACTGACATGTATCCATCTTTATTCTCAAATCGCTTTTCACAGTACCGTCTTATTCAACCGGTTCCTAGTTTCCTGCCTTGGTTTCAATCTATTCCTACCTGTCGTCGTTCCACTGTTGTTTCCTTAATTAGGCTTAGAATCAATCATTCTCTACTCCCCTCTTCTCGCTTTCGATTCGCTTTGTCCCCTTCTCCTTTCTGCACTCTTCACGCTTCTGAGCCTTCTTGTGTTTGTGACTCAAATCACATCCTATTCGAATGTTCTACACTCTCTAACGAACGCTCCTTTCTTTACGCCCAACTTCTAGTTTTGGGTCTTCCTACTCCCTTTAACGATACCTATATTCTTTCCTTCACATTGCCTTCAGTTATTCCATAGCTGCTGTCCTTTGTCTTTTCCATTTCTGACCGCTTGGCTATTTAGTTATAACTCTTAATTTTTCATGTTGTTGGGTCAAGGCCGCTGGCGCGCCCAAGGTAGGAAAAACAAAAAAAAAAATGTTTCCTTTATGTTAAACTTCTACATAATTCTGAAGTTCTTAATCTCTTCTTTGGCAAAACTACACAGGTATTCGTAACAATATTATTGGTAGTCTAAAATTTTATATTTAGGAATGTAACATGAACTGAATTATGTTCATTTAGCGCGACAGGCTGTTCTTCAAACCATGAAAATGATTTACTTAATTTTAGCGATAAGTTTTTGTACATAGATTTGTAAGGGGAAAAAGATGGCAGTATCATCTGCAAAAATAACTTCAATTCCATATTTTCAGGTACGAACATGTTAACTAGACAAATAATATAGAGCACATTGCATTAGTTCCAGAACGCTACCCTGTGATTTACCGATTTTGATTGAATAATAACTTTTTATTTCCGCACTTACAAGAACAGTATCTTTTAAATATGACCTTAGTTGTTTAAATGCATGGAGTAGAAATAATGTTGAATTTTTCGTGTGATACTTTACCGAAAGTCTTATTAGCACATCAATAAATATTGCATTACATACTTATTTGATCTCCGAACTTTTTTTTATATTATACTAAAATAGTTTTAATACTAATTAAATAGCCAGAAATAATTAAAACATAAATACGAGAAAGCATTTTTTTATATATATAACAAATAACAGTGTACTGATACATGCAAGGAACTGAAGGCCTTCCAGTTCTTTTTAATTTCGATTTGTACTTTGATGCAATTATAAGTTAGTTATGTACAAAACTTTTTCTCCGTTATATAAAGGCGTAATAATTTTTAGTATAATATCCAAAAAGTTACTTTAATAAGATTAATCGTCATTAATCGTCATATAGAAATTTTTTGATAAGCACATCTTTACCGAGAAACTATCTGCAGAAAATTATTAAATTTTATAGATGTCATTCAAATAGCAAATCTATTATAATATTTTAAACAAAAATATTCAAAAAAAAAACAAAAAACAAAAAAAAAAGTGTTCTTAAATTACATAGTCGTAAAAAAAATTTAAGAAATAAAAGGAATTATTTATTTTACTTGTACGACTCTTTTAACTGCTGTAATAATTTGACTGTTTTTATTAGTTTTTTTACACGACATGACTTATTTTGAAAATATTTACTACGTTTTAGGTTTTTTGCTTTAATTCTAGTAAATACAAAGAATTTGATTTAACTATTAATATTGTTTAATTTATTAATTTTCTATTCGAGTTTTATTTGTTCTATGACAGTATTAAAAAATTTTACTTTAAAATGTAATATAAATGTATTTTTAATAACTTAACAGAATGTAAATTTTAAAATGAATTAATACGCACAATTAATTTTTATAAAATTTCAACGTAAACATTACGTACAAGTAAAGCGCGAACAAGGAAAAGATTTCATTAACAACTGTTATATTTTTGAATTTATCAATCAAATAATTTAACTTACCAGTATGAGTTCGGTAGTGTGCCTTTAGGTGTGAACTTTTTGTGTATACCTTCATACATCCATTAAAAGAACACTGATGCTTTTTAATACAATTAACTTTAGAAGCAACAATTTTACTGGGAAAGTTATTTTTCCCAGGTCCAGAACGTTTACTTATTTTAACTTTCTCTATTGGGATAGGGTAATCAATATTTTGATGTGGCGGTTTTTGTCTGATATTAGATAAATCTGTTAAAATACGGGCAACCATATATAGAGACGGATCGAAATTTAGTAATTCTTCTACATCATCGAAAAATGTTTCTTCGGCTTCTGTAGAACGCAGACTTGTATTACGCAGAACATTACACCAGTTTTTATTATTCGATCTCGATATTTCCAGTAAACATTCAGCTGCTAAAACATCATTATGTCTGTCCATATTACGTTACTTATTTTATCATATTCAAAAAAATAACTGTTTCCGATATAATTTCATGTGGGAACGATATCAACATACATAGTCCTATAAACAATAATACTATTTAACAGTTATTGCTACGATAAAATGAACATATATATTTCATTTTCGGATACCGTAGTATATTTTGATTACAATCAACACACACAAACAAGTTTATTCGACGCAAATTTAAGCTTATTACGCTAAAACGTAATAACTTAACACAAATGTACTTAAATTTGAAAACAGCTGATCACAATACTTAGTTCGCGCAAACAATCCTCTAATAAAACATAACGCAAATCATGCTAAATTTCTTATCTATAGTCTATGAATTACTCATCGATTTTACATTTAAAAATTATTCCAAAAAAATCAAAATTAATAATAATTATAGATTATTTAAAATAAAATACTTTAGAAATTAATTTTGAATAAATAAATAAATTAGTATTATTTTTGGACTAAAATTTAAAATAAACGTGTAAAATATTTCTAAATAAATATATATCATTTAATACAAAGGCATATTCATACATTTATAAAATTAGGAGCAGTGGCGTTCTTTGCTGAATCTGACGTGCGTCGAGGTTAATTCTGTTTAGATTCCAGCACATACCGATAAACAAAGTAATGAAGTGACAGATACAGCTGTAAGGATGCTTGGACTAATAATTCTTTTCCTCCATACTTCTAATCAGAGATCTTCTTAGACTTAATAAAAATACACCTCTGCAAGAAGTATTAGAGGACACTATTATGGTCAAATCTCTGTACCTTTCAATAATATAAAGAGTATTGCAGGGTAAGGTAGAAAAAAATACGTATTAACTAATTGCTATAAAAACGATACCATCGTGTCAGGCATCAGAAAATACTATCTTCCTGAAAGTTTAAGCCTTCCGGCCCTTAAGAGCCCCCCCCCCCAAGGAAAAAATGTAAAATCAGGTTTTTTGACGATATCTTAAGAACCAATTTGCCGATTTTCTTTGAGAGTGGGTTCAAATTAATGGTATTTCAAAACTATACAATTAAAAAATATGTATAGACTTATTTGTCAACAAAATCTATTTGAAAATTTCAAATTACCATTAAAATAGATCTAAAACAAACATCTCTTTGGAAAAATTATATATCATATATTTTATGCCAAACTACCCTTTTGAATTTTTTCTGATTTTTTAAAGAGGTAGTCCACCTTAAAAAAAAAATAAAAACCAGTTTTTTCTATTTTCGAGCACATTTAGCTCTAATGAGCTGACAAAGAAATTCTTTGCCTTCAGTTTTTTTTTCCAAATTCTCTGATTAAATTATATTTCGTCTGTGTATTCTAATATCAAATTGTTCGTCATTACAATATGTTATCTTGGGCTGGATATAAATACTATCAAGGCTGCATCTTGGGGGAATTTTCAGGGTTCACCCCCCTCCATCTCCCCAAATTTCTGCGAAATAATAACTGCTTTAATTAAACGGACCGAAATTCAGAATAAATAAAATATTTTCGTAACCCCTCCCGAAATTTTAGTCTAGATACAGCTCTGAACACTATAAACTACTACCTATTTCCATGTATACAGCATAGGTTTAACCTTGTCTCTTTATTGTCAACACTCTCTGGATACAGAGAAAATTGCAAATGACGATCATCTTCTTTTAGGACTCCGTACATATAATGTACAGGATCCTAATAAAATGGTTCAGAAACGACAAAAATATTAAATAAAAATCAATAATTCACGAACGGTTTGACTTATAAACTTCAAAAATGCACCATACATTACAATTAAAATTCTCTTTAAGAAAACCTGTAACTTCAAACTAACCGATTACCTTGGACAACAAAAAAAAGAAAAACAAAAAACCGTCAAGAATATATTATATGGAATTTAAAACGACCTCAGAAATCACTTAAAAGTTCATAACTCATCACCAGATAATCTTTTAAAAGTGAAATTCAATATATAAAATAAACCCAGAAGCTTTTTAATGAAATCCAAAAATTACGATTAAAAATTTATGTGGACCCCCCTATGAGGCCAAAAAAAAAAAGGATGTTCACGTGAGCAATAGCCCAAGTAAAAAAGTTGAGGAAACCAAAACCTATCTCAGATATATGCATAAAGAACCGCTTTATAGAAAACTATAGCCGAGCTTACAACTTTATATTTAAACCCTCAGGGCACCGAAAGCTCGGAAGTTCCGAATTTTTTTTTTTTTTTGCAGTCACATGATATATCGATAGAAAGATCGCTATTTGGCCGGAACAAAACTGTATTTAATTTCTTTAACGAAACTTTCAAAGTTGGCAAAAAGTTCAAATAAGCTAAAATCATGACGTGTAGCAGCCCCCCCCCCTTGTGGAGCGGTATTATAGCTAAAAATTTTGAATAAGGTTAAAAATACGAGCATCCCCGTATATTTATCTGGTTTGGAACATCTGAGGTTTCCAACTTGAAAATCAACCCATCGGGACGCAGAAAGCTGGAAATTTTTTAAAAAAATATTTTTTTTTCCGGGCATGTGATATATTGTTGGAAATATCGCTATTTGTCAGGAACGAACCCGTCTTTCATTTCTTTGACGAAATTTTCGAAGTTTACGAAAATTTCAAAAAGGAGCGAAAAATGACGTATCTCTCCTTCTTTATGGCGCGAAAAATCAGATTTCTTTATTTTTAATTTAGTATTACGTAAACCTAAACTATAGACTTACATACGAAATCCTCAGCGCATGAAATATCTTGCTTGACTGAACTTGTTTGAATATAACCCACGCACAACTTTAGGAATTAATTTGTATAACTCATTAATTTACTTTTGGATCTTTCCGTGTAGCGTTAATTCTCTCTTGTTCACTGGCAGTGTTACAATTGCAATATACAAATTTTTTTTTTTTTTTTTTTTTTGCGCTGAAGTTGGGAAAATCCTTTCGGACGATAGAGGCACCGTCGTGCCCCTCTGTGTGGTGTCCCCACTAAAAACCCAACTCCGATCAAGGAGGATTCTTTATGTCGCCCTGGAAACCGCTCTCGCATTACTTCAGGGCGACCCTCCTTCGTATTAGTTTACATTGGCTCTGTTATCAGTACCTGCGTCCAGGTCGCGCTTTTTCTGCCGCAGCAAGGATTCTATATGGTGTGCAATCAGTGACCATGTTTCCTCACTGCTTAGCATTCTCTCTATGATGTTGTATTTAGTGAGAATGCCTACTTTTATTTCGAGCTCTAGTCTCTGGCGTGTCCAATGGGGACAGTGGAAGAATGTGTGCTCCGGATCGTCATTATAGAAGTCACAGTAGATGCAATTCGGGCGCTCCGCTTTTCCAAATCTCTTCAAATATGCTCTGAAGTAGCCGTGCGCTGTGAGAAACTGGGTAAGTTAGAAGTTAACCTCACCCAGCTTCCTATTTATCCTTCTATATTTGGGATCAGCTGCGCAGTCCATCTGCCAACGACTTCTTCATTCCATCGTTGTTGCCAGCTGTAGATGGTTAGCTGACGGATCGCTGCAAAGCGATTGATGTCAAGTTGATCTAATTTCTTGGCCTCCCACATGCGTTTCCTTTCCTTGGCCAATAGATCGATTGGTGGTGTGCCACTCACTATCAACACGGCCGCTTCAGACACTGTTCGGTAAGCCGAAACTACACGGATTGCCGCGGTCCTCTGCACTACTGCAAGAGGTTTCCTTTTTTGTTGCACACTTAGGGAGTCAGCCCATATCTCAGAACCGTATAAGAGTGCCGAAGTGCATGCTGTCATCATCAGTCGCCGCTTGCTGGAAGTTGGGCCGTCTACATTTGCCATTAATCGACTCAGCATTGATACTTGTTTGCTCGCTCTGTCTGCTGCGTGTTGAATTTGTACTTTATAAGAGAGCTGTGGGTCGATATGTATTCCCAGGTACTTAACCGCTCTCTTCGTCTTGACTGGCGTATGCCCGATGTTGAAATCGACACCGATTTGGGTGCGCTTGCTCGTAATTAGAAGGAGCTCCGTTTTTTCAACTGCTAGACCGAGTCCGTGGTTTTCCAGCCATTCCTGCGTTTTCAGCATCACTCGCGTTAGTTTCTGCTGAGCTGCAATGGTATCCCTGGCCGTGATGACTGCTGCTATATCATCTGCGTAACCTATTAGGTATGAGTCGTCTGGAAGCTGCAGGCGTAGTATTTCATCATAGCTTACATTCCAAAGGTCTGGTCCTAAGATGGAGCCTTGCGCGGCGCCGGCAGTTACGCTTTTGTATTTCAAGCCTGATTGCGACTGATATATTAGCACACGGTCCTTGAGGTAGCTTCGAAGCATGCGCATAAGGTAGCCAGGAGTTTTAAATTTCTGTTCGTAAGCAGAAAGTATCTCCTGCCAGTTGACGCTATTGAAAGCATTTCGGATGTCTAATGTCACTAGCAGTACAACGGGCCGCGAGCGGTGAGGGCCTTGCTGAGTGAGTATAGCCTTGTTTGTGACTTCGTGTAAGGCGTCTATCGTAGACCTACCTTTCCGAAAGCCATATTGCCTTGGGGATAGACCCCCCGCATTGTTGACCGCGGATTCAAGTCTCGGTTTAAGAAGGCGTTCAAGCAGTTTCCCAGCAGTATCCAGCATGCATAGGGGTCTATAAGAGGATGGCGACTCTCGATCGCCTTTCCCCTTACTGATAAGTACAAGATTTTGCCGTTTCCATTGTTTTGGGAAGTATCCTTCAGTTAGGCATTTATTGAACATATTTAGCAGAATATGGGGGCGCATTTTACCTATCAGTTTTATGGCTTCGGCAGGGATACCGTCAGGCCCTGGACACTTTCCATTTTTCAGCACGTTAATTGCGTCTCGTACTTCGCCCTCACTGAAAAGAGGCATTTCTTCGTTTGCCGTGTTGGGTGTCTCTCTATCCTGCCTTAGTTTATGTGATGGAAATAAAGTGTTGACGACGTTTACTGTTGTTCTATCATCCAACGGTGGAGCAAGCATTTTACCGCCAAGTTTTTTAGAGACGATCTTGTAACCCAGACCCCACGGATTATTGTTCAGGTCGTCTCTTAGTTCTTCCCACTTGTTTTTTTTGCTCTTTTTTATAGCTGCTGCTAGGTCACTTTTGGCTTGTTGGAAATTGCTGGACTCAATTACTGCGCTTCCTCTTTTGTTGGCACGTGTTAATTTCCTTCTACATTTTATGCATTTTTCACGCAATTCGGCGATTTCTTCGGTCCACCAGTAGACAGCCTTTTTTCGTCTCCTTCTACCCAGTTTTGGCATTGAACTGTATACAAATTATTATT